>CM053273.1:3674102-3696480 GCA_028583415.1 Protea cynaroides | reverse complement strand
TCTATCATCTCTTTTATTGCCCATTGTATTCTAGTTATCTGTGTGGTGGATTCGTTAGGGTTCATGGGAAATCCCATTGGAATAACCCTAACCTGCATTAAAAATCATTACAGTCGAAGATACCGTCCAAGAGTTCTCCAAGCTTTCCAAGGTTTTCTAGACGAGAAAAATCACTCCTAAACTTGAAGAATTATAGATATACTCATTGATCGCTTTCCACTCAAATCTGTGGGAAAGTTACTTGGAAGCTCTTAAAACAAATGCTTCATTTTCTCTATTTTTTTTCTTTCTCCCTCCCTAGGTGTCGGGCACGGAAGGATTTTGTGCTTGCATCACGCCATTGAATGAATACGAAGTTGCAAAGGGAAAGTTCCTGAACCTTCAGGGGACTCATCACACGATTTTGTCTCTTCCTTTCCCTTGATTCAATTTCTCGGGTTATTATCGTCTCCAATCGCTGGAGCCTCCAATCAAGGATCCAGCGGTTGGAGTTAACCAGGCACGTCTACCGATGTATTGATAGACGCACCGGATTAACTTCAACCGCTGGATCCTCCATTGGAGGCTCCAGCAATTGGAGACGAATATGATTCCAATTTCTCGGCATTTACTATCTTTCTCATACTCCCAATCAATTGCCTCCATTGGATCTCTCCTGCGCTAGTCGTTGCTGGATGGTCAACGACTGACACCTCTCCTGTTGATACTGTAACATGAGAGGATCTTTTTCCGACGAATCTTTCAAAATTACCTTTCATAGATTTACCACCACTACATTAAATTATCATTCATCTTTACTTTTTAATACGCTTTCCTTATCCCTCTTTTACTGAATCAAACAGCTATGGATGAAGTAAGAAACTTTTATAGCCTTTAATAATGCAATGGATAAAAAAATAAGTACAGAAAATTCTCAAACAGAAGAGGGTGTATTGGGCATGTGTCCGAATTCCAGACTATCTTTATATACCCCATCTAAAAAGACGATTAAGAAAAAGAAAGAAATGGATATAGAGGATTGAACACATGTCCCCACACCCATGGGGCCATCCATACACATGTTGTTGGGTCCAACAATGGTCTTACGGATATCTGAAGTGACCAGGTGTTATAGACAATTTTATTGAACCCTAAGCCTTCTATGCTATTTGTGGTTTCCAGTTTCCACCAAAAGTACAACCAAGTGATCTGGCTTGCATCAAACTCCCTTTCAGCAAATTGAATGAAATAGTAATTACAGCTTGTTAAAATGGAGGTGCTTGTACTTATCCCTTGCTCATTGTCAATCTGTGCTTGTACAGTTCAATGGTTGACTCTGTCATTGATGAGATCAGTCCGATATATAGAGTGTCTTAGATGAGGTGGTGTTCAAAGTTGCACCTTTGCACTGCACTGCACAGCAATTGGTTGATACCTGTATGCAAGGCATGCAAGGTAAATTATTTGACACTCTCGGGATCGTAATTACAATGTTTAAGGAGAAAGTCCAGAGACCCCTAGAGGGATTTGGAGTCCTTGTTCCATCCAAAGAGCAACAGAATGGTTTGAAAACCCTTGGTAAGCCTTTGGTATACCCAAATTTCAAAGAACTTGTGTCCTTCAACCAGTAATACAAATGTGACTTTTCTTTGCGGAGCAGGTACACTCCCTTGCAATCAAACTGAGCCTTTGGAAATTCTATGTTCATCTTTTTCCCCCCCTCTTTGTAATCAGCATTACCATTGTTGGATGCATATAGGAGGATGAGTTAAAGCAAGTGGTTACTTGAGACCTTAGAAAACTTCTGGGCACAGAGGGATATCCTACTTTAGTATAGTATGAAATCTCTGAGTGCTTATTGCTTCTTTGTTGTTGCTTAAAGGTTGAAATTGCGTCATTAATGTTGTAACTGATCTGAAGCAGTCTCCACAGATCGAAGATCAATGCTTCCTAATTGATTTCAACCAAAATGATGTACTTTGCCTTATACCATTTCATTTGTCAACTGCAGTTGTTTTCATTGGAGTAGAGCCTTTCCCAAGTATGGACATGTCTATGATTCAGTTTTCCAAGTATCTAAGTGCTAAATGTTTGTATTTGTTTAATGTTTTCACATATTATTTTTTTAAATCGTAAGTTCATTTTTATTTGACAAAAAAAAAAAAAAATCCACTTTTACATATGATTAAAATTATTTTAATATTTTTCTTGACTTTCCTTCTTTTTTGTTCTTAACTCTTCTTCTCCATTCTCAGGAATGGAATTGTTTATAAATTGAAAACTGAAATCGATTAACAATCGAATTTGGGATTGAAACTTTACAAGTGGCAAATTTAAATCATATTCTAATATTCATCCACGTGGCACAATTATTTGCTGGTCCCATTTCTTTGCACAGGTGCCGCGTGAGAAACTTTTGCCAAATCATAATTACAGAATAAAAAAACTATAAAACGAAGCAGACGATACAAGGAAATAGAGGTGGTCTTGAGTGGGGACCGGACCAAAAAGGACGGTCCAATCATTCCGGTTTGGCCTCCAGTTCTGCCCTGGTTTCTGTAACCTCGCATTGTTCTATTTTAGGGTTTTATTGTTTTTCGGTAGAATTTTTACAGGTTTTTCATCGGGGTTACAGAGATTGGAGAAACTAAACCATAGGCAGAGGGAGAAATTGACGACAGAAAGGCAGAAACCATTGCAATCCGATCTACTTCTGGATGCTGGTAAGCTTCTATCAAGATTCAAGACTGAAGATTCTCTCGAGACTATCCTTGTGGGTCAATGGTGCGTGTTTTCTGCAAAACTCTGCTTATAACAAAAGCTAAAGATACTTGGAATAGCCATGCTGTTTTTCTTCGTTCAATATCATCCATAGAATCAACGTCAGGAACCTTAGGTTCCATAAATGAACAAAGTCTCACCATCTCTTACCTCACGAGCTCATGTGGGTTGCCGTTCAAAGCCGCCACTTCAGTAGCACAGAAGATCCGCATCGAGACCACAGAGAGACCGGACTCTGTCATTGAGCTTTTACAGACACATGGGCTCAATAGCACCGACATTGCTAATCTGATCACAAAGTACCCACCGCTGCTTTTAGCCAATCCTGTCAAAACCCTTAAACCCAAGCTCGAGTTTTTTCAATCTCTGGGCTTTTCGCGATCTGACCTTGCTAAGTTCCTCTCCTCAGACAGAACCATCCTACTCAGAAGCTTGCAGAAGCAAATCATCCCCACCTTAAATTTCCTTAAAACCTTCATCCATACAAATGAGAATCTCATCATTGCCCTCAAGAATTCCAGCCGCGTCGTTGGTTGTAATATTAAGAAAATTTTAGAGCCCAATGTTGCAACCTTGCGAAGTTACGGTGTACCCGATTTGAATATTTCGAAGATGATCATCATGCAACCCAAGCCACTGACGCTGAGTGTTTGGCGGTTTAAGGATGTTGCTGCACAGGTGAACAATATGGGTTTTGATCCTAACAGTCGTTCATTCATCCTGGCCATTTGCTCTATATCAGTGATGAGCCAACAAAACTGGGATAGGAAACGGGAGACCTTCAAGAGCTTTGGTTGGTCCGATGACGAGTTTCTTTTGGCCTTTAGGGTACAGCCGATGGTCATGCTCACTTCCGAAAAGAAGCTCAGAATATTGATGGATTTCTTTGTGAAGGACCTGCATTTGAAGCCATCAGCTGTTGCGAAATGCCCGAACGTTTTCTTACTAAGTTTGGAAAGGAGAATCATTCCAAGGTGTTCGGTGCTGCAAGTTCTAACGTCCAAAGGTCTTATTGAGAAGGACGTGAATATAGTTTCAGTGCTAAATATGAATAAACAAAGGTTTGATAAGAAGTATGTCACTAGATATGCGGAACAAACCCCTGAGGTAATCAAGGCATATGAATGTGAGATGCGATTTACAGGATTTGACACTTGACATTGATGTTGAAGATGGTGGAAGGAGCAAGTAAATGAATTGGAGAAGTCCCAAGACAGATCGATCACAATTGTGGATTTGTCGAAGTGGTGGGGAGGTTCTAGTGCTGAGCAAATGGCAAAGGGCTTAGACGGAGGTGGCTCTATCTTTTAGTGCCTTCAATTGTGATGGTTTTAGTATTTTTCATGTTGGTGGTACCATGGTGGATTCTAGGGTAGTAAATGGTGTTGTTTGATGCCTGAAATCATATCAGATTTGATGAAACATTGTGATGCTAGGCAGATTTGAAACCTGGTTTGTATTCAGTTCGTAATTTTCATGGGGGGAACTGCCCTCTGGGATCAATTGAAGTTTATCATCCTCTTTTGATGGGCCACAAGGACAGCTACTTTCATGTAAGTATCAAGAATTCTTTGCTTGGGGGCATTTAGGCATTTTAGGAAGTAGGGAAGTCTACTGTCTGTGCCGACTGCTCAACATTTACTTTAATGACTTTTTGAGTGCAGGAAACATTTTACTTGCCTTTACTAGGTCACATACTCTACTACCTCTAATGCCCATTTTGTTGGGGGTTTAGACCCCATGTGTGTGTGTGTGTGTGGGAGAGGCAGTTCAGGAAGTCTGATTGCTTTCATTGGATACTAAAATTGAGAGAGCCCTTCTAGGGCTTCTGACAAGTGAATCAATTCTCTTCTTTTGTTGGGTCTACGAAATCGGATAATTAAACATGGTTACAAATTTTCTGTCTTTCCTCTTCTTCTTCTATTCCCTTCAGGAGACTCATCACACGATTTTGTTTCCTCCTTTCCCTTGATTCAATGTCTTGGCATTTACTATCCTTCTCGTACTCCCAGTCAATTGCCTCCATTGGATCTCCCTTGCTAGTTGTTGCTGGATGGGCAACGACCGGCACCTCTCCTGTCGATACCGCAACATGAGAGGATCTTTTTCTGAGTTTCTGTCGATGGGCTCGTTTGAAAATTTGGTTGGTGGCATCAATTTTTTGCCATGTAGCAAATTAGAGTGGACTGAACTTTTATAGACAAGTAGATCCCAGGGAATGTTGGGGTGATCAAGAGGTATATGATTGAAATTGGGTTGGAACTTTATACATGGATGATGTAGATCATTTCCTACATATCTATTCATGTGGCACACTTATGTGTGTGATGCAGTAGCAGTATCATGGATGGATCGATGCGAGCCGATTTGGCTACCTAAGCTAAATTTGAACTGACTCAAATTCAAATCAACCTTTTGGTCTGGAAAGGGTTGGTAGATGATTAATTAGAATATGAAGCTTCAATATTAGGTTTCTTTATTTATTATTTCTGTGTTGGGTAGGGATTTTATTCCATAGAGAGTTTATTTTATAAGGATGTTATTTAGTTTCTAAAATTATGCCAATTAGTTTAGGAAGCATTTTCCTTTATAAATGCATGTAATAGACGGTAGAAATTTAGAGAAGAATTTTACGAATAAAGTTGAAGAATTAGTTTTGTGAGTTGCTTAGGCCTACTGGCTGGGAATCCCATCTCCCCTCTTTTCCTCTCTCTCATTCACCTGCTGTGAACCAGAGCAGGCCCTCTCCTTGGTCTGCTTCTCTCCTCTTCTTCTTCCTTTTCCCTTCCTTCCTTTCTCTTCTTCCATCTTCCCTCTCCCCAGTCCCTACAATCGAAACCCCCTCCCCTGTTTTGGCGGTAAACCCAGGCCCAATAGAAATCCCTAAAGCTTCCTCATTCCTCATCCTTTAAACCTGAAACCATGGGAAGTTCTTCCACACCCCTAGGCAGACTTGCCTTTGAGTTTTGCCCCCAACAGATTCCTTTCTCAGTGGGAATCAAAACCTGCGACATCCTGTTCATCTCTTACCGCTAGAATCAATTCCAGGGATTTTTATTTGCATCGACTCTCAATGATTATCACTGATATGGGTTGAATTCAAGAGGGCAATGACTTGTGATTCCTCCCCCAGAGTTTCAGTTTGTTGGATTTCAAATCAGAGAGCTCTTTCAAATTCCTTGAATCTGGTCACCGCCTCTTGTTTCCTCTTAAGAACTTGAAGATGAAGATTAAGTATTGAAATTATAGAAAGGCCCTTGTCCTTCTTATGTTTTATATTTAATCCTTCTTATATTCCTCTTTACAGATTTACCCATTGATTGAGAGTTGTTTCCATTTCAATCTTAAGGTCTGTTTGGTTCTCTACAACTTATTAGAAAAGTCTGATTTATTACCAAATTTGCCATTATTGGTTGAGTTTTTGAGTTATTTATGATGCTGCCATTATATCATTGTTTGAGTTGATTATTGTTTTGGGTGGGCCTACTAGCGGATCTAATTAGGGTTTTCTCAACCCGGATCCCGCATCAGTGTGCTTAACCATCTATTTTGATAGAGAAAGTTTTGCCAAATAATAGTTTTTTTTTGGTAAATACCAAATAATAGTTAAGGCCAAATAATAGTTAAGGCTTAAGTTTCAATAAAATTGTTACACCAAAATAAAAAGTTTCAATAAAATTGTTAGAATAAAATCCTTAGTTTATACTCCCTTTGGTCCCCAAAGATTTTCAAGTTTGACAACTTTTAAAAATTTTAGGAGAGTGAGTTATTGCAATTGCCTAAATATCTTTCACGAATCTTCCAAAATTACCTTTCATAGATTTACCACTACTACATTAAATTATCATTCATCTTTACTTTTTAATACGCTTTCCTTATCCCTCTTTTACTGAATCAAACAGCTATGGGTAGTATGGATGAAGTAAGAAACTTTTATAGCCTTTAATATTGCAATGGAGAAAAAAATAAGTACAGAAAATTCTCAAACAGAAGAGGGTGTATTGGGCATGTGTCCGAATTCCAGACTATCTTTATATACCCCATCTAAAAAGAAGATTAAGAAAAAAGAAAAGAAAAAGTATGGATATAGAGGATTGAACATATGTCCCCACACCCATGGGGCCATCCATACACATGTTGTTGGGTCCAACAATGGTCTTTCGGATATATGAAGTGTCCAGGTATTATAGACATAATCCCTAAGCCTTCTATGCTATTTGCATGGTTTCCAGTTTCCACCAAAAGTACAACCAAGTGATCTGGCTTGCATCAGACTCCCTTTCAGCAAATTGAATGAAATAGTAATTACAGCTTGTTAAAATGAAGGTGCTTGTACTTTCCCTTGCTCATTGTCAATCTGTGCATGTACTGTTCAATGGTTGACTCTGCCATTGATGAGATCAGTTCGATATATAGAATGTCTTATATGAGCTGGTGTTCAAAGTTGCACCTTTGCACTGAACTGCACTGCACAGAAATTGGTTAATACATGTATGCAAAGTATGCAAGGTTGCACCGGGAAAAGCTTTTACCTTAAATTCTTGGCTACATTGCCTTGTGCTTGCATGGGTGGGTTTTTTTTTTTTTGGGGGGGGGGGGGGGGTGGGTGTGTACATGTATGCGTATGAGTTACTTTATCCTTTGTAATGCAGGTAAATTATTTGACACTATTGGTCGTAATTACAACGTTTAAGAAGGAGAAAGTCCAGAGACCCCTAGAGGGATTTGGAGTCCTTGTGCCATCCAAAGAGCAACAGAATGGTCTGAAAACCCTTGGTAAGCCTTTGTTATGCCCAAATTTCAAGAACTTGTACCTTCAAGCAGTAATACAAATGTGACTTTACTTTTCTTTGCCGAGCAGGTACACTCCCTAGCAACCAAACTGAGCCTTTGGAAATTCTATGTTCATTCCCCCCCTCTCTCTCTCTCTCTCTCTCTCTCTTTGTAATCAGCATTACCATTGTTGGATGTATATAGGGATGAGTTGAAGCAAGTGGTTACTTGAGACCTTAGAAAACTTCTGGGCACAGAGGGATAGCCTACTTTAGTAAAGTATGAAATCTATGAGTGCTTATTGCTTCTTTGTTGTTACTTAAAGGTTGAAATTGCGTCATTAATGTTGTAACTGATCTGAAGCAGTCACCACTGATCGAAGATCAATGCTTCCTAATTGATAGGGATAACAAGACAGGCTAGAGTCCAGACCCAAGGGGCTTTAGTCATTAAACCTATGCCCACGTAATGAACGCTAAGGTCCTTTCCAAAGGCCTGCTTAATTATAATGATTTCATAGTATTATTGTAATTACACTGACACCTTGAGCATTCCTCCATAAAAAAAAAAAAATCCCATAAATAAATGTTATGATTCAAAACATAATAAGGGTTCACATGTATGAAAAATTAGTTGGTGCATCAATTTTTTTGCCATGTGGACTGAATGTTTATAAATAGGTAGATCCCAGGGAATGTTTGGACGATCGAGGGATACACATAAAAAGTAATATATGATTGAAATTGGGTTGGAACTTTATACATGGATAATGTAGATTTCTCAATAATATAAAATAAAATCTATGAACCAAACAAGACTGTTACAAACAAATTTTGGTTTATCAAGAAGGTGGACTTTGAGTGGGGCCGGGACCAAAAAGGGTGGTCCGTTTTTCCGGTTATCCCTCTGGTTGTGCCTTAGTGCCCCGATAATTGAACTGTTTCTGATTGTAACCTCGCATTTTAGGGTTTCATTCGAACGACGGAGAAATCAAATCGTATTCAGAAGGAGAAATTGACGTAAAAAACCACTGCAAATCCTCTCTGCTTCTGGATGCTGGTAAGTTTCTGTCAAAATAGATGATTCTCAAAAGCTAATCCTTATCTATAATGTTGCGTGTTTTCTGCAAAACTCTGGTTATAACAAAAACTAAATATTCTGTGAGTAGCCATGTTCTTTTTCTTAGAACAATATCATCTACAGAATCAACCTCAGGAACCTTGGGCTCCATAAACCAACAAAATCTTACCGTCTCTTACCTCATAAACTCATGTGGGTTGCCATTCAAAGCCGCTATTTCAGCGGCACAGAGGATCTCCATTCAGTCCACTGAGAAACCGGATTCTGTCATTGAGCTCTTTCGGATAAATGGGTTCAACAACACTAACATTGCTGATCTGATAACAAAGTGCCCATCCCTGGTTTTAGCTGATCCAATCAAAATCCTTAAACCCAAGATCGAGTTTTTCCAGTCTCTGGGGTTTCCTACATCTGACCTTGCTAAGCTCCTCTCCTCAAACAAAAATATCCTTTGCTCAAGCTTGGAAAAGCAAATCATCCCCACCTTTAATTTCCTTAAAACCTTCGTCCACACCAATGAGAATCTCATCATTGCTCTAAAGCGATCCTTCGGTGTTATCCTTTGTTGTAATATTAAGACAGTTTTGGAGCCCAACGTTGCAACCTTGCGAAGGTACGGTGTACCCGATTCGAGAATCTCGAAGATGATCCTCTACAGATCCATGCCACTGACTCTGAATGTTTGCGGTTTAACGAAGTTGCTGCATTGGTGAACAATATGGGTTTTGATCCCGGCAGTTGTTCATTCTACTTGGCCATTTTCTCTTTAACGGTGATGAGCCAACAGAAATGGGAAATGAAAAGGGAGGCCTTTAGGAGCTTTGGTTGGTCTGATGATGAATTTCGTATGGCCTTTAAGGTTCAGCCGATGGTCATGTTTACTTCCGAGAAGAAGCTCAGGCTTTTGATGGATTACTTTGTGAAGAACCTGCATTTCAAGCCATCAGCTGTTGCGAAACACCCAAACATTTTCTTACTAAGTTTGGAAAGGAGAATCATTCCGAGGTGTTCGGTGCTGCAAGTTCTGATGTCAAAGGGTCTTATTGGGAAGGATATGAATATATTTACTGTGCTAAATTCGAGTAAACAGAGCTTCGAGAAGAGGTATATCATGAGTTATGAGGAGGGAATCCCTGAGGTAATCAAGGCATATGAAGGTAAGATGAAATTTGTAAGATTTGATAGTTGACACTGGTGTTAAATATGGTGGAGGAAGCAAGTAAATGAATTGAAGGAATCCCAAGACAGATAGATCACAATCATGGATTTGTCTAAGTGTTGGTGAAGTTCTGGTGGTGGCTTATCACATATAGTGCCTCAGTAGTAGATGGTTTTATTATTTTCATGGTGATGGCACCATGGTAGCAAAATTCTAGAGCAGCAAATGGTGTTGTTTGATGCCTGAAATCGTAACAGATTTGATGAAACATTTTGATTCTACCTTTATGCCCATTTTGTTTGTTGGGGAGTGGGGTGGGGGGTTGAATCGTGGGGATGATAAAGCGGAGCTAAAGTTACATTTTTCCAACATTGCTTATTTGGTTTGTCTTTTCCATCTGTATGGGATATACAGAAGCAGAAGAGAGAGAGAGATGAGGGAGTGTAGAGGGGGGTGTGGTATGAGATGAGGGAGAGCAGAGGGATGTCTGTGTGGAGAGAGATGAGGGAGTGCAGAGGGGTTGTGTGTGGAGAGAGATGAGGGAGAGAGCAAGTCATAACTCAAACTTAACCAGAAGAGGATGATGATTGCGGTGCCTGAGAGGGCAGGTATGGTTGGGCATGCCAAGCAAATGCTCCACGAGCTCAAACAGCCATACAAGATGCACAGAAGCTGATCTGCTTAAAAAATTCATTTTATTATTGATTTGATTTCCCTTTCTTTTTTGATATTTACCTTTTGTATTTGAAAACTTCTTTATATTGTCCTCAAAAAATTCAAAACTTCTTGGATCATGATTATATTTGCGGTTTAAATACATTTTTGAGTGGGGTATATCGTCATTTTATTTCTTGAAATTTGAAATCAATTCCCAAATTTATAGGGATAAGAAGGACAAGCTAGAATTCAATTTTGTAATTACATAAGTTGATACCTTGAGCTTGTGTTAATAAGAAAATCCCATAAATAAATATTATGATTCAAAAAATAATTAGAGTTGAGTTTTTGGCGATGACACACATATGAAAAATTAGTTGGCAGGCATCCGTTTTTGCCATGTGGCAAATTAAATTGGATTGAATTTTTATGAACAAGTTGAAGAGCCCTGGGGACGTTTGGATGGTAACGAATACATGAAGGGTACATGATTATATGATATGATTAATTTTGGGGTTGAACTTTATACATGAACAATGGAGATCAATCCCTACATATCCATTTATGTGGTACAATTATGTATGTGCATCCATCTATTTTCCTAGAAATGTTAATGGAAAGAAACTTTTGTCAAATAATAGTAAGGCAAAAATTTCTATACATGATTGTCTAGTAAGGAAAAGACACCCATTTCCTTGAAATACCAAAAACACCTATACCATCTCTGCAGGGAGTACCTACCCAGACTAGGGTTTGGATTGGTGGTCAGTAAATTTTCATCCAAACATTCATATAGAAAAATCTACTAATTTTTTTTTATCTCCAATTTAACATCCATAAGTTAAATCATCACATCAATTATTATTATTATTATTATTATTATTATTATTATTATTTTTATCTTGTCTCTCTTAAAATTTTTAAAAAAATTAAAAACTATGAACCAAACCGGATTGTACACACAATTTTTGGTTTAAAAACTTGAATGGGGCCGGACCACAAAGGGAGGTTCCGTTTTCGGTTCACCCTCTAATTTTGCCCCTATTTTTGGTTCAGCCTCTAGGCTTTGCGCGGTTTCTTACTGAACTCGCATTTTAGGTTTTCATTCGGACGGGGGAGAAACCTAATCGTAATCAGAAGGAAAAATTGTTGCGAGAATCCACTGCGAATCCCTTCTGCTTCTGGATGCAGGAAAGTTTCTATAAAATTGAAGATTCTCACGAGACTATCCCTGTCAATCAAGGTTGCGTATTTTCTTCAAACCTCTGTTTTTAACAAAAGCTAAAGATTCTATGAGTAGCCATGCTGTTTTTCTGCGAACAATGTCATCGACAGAATCAATCTCAGGATCTTTGGGCTCCATATACCAACAAAATCATACCGTCTCTTACCTCATGAACTCATGTGGATTGCCGTTCAAAGCCGCTACTTCAGCTGCACAGAAGATATGGATTGAGACCACAGAGAGAAGACTCTGTCATTGAGCTCTTCCGTACATATGGGTTCGACAACACTCACATTGCTGATCTGATAACAAAGCACCCACCCCTGCTTTCAACTGATCCCGTCAAAATCCTTAATCCCAAGATCGAGTTTTTTTAATCTCTGGGGTTTCCAATGTCTGACCTTGCTAAGTTCTTCTCCTTGAACATAGAATCCTACACAGAAGCTTGCAAAGGCAAATCATCCCTTACTCAAATTTCCTCAAAACCTTCATCCACACCAATGAGAATCTCATCAGTGCTCTCAACTGTGTTGTGTTGTAATATTAAGAGAGTTTTGGAGCCCAATGTGGAAACCTTGCGTAGGTACGGTGTACCCGATTCGAGTATTTCGAAGATGATCATCTAACGACCCATATCACTGGTGCAGAATGTTTTGCCGTTTAACAAAGCTGCTGCACTGGTTAACAATATGGGTATTGATCCCAGCAGTTGTTCCTTCTACCTGGCTATTTTCTCTTTAACGGTGATGAGCCAACAGAAATGGGAAATGAAAAGGGAGGCCTTTAGGAGCTTTGGTTGGTCCGATGATGAATTTCGTATGGCCTTTAAGGTTCAGCCGATGGTCATGTTCAGTTCCGAGAAGAAGCTCAGGCTTTTGATGGATTTCTTTGTGAAGGACCTGCATTGAAACCATCAGCTGTTGCCAAATGCCCGAACGTTTTTCTTACTAAGTTTGGAAAGGAGAATCATTCCGAGGTGTTCGGTGCTGCGAGTTCTAATGTTGAAGGGTCTTATTGGGAAGGAAGTGAATATATTAACTGTGCTAATGTCAAGTAAACAACGCTTTGAGAAGAGATATGTCGTTAGTTATGAGGAGGGAAACCCCGAGGTAATCAAGGCATACGAAGGTAAGATGGGATTTGTAGGATTTGGTAGTTGACACTAGTGTTGAATATAGTGGAGGAAGCAAGTAAATGAATTGAAGGAGTCCCAAGACAGATATATCACAATCATGGATTTGTTCCAAGTGTTGGTGAAGTTCTGGTGGTGGCTTATCATATATTGCCTTAGTAGTAGATGGTTTTAGTATTTTCATGGTGATAAAACCATGGTAGCAAGATTCTAGAGCAGCAAATGGTGTTGTTTGATGCCTGAATTCGTAACAGATTTGATGATACATTTCGATTCTAGGCTGATCTGAAACCGGGTATGTATACAGTTTGTCAGCTTCATAGGGCAACTGGGCTTTGTGATCAATTGAAGTTTCTCATCCTCCTTTGATGGGCTAAAAGGACAGCTGCTTTCTTCTAAGCATCGAAGGCATTTAGGCAGTTTAGGGAAGTCTGTACTGTATGTGCTGCCCTAACAACACTTTAAATGATTGAGTGCAAGAAACATTTATTACCCTCACGGTTCACATACTCTACTGCCTCTACTGCCTCTATGCCCATTTTGTTTGTCATGAAGTGGGGTGGGGGTTGAATAGTGGGGATAATGAAGCGGAGCTAAAATTACATTTTTTCCCCCATTGCTTATTTGGTTTGTCTTTTCCATCTGTATGGGATATAAAGAAGTAGAAGAGGAGAGAGAAGGCTGAGCAGAAAAATGGGTATGGTTTTCATCCTATATGGTATACTGTTTTTATACAGTATGAAAACCAATTTCAGATTTGTTATGAGCTTCAGTTTCTAATTCCGTACAAAATATGGTCGTCATTCGGTGCCATTTTGAACACTTGTCGTCTTCATCTTCAAAGTGGTAGGGAGGTGGTAATGAGCAAATAGCACAAATAGCAAAGGGTTTAGATGGAGGTGGCTTATTATTTAGTGCCTTTAGTGGTGACGGTTTTAGTATTTCCATGGTGGCGGTATCATGATAGCTAGAATAGTTATAGAGCAGCAAATAGTTTAGATGGAGGTATCATGATGCCTGAAATCTTGACAAAGTTGGTAAAACGTTGTGATTCTACACTGATCTGAATCTTGGTGTATATCCGGCTTGTCATCGTTATGAAGGCAACTGGCGTCGATCTTCTGTGATTAATTGAGTGTTTCATCATTCTCCTTTGATGGGCCAAAATGAATGCTTTCTTGTGAGTATTAAGAATTCTTTGCTTTGGGGCATTTAAGCAGTGTAGGGAAGTTTATACCATATGTGCAGCCTGCAGCATATTTAGTTAAATGACTTCATTATATGAAACATTTTACTTACCCTTTGGCCTCACTTTCTCTACCTCAGTACCTCTAAATCCCTAAGCCCCTAAACCCCTGTTTGTTTGTCGAGGAGTGTGGGGTGGGAAAGGGATGGATCGAGCTCGGATCGTGACAGTTGGGGAAGACCATGGCCAAGGGCTCGATAAGTAATGGAATTATAATAAAGGAGGAGGATTTTGAAACACTAGTTCATTTTTGGATTGGTGTAACACCAAATCTAAAAGACCCCATTTTGAGCGATTGATTCTCCACTAAAACACACCATTTCAAGTTCTAAAATACCATTTCTTCCCCTTCTTCCTCAAAATAATCTCAAATTCTAATGACCCCATATGAGCGAGAATCTCTGCTGAAACACCATTTCAAGTTTTGAAATACCATTTCTTACTGTTCTTCCTCAAAATCGTCCTCTTCTTCCTCAAATTGTGCTATGCTTCCTAAAATCGTTGATTTCATGCTACTTAAATCGTTCTGGCTCTAATCTTCAAGTTCCTGCAACCCCATTAAACCCTCCACTCTACTCTTCTCCCGCTGCTACTTGCAACTGCCGGTGGAAACATCCTAGGTCTGACTCATTCCGGCTAGATCCGGCTAGATCCAAAACTAGGGGCTCTATATAAGCTGAAACACTCAAGTTGGAAATCATTTCAGCTCAATCTAGGTTTGTCTCTCTCAATCTCTCCTTATTTGAAGAATATGGTGTATCTAAGTTAAGCACAGTTTTTTGAAGCTTTCCTTGTTACTGAAGTTCTGTTTCAGTTGTAAATGATCATTGCATATCCAAAATGGGATGGATTAATGTTTGGACTGGGATTGGGTTTTAAAAGAATGCCTTGTAAGAATACCGAAAGGCAAATTCTGGTCCATAAGAGGGTTTGGTTGTGGTCTTTCATGTGCTGCGGTGTTTTTAAGGGGATTTGGTGAATGTCTTTGGTTTATGCCTCTCAGATATAATCTAATGAGAGTTCCACATCTCATATTAAATTTTGTGAGTAATTATCTGTCTCTCACTTGATCTATAGAAAACCGTTTGGATTCTGTTATTGAGTTGATATCTAATACTTGTTTATATTGAAATATGACAAAGGTATGGACTGGTGTGAGATATTCTGGAGTGAGATGAAGTTGTTGAATAGTCAGTTGAAAGTTTTTAGTTAAACATCGGGGGTTTGTGTTATAAATGGAAAATGTTACAATGTATAGATAGATGTGAGGGATGTTGCTGAGATTATAAGGTAGTTTACTTGATCAGGTAAAAATAAAATTCGACTACGTAAAAGCTGTTATGTTTTTTTTTTTTTGGAAGATATATTAGTGGTTTCTTTTTGGGGAGGGGAGGATTTGGATCCGTTATCATAAGTGTAATATTAAAGTGGGTTTTCTTGTAATTGTGTAAGTAATTTTTTTTTTCACTTGACTGTAAGTAGTTATTAGTGGGTAACATGGTACAAGTTGCAAGTGGGCGTAGGGTTAGGTATAATCACGTGTAAGAATCCTTAACTCTTATTTTGTTGTTTGTGTTATTGTGCCGTTGGACTCTTTCCCATAAAGAGAGGTGAGTTTGTTAATATAGAATTGAGCTGAAAATTATATTTTATTGTTTGCTTTATGTGACAATGGAGGCAGGTTTTACTCGAATTTGACCATCCTTATCTTATCCTTTATCCTTTTATCCTCTTATCCACTTTGATCGGGTAGGTCTGTAACACAAGCTAGGAGGTAGCTTTTACTGAATATTTTAGTATAGAATAGGTGTGAGTAAGATCTGGTGTGGTCCTAATTAACAAGACGGTGGAATGGGAGTTGGTTGCAAAAGAAGGGCTTTGAATTTAAGCTCCAAAAGTATGCAGTTGCAGGATCAAGTGTTTACTACAAAGTATGTTCATTCACGAAGTTTAGATTGTAAGAATATTATTGTGGGTTATGTTAATTATACGGTTAGTTGGTTCAGTGGGAGTCTAGTTACAGGTAGATCAGTTTAAGTATGATTAGAGATGGACCAATTTGATCTACTGTGGGACTGGTCCAGGGATGGTGGTATTATGTATATCAATGGTTAGGGTCCATGCAGCTACGATTATTTTTCTTCTCCTGTTCCCATACGCAGAGAGACGCAAAGGGATTCCCGACATGCTGTGGAAGACTCTGATCAAAGTATTCAAAGCTATAAGAAACTGTCGGAAATCAACCTACAGCAAGAGATATGTGTATTATCATCTTCTTTTAATACCCATTGTGTTCTAGTAATTTGTGTGGTGTATCTATTATGGTTCATGGAAATTCCATATAAAAACCTAAAGAGAATAGAAAAAAATCTTACATAAATAGCTGTGAGGGATGTTACAAGATTGTTAGTGAGTGTGTAAAAAGATTCTACTTAACAGATATGGCAGGCTTGTATTGATTATGGAATGCTTAATATGCAATAGATGCGATTAAAACAAACAGAAATTTTTGCAAGACCTGGTCTGAACCTAATTAACAAGATAGCTGAAGTTGTGAATCAAACTTCAGGAGTTTGTGTGCGGGAACACATATTGATTCCCAAGTAATCATGTGATGAGAGAAATTAAAGTGAGATTTTTAATTACTAAATTCTGTATGATTTGGAGGTAATTAAACCATCATGTGCTTCATTTTTCATTGATTTGATATCTCTTCCATTCCCTTTATTTTCCTTGTGTCTTTATATAGTCCTCAAAAAATTCAAAATTTGTTGGATCATGATTATATTTGAGGTCTAAATACATTTTTAGATAGGTATCTCGTCATTTTATTTCTTGAAATCGTTTCCCAAAATTGATAGGTATGACAAAGACTGGCCAGACTCAAGGCGGTCAGTCATTAAGCCTATGCCCACGGAATGAACCCTAGGACCGGCCCTTTCCGAAGGCTTGTTTAATTGGGGCATTGGGCCGGTGATCAAATTCTTGGGTGATTAATGTCTCGTAAAAATGTGACTTTGTAATTGCATAAGTTGATACCTTGAGCTTGTGTTAATAAGAAAATACTGTGATTCAAAAAATAATTAGAGTTGAGTTTTTGGCGATGGCAAACGTATGAAAAATTAGTGGGTGGGCATCCGTTTTTGCCATGTGGTAAAGTTGAATTGGATTGAACTTTTATGGATAAGTATAATATTCCATGGAACGTTTGAATGGTAAAGGGAAAATTGGAATCCTCTCATGTTGAGGTATCAGCATGAGGAATGCAAGTCGATGGTTCAATGAGTGATAGTTGGTATTCAAATAATTTAATTGTAAGGATGATTTATGTAGTAGAAGAAGGAGATACCACCACGTTGCATTAGATCATCACTGTTACATCGTTCTCTCTCCTCCTCTCCTTCCCTTCAGCCCTTCGTCTCTGGCATAGGCCACCTCCTCTTACTCTTTCCCCCTCTTGCCCCTCCCCCTCTCCCTTTTTGGTAAGTCTCACATTTTAAGTATAATCTCTCACTAAAAGGGTTTATCGCTTTGATGCCTGGGATTGTGAATCCCTCACTTATCCCATAAACCAAATAAAAAGTGGGCTCAGATATATCAATCCTTAATTGGCATTGGAGTGGACACGGAGCCATAGACCTAGCCTCCCCTGTTCTCTTTTGTCTTTTGTAGGTCGAATCAGCAACAAAGACGTTAGAAGCGAGATTTAGACAAAACAGAGGTCAATACGGCAATTCATGTACTAAAAGGTTGAATAAGGTATGACTGTACGATATGCGTTCAAAACAAACGCATTTTAACTAACAGAGGGCCAGACCCAAGGGGCTTTAGTCATTAAACCTATGCCAACCTAATGAACCCTAAGGGCTAAGACCCTTTCCAATGGCTTGCTTTATTATAATGATTTCGTTGTATTATTCCAATGGCTTGCTTTATTATAATGATTTCGTTGTATTATTGTAATTATAGTCACACCTTGAGCATATATGTCCACAAAAAAAAATCCCATAATTAAATGCTATGATTCAAAAAAAATAATAATATGGGTTGAGTTTCTGTCGATGGGCACATGTATGAAAAATTGGTTGATGCATCAATTTTTTTGCTATGTGGCAAATTTGATCGGAGTGAACGTTTATAAACAGGTAGATCATAGGGAATGTTTGGACAATCTCTATATATGATTGATATTGGTTGGAACTTTATACATAGATAATGTAGATTTCTCAATAAAAATAAAATAAAAACTATGAACCAAATAAGAATGTTACACACAAATTTTGGTTTAAAAGAAGGTGGACTTGAGTGGGGCCGGAACGAAAAAGGGCGGTCCGTTT
This sequence comes from Protea cynaroides, assembly GCA_028583415.1. Taxonomy (NCBI): domain Eukaryota; kingdom Viridiplantae; phylum Streptophyta; class Magnoliopsida; order Proteales; family Proteaceae; genus Protea; species Protea cynaroides. The sequence goes on along the minus strand of CM053273.1, from coordinate 3,678,111 downwards.
TTTGGATCCGCATCCTCTTTTCCCAACGGTTATGGGAGGACAATGACAATTTGTCTTGGATGGTCGCCACATGGTTTTTGGTGAATTCGAGACCTACATCCGAGTCGATACCTAGCTGACAAGCCAAACTGACAGGAGATGTCGGCTCAGACATAAGTCTTGGATTCACCCGAGAATTACGTAGTGGCCATCTGAGATAGATTATTGTCCTCCGAGTACCGCTGGGAGGAGACGATGTCAATCCCCATCTTTCCGGTTACCCTTTCTGTTGTGCCTCGATTTTATTTTATTTTATTTATTTATATTTTTATTTACTTATTTTTTTTGTAAGTGAGCTTTGAACTGTTTCTGACTCTAACCTCTGCATTTTAGGGTTTCATTCGAATGTCGGAGAAACCAAATCGTATTCAGAAGGAGAAATTGAGGCCAAAAACCACTGCAAATCCTCTCTGCTTCTGGATGCTGGTAAGTTTCTATCAAAATAGACGATTCTCAAAAGCTGATCCTTATCTATAATGATGCGTGTTTTCTTCAAACCTCTGTTTTTAACAAAAGCTAAAGCTTCTCTGAGTAGCCATGCTCTTTTTCTTCGAACAATATCATCTACAGAATCAACCTCAGGAACCTTGGGCTCCATAAACCAAAAAAATCTTACCGTCTCTTACCTCATGAACTCATGTGGGTTGCCTTTAAAAGCCGCTACTTCAGCTGCACAGAAGATCTGCATTGAGACTACAGAGAGACCGGACTCTGTCATTGAGCTCTTTTGTACCCATGGGTTCGACAACACCCACGTAGCTAATCTGATTACAAAGTACCCACCCCTGCTTTTAGCAAATCCCGTCAAAATCCTTAAACCCAAGATCGAGTTTTTTCAATCTCTGGGGTTTTCAACATCTGACCTCGGTAAGTTCTTCTTATCAAATAAAAACATCCTACGCACAAGCTTGCAAAAGCAAATCATCCCCACCTTAAATTTCCTTAAAACTTTCGTTCACACCAATGAGAATCTCATCAGTGCTCTCAAGCGATCCAGAGGCGCCATCTTTGGTAATAAAATTAAGGGAGTTTTGGAGCCCAACGTTGCAAGCTTGCGAAGTTATGGTGTACCCGATTCGCATATTTCGAAGATGATCATCTTCCGACCCATGGCACTGACGCTGAATAGTTTGCGATTTAACGATGTTGCTGCGCGCGTGAACAGTATGGGTATTGATCCCAAAAGTTGTTCGTTCTTCCTTGCCATTTTCTCTTTAACGGTGATGAGCCAACAGAAATGGGAAATGAAAAGAGAGGCCTTTAAGAGCTTTGGTTGGTCTGATGATGAATTTCATTTGGCTTTTAAGGTACAGCCGATGGTCATGCTCAGTTCAGAGAAGAAGCTCAGGCGATTGATGGATTTCTTTGTGAAGGACCTGCATTTGAAGCCATCAGCTGTTGCGAAATACCCGAACCTTTTCTTACTAAGTTTGGAAAGAAGAATCATTCCGAGGTGTTCGGTGCTGCAACTTCTAATGTCGAAGGGTCTTGTTGGGAAGGATGTGAATATACTTACAGTGCTTAATTCGAGTAAACAGAGCTTTGAGAAGAGGTACGTCATTAGATATGAGGAGGAAGCTTCCGAGGTAATCAAGGCATACGAAGGTGAGATGGGTAAGAAAGTAATTGAATTGAAGAGTCCCAAGACAGATAGATCACAATCCTTCGTTTAGATCACAATCCTTGGTTTCGTGGAAGTATTGGTGAAGTTGTGGTGCTGAGCAAATAGCCAAGGGCTTGGATGGAGGTGGCTTATCATTTAGTACCTTGGTGATGATGGTTTTAGTGTTTTCATGGTGGTGGCACCGTGCTAGCATGATTCTAAAGCAGCAAATGGTGTTGTTTGATGCCTGGAAATCATGACAGATTTGTTGAAACATTGTGATGTTAGGTTGATATGAAACCTGGTATTTATCCAATATTCGAATTTGTCATCTTTATGAGGGCAACTGGCCTTTTGTGATCAATTAAAGTTTCATCATCATCCTCCTCTGATGGGCCAAAATGACAGCTACTTTCTTGTAAGCATCAAGTATTCTATATATCTGCAAACCACACAACATTAAATTTAAATGACTTTGAGTGTATGAAACATTTTACTTACCCTCACGGCTCAACTAAACCTTGTTTGTTTGTCAGGGACTGTAGGTTGGGAAATGCTAACATGTTAGAGGGATGACTAACAAGAATATACTAAGGTGGGAGAGAAGTTGCATTTTTTTTCATCCCATTGCTTGAGAGAGAGAGAGGGCATGGCAGAACAAAGCAGAGGGTGACTGGGTGAGGGAGGAAGAGATGAGGGTGAGAGCAAGTCATACCTCAAAGGCCACAAGAGGAAGAGGACGATTATTGTAGGATATGAGATGGTGGGCATGCTAGAGAACATGCGTAGTTAGATAGCCATCTCGATACTCAACCTAGAGAGATAATCATCTCGATACTCCGAGGAAGGTGGTCAGATCAAAAGAGGGGCTACGTAGGTCTTCTGCGAGTCCTTTAATGCTAGGGGAGCTTAAAATCACTTAAACAGTGAAGCTGATATTTTGAACCAGCAAAACCATTTCAGATAACTGGTGCCTAATATTGGATGCTAAAAAATTCTAAGCAAAGAGCAGAATCATCCTCCAAAGCGGAGAGAATTGGGGGTGAGGAGAGAGAGAGGGGTTTTCTAGGGTCCTTGTGAGTGGAACAGTGTCGCAAGGGACAAGAGGGAGGAGAAGAAGAAGGGATGAAAGGAGATGAGTCTCTGTCTTCTTCAGCAAGAAGGAGAGAAGGGATGAGAGGAAACGAGTCACTCTCTTCTTCAACTGGCTGTACAAAAATTGAATCATTGGAGATGGTTACAAAAATTTCCTCATCTCCACCACAGAAGAATCCTACTAAAATCAGTGGGATGTTGAAGAGGTTGGTGGAGAAGACAAGATTAAAAAAGGTTGACAAGCAAGTTCTTGTAAAGTGAGAAATCCACCCCATTGCCACTAAACAGATCAATTTTGTGAAACCCCAATAAAGTTTCTGCCTCATGTCACACAAAGCCAGCTCCTTATTTTCAGAACACATTCTACTTGACATTCTACTATATACGGGAAATGTTTGCATCCCCAGTCGGTGAATAAGAATGTCAATAGCTTTAATGATTTGGTTTTAGACAACTGAAGCTTTGACAAAGTTTCAGTTTTTTAGGTTTTGTACTCTTGTATATGTTTGTAGAGGAGCAAATGACGGATTCGCATCCTGAACCACTGGGAGGAAAGTGGCATCTCACTGGATGGCCGTCACATGATTCTCGGTGAATCTGAGACCCACGTCCGAGCTAACACCCAGCCAACAAGCCAAGCAGGAATTGTCGGCTCAGACGTGAGTCTCGGATTCACCTGAGAGCCACATGGCAGCCATCCAAGATAGGTTACTGCGTCCTCCCAAAATCACTCGGGAGGAGACGATGTGGAATCCGCAAATGACAGTGTTGGTCAGTGGGTTTTGTTTTTATACTAGGTTGGGTTTTGGGATTTGTCCTATTCTGAGGACTTTCTCCCAATTATTTCTTTTGACCCTAACAGATAAATAAAATTTGGCCCTTGTGCGAGTTTCGCATATAAAAAAAAAAATACCAACCCGATGTATCACTGCATATTTCGTCTTGTTCCATCCATTAGGCTCCTTTTGGTTGCGTGTAAAGGAAAGTGAAATCACTTTTAAACAGAAAAAGAAAAAAGTTTTGTAATCATTATCATATAGTTCAATAGCTCAAGGCTAGGGGTGAACAGGATCCGGGTTGGTAGCCGGTATCTGCACAAACCCTACCCATCAAAAAAATTTCATGCTAACCTAAACTCCCACCCCTACCCTGCCGGGTATTACATAACCTCAACCCTTCACCTACCCTGGCGGTATTCCAAACCCCTACCCTACCTCGATTTACCCCGATCGGGCCGGGCCGTGTCGGGTTTACCCGATTGACCCTAAATCG
>CM053273.1:3360781-3673602 GCA_028583415.1 Protea cynaroides | reverse complement strand
GTTTGCTTTATGTGACAATGGAGGCAGGTTTTATCTTTAATTAGACCATCCTTTATCTTATCCTTTATCCTTTATCCTCATCCACTTTGATCGGGTAGGTCTGTAACACAAGCCGGAGGTAGCTTTACCGGATATTTTAGTACAGAATAGGTGTGAGTGTAAGATCTGGTGGGGTCCTAATTAGCAAAGACGGTGGAATGGGAGTTGGTTGCAAGAAGGGCTTTGAATTTAAGCTCCAGTATGCGCGTGGGGATCGAAGTGTTTATAAAAAGTATGTTCGTTCACAAAGTTTGGATCGTAAGCATATTATTGTGAATTATATTAATTATACGGTTAGTTGGTTTAGTGATGGTGCCCAGTTACGGGGTAAGCGGTCTTGGTGTGATTGAGATGAACCAACTTCGTCCACTGTGGGGCCCGGATTTAGGGGATGGTATGTATGTATATCAATGGTTAGGGTCACATGCAAATTACGATTATTTTTCTTCTCCCCGTTCCCAAACGCGAGAGATCTGAGAAAGGGATTCCCGACATGCTATGGAAAACCTCGATGAAAAAGTATCTAAAGCTATAAGAAACGTCGGAAATCAACCACAGCAAGAAGAGGTATGTATTATCATCTTACTTTAATACTCATTGTGTTTAGTAATTTGTGTGAGAATTGTATATATTATGGTTCATGGAAATTCCATATAAAAACCTAAAGAGAATATAGAAAAATCTTACATAAATAGCTGTGAGGGATGTTACAAGATTGTTATTGAGTGTGTAAAAAGATTTTACGTAACAGATATGGCAGGCTTGTATATTGATTATGGAATGCTTAATCATGCAATAGATGCGATTAAAAAAACAAACAGAAATTTTTGCAAGACCTGGTCTGAACCTAATTACAAGATAGCTGAAGTTGTGAATCAAACTTCAGGAGTTGTGTGCGGGAACACATATTGATTCCCAAGTAATCATGTGATGAGAGAAATTAAAGTGAGATTTTTCATTACTAAATTCTGTATGATTTGGAGGTAATTAAACCATCATGTGCTTCATTTTTCATTGATTTGATATCTCTTCCATTCCCTTTATTTTCCTTGTGTCTTTATATAGTCCTCAAAAATTTCAAAACTTGTTGGATCATGATTATATTTGAGGTCTAAATACATTTTTAGATAGGTATCTCGTCATTTTATTTCTTGAAATCGTTTCCCAAAATTGATAGGTATGACAAAGACTGGCCAGACTCAAGGGGGTCAGTCATTAAGCCTATGCCCACGGAATGAACCCTAGGGCCCTTTCCAAAGGCTTGTTTAATTGGGGCATTGGGCCGGTGATCAAATTCTTGGGTGATTAATGTCTCGTAAAAATGTGACTTTGTAATTGCATAAGTTGATACCTTGAGCTTGTGTTAATAAGAAAATCCCGTAAATAAATACTGTGATTCAAAAAATAATTAGAGTTGAGTTTTTGGCGATGGCAAACGTATGAAAAATTTGTGGGTAGGCATCCGTTTTTGCCATGTGGTAAAGTTGAATTGGATTGAACTTTTATGGATAAGTATAATATTCCATGGAACGTTTGAATGGTAAAGGGAAAATTGGAATCCTCTCATGTTGAGGTATCAGCATGAGGAATGCAAGTCGATGGTTCAATGAGTGATAGTTGGCATTCAAATAATTTAATTGTAAGGATGATTTATGTAGTAGAAGAAGGAGATACCACCACGTTGCATTAGATCATCACTGTTACATCGTTCTCTCTCCCCCTCTCCTTCTCTTCAGCCCTTCGTCTCTGGCGTAGGCCACCTCCTCTTACTCTTTCCCCCTCTTGCCCCCCCTCTCCCTTTTTGGTAAGTCTCACATTTTAAGTATAATCTCTCACTAAAAGGGTTTATCGCTTTGACGTCTGGGATTGTGAATCCCTCACTTATCCCATAAACCAAATAAAAAGTGGGCTCAGATATCAAACCCATTTCTGTTCATCAATCCTTAATTGGCATTGGAGTGGACACGGAGCCATAGACTTGGCCTCCCCTGCTCTCTTTTGTCTTTTGTAAGTCGAGTCAGCAACAAAGACGTTAGAAGCGAGATTTAGACAAAACAGAGGTCAATACGGCAATTCATGTACTAAAAGGTTGAATAAGGTATGACTGTACGATATGCGTTCAAAACGCATTTTAACTAACAGAGGGCCGGACCCAAGGGGCTTTAGTCATTAAACCTATGCCAACCTAATGAACCCTAAGACCCTTTCCAATGGCTTGCTTTATTATAATGATCTCGTTGTATTATTGTAATTATACTCACACCTTGAGCATATATGTCCACAAAAAAAAAATCCCATAAATAAATGCTATGATTCAAAAAAAATAATAATATGGGTTGAGTTTCTGTCGATGGGCACATGTATGAAAAATTGGTTGATGCATCAATTTTTTTTGCCATGTGGCAAATTTGATTGGAGTGAACGTTTATAAACAGGTAGAAAGGATTCAAATCGTCTCATCCCTGAGATTCGGGAGGCGTGGCGGCGACCCCACTGGATGGTCGCCATGTGGGGGTCGGATGAATCCGACCCCTCCGTTCGAGCCGACGCTCTCTTGTCGGCTCGGCTTGTTGGCTCGAACGGAGGGGTCGGATTCATCCGACCTCCACGTGGCGACCATCCAGTGGGGTCGCCGCCACGCCTCCCAAATTTCATGGATGAGACGATTTGGATCCGGTAGATCATAGGGAATGTTTGGACAATCTCTATATATGATTGATATTGGTTGGAACTTTATACATAGATAATGTAGATTTCTCAATAAAAATAAAATAAAAACTATGAACCAAATAAGAATGTTACACACAAATTTTGGTTTAAAAGAAGGTGGACTTGAGTGGGGCCGGAACGAAAAAGGGTGGTCCGTTTTTTGGATCTGCATCCTTTTTTCCCAGCGGTTCTGGGAGGACAGTGGCAACCTGTCCTGGATGGTCGCCACATAGTTCTCGGTGAATTCGAGTCCTACATCCGAGTCGATACCCAGCTGACAGGCCGAGTCGACAGGAGGTGTCGACTCAGACGAGGGTCTTGGATTCACCCAATAACCACGTAGTGGCCATCTAAGATAGATTATCGCGTCCTCCCAAAACCACGGGGAGAAGACGATGTGAATCCCTATTTTTCCGGTTACCCTTTCTGTTGTGCCTCGATTTTATTTTATTTTATTTATTTATTTTTTATTTACTTATTTTTTTGTCAGTGAGCTTTGAACTGTTTCTGACTCTAACCTCTGCATTTTAGGGTTTCAATCGAATGTCGGAGAAACCAAATCGTATTCAGAAGGAGAAATTGAGGCCAAAAACCACTGCAAATCCTCTCTGCTTCTGGATTCTGGTAAGTTTCTATCAAAATAGACGATTCTCAAAAGCTGATCTTTATCTATAATGATGCGTGTTTTCTTCAAACCTCTGTTTTTAACAAAAGCTAAAGCTTCTCTGAGTAGCCATGCTCTTTTTCTTCGAACAATATCATCTACAGAATCAACCTCAGGAACCTTGGGCTCCATAAACCAAAAAAATCTTACCGTCTCTTACCTCATGAACTCATGTGGGTTGCCTTTAAAAGCCGCTACTTCAGCTGCACAGAAGATCTGCATTGAGACTACAGAGAGACCGGACTCTGTCATTGAGCTCTTTTGTACCCATGGGTTCGACAACACCCACGTAGCTAATCTGATTACAAAGTACCCACCCCTGCTTTTAGCAAATCCCGTCAAAATCCTTAAACCCAAGATCGAGTTTTTTCAATCTCTGGGGTTTTCAACATCTGACCTCGGTAAGTTCTTCTTATCAAATAAAAACATCCTACGCACAAGCTTGCAAAAGCAAATCATCCCCACCTTAAATTTCCTTAAAACTTTCGTTCACACCAATGAGAATCTCATCAGTGCTCTCAAGCGATCCAGAGGCGCCATCTTTGGTAATAAAATTAAGGGAGTTTTGGAGCCCAACGTTGCAAGCTTGCGAAGTTATGGTGTACCCGATTCGCATATTTCGAAGATGATCATCTTCCGACCCATGGCACTGACGCTGAATAGTTTGCGATTTAACGATGTTGCTGCGCGCGTGAACAGTATGGGTATTGATCCCAAAAGTTGTTCGTTCTTCCTTGCCATTTTCTCTTTAACGGTGATGAGCCAACAGAAATGGGAAATGAAAAGAGAGGCCTTTAAGAGCTTTGGTTGGTCTGATGATGAATTTCATTTGGCTTTTAAGGTACAGCCGATGGTCATGCTCAGTTCAGAGAAGAAGCTCAGGCGATTGATGGATTTCTTTGTGAAGGACCTGCATTTGAAGCCATCAGCTGTTGCGAAATACCCGAACCTTTTCTTACTAAGTTTGGAAAGAAGAATCATTCCGAGGTGTTCGGTGCTGCAACTTCTAATGTCGAAGGGTCTTGTTGGGAAGGATGTGAATATACTTACAGTGCTTAATTCGAGTAAACAGAGCTTTGAGAAGAGGTACGTCATTAGATATGAGGAGGAAGCTTCCGAGGTAATCAAGGCATACGAAGGTGAGATGGGTAAGAAAGTAATTGAATTGAAGAGTCCCAAGACAGATAGATCACAATCCTTCGTTTAGATCACAATCCTTGGTTTCGTGGAAGTATTGGTGAAGTTGTGGTGCTGAGCAAATAGCCAAGGGCTTGGATGGAGGTGGCTTATCATTTAGTACCTTGGTGATGATGGTTTTAGTGTTTTCATGGTGGTGGCACCGTGCTAGCATGATTCTAAAGCAGCAAATGGTGTTGTTTGATGCCTGAAATCATGACAGATTTGTTGAAACATTGTGATGTTAGGTTGATATGAAACCTGGTATTTATCCAATATTCGAATTTGTCATCTTTATGAGGGCAACTGGCCTTTGTGATCAATTAAAGTTTCATCATCCTCCTCTGATGGGCCAAAATGACAGCTACTTTCTTGTAAGCATCAAGTATTCTATATATCTGCAAACCACACAACATTAAATTTAAATGACTTTGAGTGTATGAAACATTTTACTTACCCTCACGGCTCAACTAAACCTTGTTTGTTTGTCAGGGACTGTAGGTTGGGAAATGCTAACATGTTAGAGGGATGACTAACAAGAATATACTAAGGTGGGAGAGAAGTTGCATTTTTTTTCATCCCATTGCTTGAGAGAGAGAGAGGGCATGGCAGAACAAAGCAGAGGGTGACTGGGTGAGGGAGGAAGAGATGAGGGTGAGAGCAAGTCATACCTCAAAGGCCACAAGAGGAAGAGGACGATTATTGTAGGATATGAGATGGTGGGCATGCTAGAGAACATGCGTAGTTAGATAGCCATCTCGATACTCAACCTAGAGAGATAATCATCTCGATACTCCGAGGAAGGTGGTCAGATCAAAGAGGCTACGTAGGTCTTCTGCGAGTCCTTTAATGCTAGGGAGCTTAAAATCACTTAAACAGTGAAGCTGATATTTTGAACCAGCAAAACCATTTCAGATAACTGGTGCCTAATATTGGATGCTAAAAAATTCTAAGCAAAGAGCAGAATCATCCTCCAAAGCAGAGAGAATTGGGGGTGAGGAGAGAGAGAGAGGGGTTTTCTAGGGTCCTTGTGAGTGGAACAGTGTCGCAAGGGACAAGAGGGAGGAGAAGAAGAAGGGATGAAAGGAGATGAGTCTCTGTCTTCTTCAGCAAGAAGGAGAGAAGGGATGAGAGGAAACGAGTCACTCTCTTCTTCAACTGGCTGTACAAAAATTGAATCATTGGAGATGGTTACAAAAATTGAATCATCTCCACCACAGAAGAATCCTACTAAAATCAGTGGGATGTTGAAGAGGTTGGTGGAGAAGACAAGATTAAAAAAGGTTGACAAGCAAGTTCTTGTAAAGTGAGAAATCCACCCCATTGCCACTAAACAGATCAATTTTGTGAAACCCCAATAAAGTTTCTGCCCCATGTCACACAAAGCCAGCTCCTTATTTTCAGAACACATTCTACTTGACATTCTACTATATACGGGAAATGTTTGCATCCCCAGTCGGTGAATAAGAATGTCAATAGCTTTAATGATTTGGTTTTCGACAACTGAAGCTTTGACAAAGTTTCAGTTTTTTAGGTTTTGTACTCTTGTATATGTTTGTAGAGGAGCAAATGACGGATTCGCATCCTGTACCACTGGGAGGACAGTGGCAATCTGCCTTGGATGGCCGTCACATGATTCTCGGTGAATCTGAGACCCACGTCCGAGCTAACACCCAGCCAACAAGCCAAGCAGGGATTGTCGGCTCAGACGTGAGTCTCGGATTCACCTGAGAGCCACGTGGCAGCCATCCAAGATAGGTTACTGCGTCCTCCCAAAATCACTGGGAGGAGACGATGTGAATCCGCAAATGACAGTGTTGGTCAGTGGGTTTTGTTTTATACTAGGTTGGGTTTTGGGATTTGTCCTATTCTGAGGACTTTCTCCCAATTATTTCTTTTTTTGACCCTAACAGATAAATAAAATTTGGCCCTTGTGCGAGTTTCGCATATAAAAAAAAAAATACCAACCCGATGTATCACTGCATATTTCGTCTTGTTCCATCCATTAGGCTCCTTTTGGTTGCGTGTAAAGGAAAGTGAAATCACTTTTAAACAGAAAAAGAAAAAAGTTTTGTAATCATTATCATATAGCTCAATAGCTCAAGGCTAGGGGTGAAACAGGATCGGGTTGGGTCGGGTATCTGCAAACCCTACCCTATCCAAAAAAATTTCATGCTAACCCAAACCCTACCCTACCCTGTCAGGGTATTACATAACCTCAACCCTTACCCTACCCTGGCAGGGTATTACCAAACCCTACCCTACCCTGATTTACCCTGATCAGGCCGGGCCAGGTCGGGTTTACCCTGATTGACCCTAAATCAGGGTAGGGTTTACCCTGATTTACCCTGAACTCAACATTTTAACATATAAATACCAAATATTTACAAGTATAAGACATGAATGATTATAAAAAAGAATAATACAGTAACAAGATTAATAATAACTTAATAGGGATGATCAAAATAAAATAAAACACAATATAATAGAAATATAGAATAATATAAAAAGTAAAAACATTTCATGAGAATTCAAAATAGTAATATAAAAGATAATGTTAAATTGTTAATATTCCTCTTCTGCTAGTAATATAAAGAAACTAATACAATAATAACATTCATTATGAAATAAAATGAAACAACAAAATAGCAAAGCTGAAAACTAGCAAAAGGCCAAAAGTATGAGAACTAATGGTCTCTCTTTCTCTCTCATTCTCCATAGTCTAGTCAGTTCAAATTCCATCCACAATCCACCATCATATTTCCTACACACAAAAAAAGGTGAAAACACAATTAGAATTTAAAACTATCATTTAAAGTAAATGAAAAATAAATTAAAGTTAACTAACCAACTCGAAGTCCCTAAACATGCAACACCAGGCTCTAAACATGCAACACACCATACTTTACATCAAGCTGTGGTCAATCCTGAAACTACAATTAATGTAATAAAAAAATGAGTAAATATAATCCAATTCATAATTCATGTACTTAATAACAGTTATATCATTAAACTTTGTACCTGATAAATCCTTATCAATTTCGTCCATGAATTCTTCTTCATTATTAAGAGGAATATTTGAAAGTCGTAGCCAATCCTGTGCACACATCAAAGACTCTACAACACGTGGTGTCAATGAGCTACGAAATTGGTCTAGAATCCGACCACTAGTGCTAAATGCAAACTCTGAAGCAACAGTTGAGACAGGAATTGGTAAAATATCTCGAGCCACCTTACTAAGAATTGGTAATCTTGAGCTATTATACTTCCACCATCCCAAGATGTCGAAATCATTAGTTTTCTTCACAAGGTTTTCCATCAAATACTGATCTATCTCTGTCCCAACTTCTAAATTTTCATTTTCTTCCAACTGCCTTTCTATCTCAATGTCAAATATGTCACTATTACTTGATAGAGTATCAACATCAAATGAAGATGAAACATCTACCATTGTACGAGAAGAAGATGATTCATGTAATTGGTAATGATAAACAAGAGATTCCAAGACATTCCTAACATTTGCAACCTTCGCATCAACCTCAGATGGAGGATATAGATTTGAATAAGAATAGCAAAGCTTCACATATTTCATCTTATTTCGAGGATCAAGAACAGCAACAATAATAAAAAAGATGTTAACTCTATCTGCATTATCCCAGTACTTTTTAAACTTTTCCAGCATGGCCATTGCCATATTATGACATGTGGGATCTTCACTTCTTGACCACTTCATCAATAGTGACTCAATTGCAAAAACTTCTTTAAAATAAATATTTGATGTGACAGAAAGAGACCCAGATAATTTTAATGTGGCAGTGTAAAAAGCTTCTAAAAACTTGCAAATAACTTTTGTATTTTTCCATTCTTGTTCACTTAGAATATCCTTGCATTCCATTCTAAAGTTCATGTCTCGCTCCTCTAGGCATTCAAAAGCCTTTTGAAACTCTAAAGCAGTTTCTACCATGAGAAATGTAGAATTCCAACGAGTAGGGCGAATCTAGACACAAGGTTTTCTTACATTGAATTTTTCTTGTTCACAACACAACTGAAACTGTTGTCCTCTTGCAGGGAACTCCTCACATATTTCACTACAGAACGAACTTTAATTAAAGAATTCTCAAAATATTTGAGACCTTCCTTAACAATCAAGTCCAGAACATGAGCACAACATCTCACATGAAGGAAGTCACCATTTAACAACAACCCATTTTTCTTGTTAAGTCTCCTTTTCAAACTCCGGATTGCCACATCATTATTAGCTGCATTATCTACTGTAATAGTTGTTACTTTGTCTAAACCCCAACTTAGTAGACATGACTCAAGAACATTACATATGACATCACCCGGTGTGTGGTGATGGAACTACGAAAAGTTAATTATCCTTTTTTGTAATTTCCAATTTTCATCAATGAAATGTGCTGTGGCCGCACATATAACCAAGATTTTGGTTTGAAGTCCACATATCAGTAGTTAGGCAAACCCTTTGACAAGATTTCTCCAAAAAAATTTCAATTTCTTTTTCTCCTCCTCATACAACCCAAAACAATCTTTTGCTACAGTGATACGTGACAAAAGATTGAACCTAGGATTCATAGCATTGCAAAATACTCTAAAACCCTCCCGCTCTACAGCTTTAAAAGACAACTCATCTATGATAATCATACGAGCAAGCATATTTCTACAATATTCTTGGTCAAACTTCCAAGCTAACATATTGGGACAAACGATGCTCGAACTATCATCACCCTTATCACTTGGAAAATTCAAGAGTTTTTGTTTCTTATCTCCTCTATATGGAAATAGCCAACATTTATCTAAATGACGTTTCAATGAGCTTGTCCCATGTTCACTTGCACATGCAAGTTCTTTATTGCAATAGTTGCAATTACATCTTTTAACTTTAGAACCATCAGGAGGTATAATCTTCTTAAAGTGGTTCCAAACACTAGATGGCGGTAATGGAGGTAGTTTAGAATTAGATGATACCTCACATTCGGTGCTAGTTATTGGAGTAGAGTTTTGCTGATCAGGGAGTTGAGTTGGTTGATGGGACACTTAATGATGTAGGCACTTGCTTGCTCACTAGGAATTGAGTTGGCTGATTGGACTTCCTCCGCCATTGACACTCGTATAATTTAAAAATACATGAGTTAAAACTCAAACAAGTCGGATACATGAGTTAAAAAAATAAGAACACCCTTTGTGAAGATGTTTGGGACTGCAATAAACACATGCTCTTTGTTTCTTAAGTCCTATGCTCAATATGTAACACTGCACATTTATTTGATGGGACCATCCATTTTAGGAATTTTAAAACACAATTAATCAGTCAGGACAAAAGATGTAATAAATTGGCAAACTATAGATCTTAGGGTTGTGCTATTTGTATGACCTTACACTCCCTCCAAAAGATAGCAGGCAAATACGTCAAATGCATTATAAGAAACTCTAATGATATAGTCCGAAGCACATATAAATACGAGACTACATCAGCTCAAACGGGAACTTACCTCTCATAGGCTCTCCCGGATAACCACTATGAGGCTAGGATGTAATGGGTAGGGACCATTACAGCTAATTTTTCTTTAATTAGAGGATTTATTATCTCCTAACCATTTCCAACTTATATCTAATTATTTTATAAAAAAAAGACAACTTGGGTTGCTAATCAACCAACTTGGATGCATAATTAATTGGATTCATTTTCAAATTCTTCCCTTTCTCTTCGGTTTCATAGCTGGTGATTGGTGATTTCAATGCTACTCTTCGATCATCCGAGAAATGAGGCCCGGGGTTCTTTTAATATCGGTTGTGCCTCGAGAATTTGTTTCGGATGCAAGGCATGCATCCGGATGGATAATGAGGAATTTGTGGAGCGTCTTGTACTCTTATTCCACTTCCACACCGATGATCGTGGTGAATCTACTATGTAACCTTGACTTGCTCTCCTCTATTCCTTTATTGGTAGATCATGCTGACATCCGGCTCGGACCGGCTTTGCCATCTTTTGATAGAATTGAGATTGTTGTTTAGGATTTGGATTTGGATGTAGATATATAATGGTCTATGCCTGATTATTTCGGATTGAGATACCTTAAAAATGGATGGTTCAGATTCTTCGGAAACATCACAGTCCATTGTTACACGAATAACTACCTATTTAAATTATATTAATCTCATTTGTTAAATATTTTCTTCTTTATTGGGCCTACTGAACCCATCTGATTTGCATCCCTTGCTCCCTCCGGGTCCTCATGGAAATGAGATCATTCAAACAAAATTTCTATTGTGAGCGGGCCAAGGTGGTTTGGTTGCTGATCTATATTCTATCATGCTTGATGGACGTTTTGACTAGAAACAGGGTTAAGCTAAAGTTACGCTGGTGGGTTTGGGGGGATTGCTATCTCTATGTCATCTAGACAAGGCGAGAAGAGAGCCCAAACTCCTCATAAGTAGTATCTCTATGTAGCTTTTGGTTTCTAACTGATCATATTACTTACCTCTCATATGCCCTCCTGGGGAACCATTATGAAGCAACCTTGAATTTAGCTAATTGTGCTATTTTCATAAGTATGGGCCGTCACCATGAGTGAAATGGTGGTAGGGTAAAATCAAAGTTAGAAAACCAGCATTTTTTATTCGACTTGCTTTCTTCGAAAACTGATGAGTCGAAGTCAAATCTGATGAAAGCAAACCATTTTTGTAAAGGGTCCGGCAAAGATTCAGAAAGATAGATAGAGAGAGAGACTAGAGGGAGAGAGAGAGAGAGAGAGAGAGAGAGAGAGAGATAAATACCTTATACCTAAAATCAGGCCGAAGAGGAAGAAGATGATCCGATGGGGCTGAATCCGTGAATCGGATATGATGGCTCTACTCTCTAGATAGTGTCGTCGACTCGGCAGTAGGAGGAAGAGAGAGTGAGAGACGCTCTCGCCATCAGATGCCCTGTAGGAGCCGTCGTCAATGCCTTCAGCTGCGTTCGCCGGCTTTAGGAGAAATAGAGAAATCGTCGGTACTCGGTAGGAGAAATAGAGAGCGAGAGCGATGAGGAGTCTAGGAGAAAAGAGAGAATGAGAGAAAGTGAGGGGAAGTGAGAAATGGCCGCGCCGGCGGGCTACGGTGGGAGAAGGAGTCTGAACTCTGAAGGACTGAATTTTGAAAGAGAGGCGGTAGGAGAAGACGAAAGTCTGAAAGAGAGGCGGTAGGAGAAGACGAAAGTCTGAAAGAGAGAATGAGAGAAAAGAAATCGTAAGGATTAGGGTTAGCCGGTTAGGGATTTAGGAATTAGGGTTATTTAGAAAAACAAAATGAAATAAAAAAATATTTCTGAATATATAATTATATATATATATATATGTCAGGGTCGGGTAGGGTCGGGCCGGGCTCTACCCGAGGCCTCAACCCTTACCCGCCCTTACCCTGACAGGGTAAAAATTACCCTGTACCCTGATTAGACCCTATCAGGGTACGGGCCGGGCTAAACCCTGACCGGGTTCAGGGCGGTTTTGGACGGGCTCGGGCCGTCAGGGCAAAACTTTCACCCCTACTCAAGGCTACAAGTTTGGCCGGGAAAACTTGAGCCGACGCTAACCTGGCCAGAGTCTGAACATGATTGGCCCTGGACTAAGGGTGTCAAAAATGAAATTGAATCGTGTATCGAAATCGAATCGAACCATTTAAATTGAAATCATAAAATCGATTATAATTGTTCGATTCTGATTTTAGAAATGAAACCATTTAATTAAACAGTTTGATTATGGTTTCAAGAATGAAACCATTTAAACCAACTATTTGGAACTATTAAATTTGACTAAACCTTTACTTTAATCCCCTAGTGCTAAATATCTATGTTTGTAGAAATAAATTATATTTTAATATTTTTCACATGGCATATTTTTAAATCGCAAGTTCACTTTTATATGTGATAAAAATTATTTTAATGATTTCCTTGACTTTCCCTCTACTTTGTTCCTAACTCTCTTCATCTCCCTCCCAACAATAAAACCATTTAACAACCAAAAAATCGAAATCGATTAATAATGGGTTTTGGTAAGTATTTTGAAACCATTTAATAAAGAAAAAATTTCAGTTACCACTCAAAAAGAATTGCTTAAATCACCTATCACCTAAGTTGTTTAAAAAAATCACCTACCACCCAAGTTAGACAAACGTTAGTTAATGGACTAAACGTTAATTAATGGACTAACGGGAAAAAATTGAAATTGTGTGTGGACGTTTATACCTCTTTCTTCTTCCTCTTTGTTTCTTCTTCCTTTCTTCTCTCTCTCTCTCTCTCTCTCTCTCTCTCTCTCTCTCTCTCTTCCTCTTCCTCTTCTTGTACTTCTCCTCCATCTCCATTTCTTCTCTTTTTTGATTTTGTTTTGCCAGTACTCCAAGTCCTAGCCTTCATGATTCTTTGTCCCTCTATTTCCTTAGTTTCCTCCTAATCAAAAACAGAGTGATTCCTGTCATAGAGCCTAGTACAACCGTGGACTCTATGGTAGTCCCAACAATGAACCCTTTAGATCAGAAAAAAGATCTCTCCGGGGGAACTAAAGATGGCAAATTCCAATTTTCTAGTGCATTGGAGAAATTCGAAATACTAAAACTCTATGTCAGAATCCTATGCTATTCAACTAGAACTCCCTATAGCTGCCGTGAACCCAACATACATTCATCGCTGCACTCTTGTTTGCTCTGCTGGAAAAACGCTGAATGGATAGGAAGATGGAGATCTCTCTCTCTCTCTCTCTCTCTCTCTCTCTCTCTCTCTCTCTCTCTCTCTCTCTGTTGCAAAAGTGCTCTGGATGCTGAGAGGAATTTAAGGAAAAAAAAATCTATCGTTTTCATACTCTCATATCTTAAAATGCAACAATTCTATGAATGATTATCCAACAAAGTTCGATCAAAGCCAAGGATTCCTTTGTGGTTTTCATCTCAAGAGAAAGATCTGGGTCAGTGCCTTGAAGCTAAATTTTGTGCGGCTGAACAGAAAAGGTTATCTTAAAGTCTATCTTCTTGTCCGATTTTCTAGTTTTTTGGCCCTTTTTTTTTTTTTTTTCAATTATTCCGACAGCTCTCAGTTGAAGAAAGCTTTGGGTGCGATCGTGCGAGCGAAGAATCGAAGTTTCTTAGGGAAGGAATAAGAGCGAGGAGTAGAATTGGCCATGATTGTTTGGTGTTTGCAGAGGAGACAGAGATAAACAGAGAATCAGTGAAAAAAATGAGTTTTTTTTTTTCCTTACAAAATGGGTATTATTGTCATTTAAGTATTTTCTAACGGCTGACATCAGCAACTAACGACTCTGTTAGTTATTTTGGGATCTTTTTGATATACGTATATCTAACTTGGGTGGTAAGTGATTTTTTTTAAAAAACTTGAGTGGTAGGTGATTTAATCAATTCTTTTTGGGTGGTAGCTGAAATTTTCCCTTTAATAAATGGTTTGGTTTTGGTTTTATTCATTACACACCGAACAGAAACCTAACCGCACCGTTAAACCAAAATCGCACCGGTTAACACCCTTAGCTTGGGCTAATGCCTTGGGCTAAGTTCGACCCAACAGTCTCCGTAGATTTAAGATTATCAACATTCGAATACAATCTTTTACTCTATTCCTTACCTCAGCAATTGATAAATATAATTTTTTAAGGGTTAATTACACAGACACTCCCTCTACTGTAGTAAAACTATATAGAACTATCCTGCTTTTACAAAAGCTACACAGAATACCCCTCTAACAATCCTATTATACAATCTCATCCACACCGTTACTTTTAACTTAACGGCAGAGGGTCAAATTTTTTTAAGACAAAATACCCTTCACATGGGAATTGATTTCAAAAAATAAAATGACGATATACCCCACTCAAAAATGTATTTAAACAGTAAATTCTTTTTAAGACAAAAATACCCTTCACATGGGGAAGGGTTCCCTTTTCTCTCTCTTTCCAACTCTTTTTTTTTTCTTTAGATTTTGTTACTTTAATTCAACAGATGCTTTATCTCATTAAAAAAAATTCTTAAGATTTTGTCCTTTTGTATGTTGGGTTTTACAGGGATTTCTAAATAATCCCAACTTAATCCATCATTAAAATAATTAAATCTCTTTATCTCTTTTTTAAATAGATTTGGTTTGTCAATCAACGTAGAACTTTTATGATTCATCATTTCATACTGTAAAAAGTTAACTTCACTGGTATTTATCAGGATTCACATCATGATTCATACTTCACTGTGCAAATCTCTTACCTCATAAACTCATGTGGGTTGCCATTCAAAGCCGCAACTTCAGCGGCACAGAAGATCTGCATTCAGACCAGAGAAACACCGGACTCTGTCATTGAGCTTTTTCGGACACATGGGTTCACCAACACCCACATTGCTAATCTGATACAAAGTGGCCACCACTGATTTTAGCCAATCCCGTCATAATCCTTAAACCCAAGATCGAGTTTTTTCAATCTCTGGGGTTTCCAACATCTGACCTTGCTTAGTTCTTCTCCTTAAGCAAAAACATCCCATGTTTGCGGTTTAAGGATGTTGCTGCACTGGTGAACAATATGGGTATTGATCCCAGCAGTTGTTTATTCTACCTGGCCATTTTCTCTTTAACGTTGAGGAGCCAACAGAAATGGGAAATGAAAAGGAAGGCCTTTAAGAGCTTTGGTTGGTCCGATGATGAATTTAGTATGGCCTTTGAGGTACAGTCCATGGTCATGTTCACTTTCGAGAAGAAGCTCAGGCCTTTGATGGATTTCTTTGTGGAGGACCCGCATTTGAAGCCATCAGCTGTTGTGAAATATCCAAACCGTTTCCTAGTTAGTTTGGAAAAAAGAACCGTTCGAGGTGTTCGGTGCTGCAAGTTCTAATGTCCAAAAGTCTTATTGAGAAGGATGTGAATATAGTTTCAGTGCTAAATTTGGCCAAACAGAGGTTTGATAAGAGGTATGTCACTAGATATGAGGAAGAAACCCTGAGGTGATCAGCTCAAGGCATACGAAGGTGAGATGCGATTTATAGGATTTGATAGTTGAATGTTGAAGATGGTGGGAGGAAGCACGTAAATGAATTGAAGGAGTATAATTTGCTCAAATAGCAAAGGGTTTGGATGGAGGTGGCTTATCATTTAGTGCCTTTAGTGGTGATGGTTTTAGTATATTCATGGTGGTGGTACCATGGTAGCTAGCATAGCTATAGAGCAGCAAATGGTATTGTTTGATGCCTGAAATCGTCACAAATATGAAAAACATTGAGATTCTAGACTGATCTGAATCCAGGTATCTATCCGGCTTGTCATCATTATGAGAGAGAGAGAGAGAGAGAGAGAGAGAGAGAGAGCTTATAGGGCTTCTTGTGAGTGGAAGAGAGTAGCAGGGGACAAAGAGGGAGAAGAAGGGAAGAGGCGAGATGAGTCACTCTCTTCCAAAAATTATACTCCACCATGATGTGCAGAAGACACTTTCCAAATTTTATTTTCCCCTGAATTAAACATCTTACCAAAATCTGTTTTAAGTCACCCCTCATTCAATCAAAACACCTTCCTTGAAAATTGCAGGATTTATTACCTCCTAAACTCTTCTGACTCAGTAACTCATTTCATTCTATTTGAGTTCACTTGAGGGTGGGGCCATGGAACCATGAAAGCCCTTTGGTTAATGCATAATGGGCCCCACAATTTCCATCAGTGACATATTTCATGCTAGTTTTTTGCATGTGGCCACCATTGGTCTTCAATGTCTTTGACATTGAAAAGCCCAGCCCTGTTTTTGAGCTGCCAACAATACTCATTAATCACTAGTACTATGTTGATACCGAGTCCTAACTCAGTGATTCTTTGACCTGCTTTTCTCCTAGAACCTGGACCACTCTTTGGCTGGTCCCCACTGAAAAATATCATCCTTCACCAATCTCATCTTGCTCTTATGTTCTAAATTGTTCATTCCAAAATCCAAACTGATTTGGGTTTGGAATTGGATTTGGGTTTGGAATTGGAGTTTCACCATCAAAAAATTTAAATACCATGGTTTACACTCAACTCAAGCCTTTGCCCTCATCCCAACCTAAGATGCTCATCAAGGGGTGCTGCCGGTGCAGTCAAGAGCCACCCTGGCAACTCTGCCGAGTCAATGCCCTAGACGTTACGTACTTAAGGCATATTAATGAAGTGTAGGTAAGCCTGTCTTTTATTTGTGGTAAGTAAAGGTTGTATAGTCTATTGGACAGACTGAATTGCATCGATATATGTGTCGACTATTCTCATCCTCCGGTTGATCGACTGGAGTGATTGAACATTAGAAAACAATCATGGTTCATTTCATGGAAAAAAAAAAAGAAGCCATGGTGGGTCCTTTTGCATTAAATCTAAGTTATTAAAATAAAGGCTACCCTTCCAAGACCAATGCCCTCTCAAAAATTAATTTAATTAAATTAAAGGAAAAAAATATGTTCTTCAATAAAGTTTGGGATTTGGCATTAGATCTTCCCATCAGATACGTTCTCTCTTTTCACTTTTAGTTTTTAGTTATTTATGTCAAAGCAAGGTAAGGTTAGAAAGTATACAAGACAAAATCAGATTCCAACGGGAATTGCTCCTTCATATAAGTTTCAGTCATAATAATTATAAATTTATTTTTTTATTGAGGGCATGGTTCAAGTAATTAATCGGTATTAAATTAATCAGATATGTCAGATCATATTGGTTCTAGATATTGTTGATAATCATGTTTAATGCCTAAATTTAGAATCTTAGTTTGAAATGTTGGAAGTAGTGTTGAGGGTTTTGTACTTTGCACCAGACATAGTAAAAGATAGTAGAAATGTCGGCCTTTGTTGATTTTGATCTGATTTCCATTAGAATTGATCACCTGAACCTTATAAATCTTGTCGAATATCAACAGAGCAAATTCAATTGAATCGAGACTGATATCAGTTGATTATAATTCAAATCGTCAAATTCACCAATCAGATTCTGATTCCTCAAACCATGACAAATAAACTAGAGATTTATGAGTTGTTCCTTAAAAAGGATTAGACAATAACCAAGAGTATTAGGCTTCATTTTGTCTACCCAGCCACAAGAAAAAAAAAAAAAGAAGGGAGAATAGTTCACTTGCATTTCTTCTCTGGGATTCCATCATTGTCTATATTTAATGGGTCTTACACCACATCAATAGTCATAGGATCCCTTAGAAAATACATACACATGCTAATGATCACAAAAAAAAAAAAAAAAAAAAAAAAAAAAAAAAAAAAAACTCCATTCTTTTTCTTGCTATTTATTCTTGAAATAAATCAATAAGTCTTCTTCTATATTTAATGGCCAAAGCTTGCTTGACCACATTCCACCTCCTCATTCATCAATTATTCAACTTTTTAAAATTGATTGATAGAGGCCACAACATCCTATTTTTAGGTTTATCTTCCGATTATTATTTGGATAGATATTTCATAGGATCCATTAGACGCTGCAACTCTGGGTTTAAACTCATGCAAAATTGATTTATTCCAAGGTTGATTTGATTTCTCTGTTAACGCTCATACCAAAGGTGGAGAGTGAAGTCAATATTATTTTTATAATCTTTTCCACTTGAAAAATACTTAGACGATAATTCAGTATTTTCATGCGATTTGCTCTGTGTGAAGGATGATACAGCGAGTGAAGAATTTTTTTCTTTTTTTTTGGTAAGATACTGAGAGTGAAGAATGATACAGGCTCCAAATTCCAATTCCAAATTATAAAATTCCAAACTCTACTTTGTCTATTTGTATGTCTCCTTTCGGAGTGCATGTATGGGTTTCCATCTTTCTCCAATTAAATTTTTTTTTTTTTGAGTTTATAATAAAATGAAAATAAGTTTTTCTAAAGGCACTCCCAAACCCAACATGGGTTTCAGATTATAGACAGTATAGACAGCCTGTCTTGTGAGCCATAGATGTGGACTCAAAGTTTCAAAAATGTGCGGCTAAATACCCACATAGCCCTCCCATTTGGGTTGGATTTACATTTGATGGCCAGGTCCTCTATAGCATCTATAAAGTAATAGCTAAATTACATTGCAGGGACCAACTTGCATGGGATTTGCTGATCAATTATGTAGGGTCTGCAGCAATCTATCTCTCTCTCTCTCTCTCTCTCTCTCTCTCTCTCTCTCTTTCATATCTTCTTCTTTCTTCTTCTGCATTATCATGAGAGGACCATGCAGGAAACCCACAAATGGAGTGGCTGGAGACCAAACTTTGCTCTTGAAAAGAAAATTGCAACAAGCAAACTGTTTTATCTATTGGTAAGTATTTTCTTGTGCTCTTAAATTCCATTTGAGTAAATATGGGATGAGTTGAAATATAGATTCTATTTGTAATATATTTTTTATTTTTGGTTATAAAAAAGACAGAAAAATAAGGCTGCTAAATTCCCTGAAGCCTATGGCTAGTCTCTGTGAAATGACCACTTAGTTCACGTGAGATGAGAAAATCCACCATGTACTCTCATTGGTCCTGTACTGATGTAAAAGCTACACAGCCTAACAACAATCCTTTTCCATTAAAAATTTGAATCTAAAACATATTTCTACTAAATAAAATAAGAAATTTAAATATTTTATACAATCACCTTAGGTAATCGTTTTAAGATTGAAAATTTTCACTTCCCTTCTATTTAATTTCCTGACAACCTAAAAGAACAATAGTGAAAAGTGATTTAAACTCCATAATTCCAATTTCCACTTCAATATATTGCATGCAATTAGTATCTCATTGCTTCCTTGTTAGTAGGTCTACTTGGTTCTTAATCTCCTTGGGCAAAGAACTAATTTGCATGGGATTATTCTACTGTACAAAGGTGGAAGTGGTGGTTGGAAGTTAGAAAAGATGATATATTTTACTTTATTAATAAAAAAAATATGAATATTTGTTGGTAAACTCAAAAAAAAAAAAAAATTATAATCAGATTCAAAAACCTCAATGGTAGCATTCCACTATTTCAAGAAGTTTAGAGTCCCCCAGTGGTATGGATATTAAGAGTTTGGATAGGAGATGTACTTCTCTAGGCACCAATGGAGATGGTAATGTTTATATTTTCTCTAGTCGATTGGAGTTTCAATAGAGAAAAAGGGACAGGTTCATATTGTTTTTCATTCAAAGCTTCTAGGAATGGGTAATGACATCTCTACCTGTGTTTTCTGTTTAAAGTTCTTTTGGTCTTTTACCCATATATATATATATATATATATATATATATATATATATATATATATATATTTTGGTCTTCCAAGGCCTTAACTCAAGTAAAGGTATATTGTCTTGAAAGGTGTTCTTCCAATCATAGACTTCCCTTTCTCTTGGTTGCACATTTTCCCATTTTGGTTCTTGGTTGACAGACACTGTATGATGTCTTTTAAGATTTTTTTTTATTTATGTAAATTTTTGCTTTAAGGATTAAAGTAAAGTGGGTGCCCTTGCTTTGACAAGGTTGTCATGGTTTTATTTTTTTAAAGGTAAGGGTTCTTTATTCCATTGTGAAGGTACTCATGGTTTTATTTTTTTAAAGGTCAGGGTGTTTTTGTTCCATTGTGTGGTTCTTGTGCCGGCATAGAGATTCTTGTGCCAGCATAGAGATGGACAAAAATTCATACAGATCCAATTAAGGGGATAAAAAGGTCATTTCATCGCACTTGTGCCCAGGTATTAGAGGTCATTCTCAGACATTAATCTTTTTTCTTTTTCTTTAAATTCATCAATATATTTTGTGTTCTTCATGGGTCTTTTATTGGGTTGCATGAGCTCACTAATGGAACGGATAACAACAAATGGATCAATAAGAATAGGATGGATAGAAATCTTCTCATGTTCCTCATGTTGGCATGAAGAAATTTAATAACTATAATTTATTGTGTGTACATAACGATGTATTGGTATACACGCACAGGGATGAAGGTCATTGAATTTTTTTATACCGACATGAGGGGCATGAAAGGATTTGAAATCGAACAGAATAGGTGAGATTCTCCTTTAGAATAGGCGAGATTATCAAAGGAGAGAGAGGTAGAGAGGAAAATATCCCACTCTGCCGTTCAAAGAACCTAATTGCTGACTCTATGTTTGGGTACTGAAACAGGGGTAAACAAGGGTAAGGTGGTAATCACAAATCAATTAGAATTTTCAAAACAGAAAAAATCAGTTGAAGGTTGTTCTGTAAATGAGCAACGGATAATTTTCTGATTTTGCGTTTTCCCCGTTACTGAAAGTCCCCACTGGATGTGGACTCTCACCGTTGCTTCTTACAGGGTAAGAGATCAAGGAGCAGAAGACCGGACGAGAGAGAGAGAGAGAGAGAGAGAGAGAGAGGGACACTCTGATGTTCTTCTTTGCTATTTCTCATTAATGTCGGAGTACTGAAGGTCTCTGTTGTTGGTTAGTAGCAGTTAATGCCTCAAAAAAAGAACGTCGGTTACTCCTTTTCCAACTCCATATTATTATGTGATCTATACTTCTCTAAAAACAACTCAAGTTCCTGACCTCAAATTTTTTTTTCTGGAGATTCTTATGTAGAATTTCTCTCGCTTTCTTTCCTGGTCAATTCTCTTCCGTGCTGAAAAGGCAAAATTTCTTCTTCAATAGGCAAACCTCACATCAGTATTGGGTTTGTCCTCTTTCTCTCACTCTTTCCTCCTCGTTTCTTCATGGGTTTTCCTTAACTTGCTTGGACTTAAAGCCCCCATACATTTCCGGGGAAGTCAGGACTACATTTAGAGAGAAATGACAGAGGCACGATCCAGTTCAGAGTCAGGAGCTCTGTCTAAATGTTTCATGGTTCCGGTCGAACTGACTTAGTTATCCAACAGGTAAGCTGCTCTGCCTCGTGTCGACTATATAAGGTATGATCTTTTGCTCTTAAAGCTCACAGTTCGTTCCACTGGTTTTCTCAGGAACTCATGATAAGCCGAAACCAGTCCAAAAATCATACTTGGCCCTTCTCCTCTGGCTGTCAGCCTTACTGAAAACTTAAATTGTTGTCATCTTCCTGTAATTGTCTCTATTCATTCTAACCTTCTGAAAATCCAGGAGAATCCCTCTTCATGTTTTAATTTCTTGCATATTTTTGCTTTGCTTTGAGCTATTTCAATGTGTTCTTCCTGAACTTTATAACAACACCAACTCTGTTGTCATTGCTTCTGTCTGTTCTCCTTCTGCAATGGGATCTTCAGACCTGCTTCTTCTGCTATTTGTTTCATTGTTTTGTATCATTCCCGCTACCCATCAATTACAATCCTATCAAATCCAAGTCATGTTCCAGCTAAGAAAATACTTGGAATACCCAAAATCGATGGAAGTTTGGGACATGTACAGTAAAGACATTTGCTCCTCACCTTTGTCTCCACAGCTATCCATTGCATGCCAGGACAACTCTGTCACGGAGCTGAAAATTATGGGTGACAAGCCCGCCAAGGTTAGTGATTTCGACGGATTTGCAATTCCTAATCAGACTCTATCAGGGGGTTTCTCCATTGATTCTTTCGTCACGACCCTGTCAAGGTTGACAAGCCTGAGAGTTGTTAGCTTGGTGTCTCTGGGGATTTGGGGTCCTCTACCTGACAAAATCCACCGGCTATACTCGGTTGAATTTCTAGACCTGAGCTCGAATTTTCTGTTTGGTTCAATTCCTCCTAAGATTTCTACCATGAAAAGGCTTCAGTCGTTGACGTTAGATGTTAATTTCTTTAACGATACAGTCCCTGATTGGCTTGATTCCTTATCAAACCTGACGTTTTTGAGCTTGAAGGGGAATAGGTTGAAGGGTCCATTTCCCTTTTCAATTCGCCGAATCAAGACACTCAGTGTTCTTGCTTTATCTCAGAATGTCATTTCTGGCAAATTACCTGATTTGGATAGCTTAATCAATCTTAATGTATTGGATTTGCGGGAGAACCACTTGGATTCTGATCTACCTGTATTGCCCAAGGCATTGGTCACGGTTCTTCTCAGTAAGAATTCCTTCTCAGGTGAAATTCCCCAGCAGTTTGACGAACTAGTTCAGCTTCAGCATCTTGATCTATCATTCAATTTTCTACAAGGTACACCTCCTACGGCACTGTTCTCCTTGCCAAATATCAGTTATTTGAATTTGGCATCTAACAGGCTGAGCGGGTCACTTCCCCACCACCTAAGTTGTGGCACCGTACTTGGGTTTGTTGACATATCTACTAATAGATTAACTGGTGGATTGCCTTCTTGCCTTGGCTCTTCATCTGATAACAAAGTTGTTAAATTTGGTGGGAATTGCTTGTCTGTTGATCCACAACATCAGCACCAGGAGTCGTATTGCACAGAAACCCAGAAAAAGAATAGGCAGTCTGGTAGTAAAGACATTGGAATGTTAATTGCTGTCATTGGCGGAGTTGTTATTGTCATGATTCTTCTGGGCTATTGCTTCCTTGTTTTATATAGAAGATATTGCCTGTGGGGGGCATCACAGCAGCATTTATTGCCAAAGGCATTGCCAGATAACTCGGCATCAGGATTCTCATCTGAGGTCCTTGCAAATGCAAGTAAGAAGCTCATGTGAACATCTCGTTAATCTTGTTTTAACATTTGAAAGGAAGCTTCATTTGCAATTCTTTGCATTATTCTTAGGATTAGTCAGCTATGGTAAGTACTCTTTTCTGTTCCTTTTCTTCAGGGTTTATTTCTCAAGCCAACAAACTTGGGACTCAAGGCCTACCAGCATGTCGATTGTTTTCCTTAGAAGAGTTAAAGGAAGCCACAAACAATTTTGATCAATCGACATTTATGGGTGAAGGTTCAATGGGGAAGGTATCAACTAAAAACATTTTCTGGAGTATTATATGATTTTTTTGGGGATCAATGAGCATGACATAAAATATTTTAAGAAAAGATGTGTAATATAGAAGCTGATTGCTGCCTTGACAAGTTTAATGTGTGCAGTAATATGAATAATAAAACAATTGGTAAATAACAATGAGTAATGGAAAGAAGCAAAATGACTTATTGGGACTGAATAATTCTCTGTTGCTTCTAATCCTTTGAATTAACCTTGTCATACTGTTCGTACTGTGGACATATTTTTATTTTCATAATATGATGTAACTTGTTGGAGTTTCTAGGCAGGTATGCATGCATCATTCATTTAATTGTACTTCCCTTTTATGGTTTCCTTCTCTTCATTATTCTACTATGAACTTGTGAAACTTGTTGTAGTGATTTAAGAAATTGGTTACTCCTTAAAAGGAGAAAACTGTCAACAACTTGTGGGGGACATGTGCCTGATATTGCATCAAATGTCTTGTACTAATCTGGTGTAGCATGGTCGAGACATTGCTGGGCAGCGATGACTTCAGAAAGTAGTGTTCAGAAGTAATTCCAATCAGCTGTTAATATGCTCAGATCAATAAATGTGTCTTCAGTTTTCCACTCTCTTTTGTGATGATGGAGCTGCTTAGTAATACTGGATTATCCAAATTTGGGCCAGCCATCAAGAGGGAGACTGACGAGCAGAATGACTTGTACACTTAGTGTAGCTTAATTTTAGGTTATCTTCCTACTAAACTTGTGTGGTCACCACAAATCGCTGTCTCTCCTCCAGGGAGACTGAGGAGCAGAATGACTTGTACACTTAGTGTAGCTTAATTTTAGGTTATCTTCCTACTAAACTTGTGTGGTCACCACAAATCGCTGTCTCTCCTCCCCTGCAGATTTTTTCTAGTAGTTAAGTTAAATTCTTACTACAGAGAAGAAAACAATAAGAATTTATAATTGCATCTCGAAAATACTTTTCAACTAAAAAATTACATTCTAATGTGGCTTCTTATCTAATGAGTAAAATAACATTACTGATTGATTTACCCAGTTCAGTTCTCAAATACATTCCACCATAACTTTCTTTCTGTCTTGTTTTTCTTTTTCAGCTCTACAAGGGAAATTTGGAGAATGGGACCTTTGTTGCTATACGATGTTTGGCATTGTTCAAGAGATATTCAATTCGAAACCTTAAACTTCGACTGGATTTACTTTCAAAGATTCGACACCCACATTTGGTTTGCCTTTTGGGCCACTGCATTGATACTGGTGGACAAGATGATTGCAATGTCCACAGAGTCTTTCTTGTTTATGAGTATGTGCCCAATGGAAATCTTCGTACTCATCTCTCAGGTCAGTTTGGTGTTAAAGAAAATTGAATAATATTCTCTTTGGGTCAATCTGGATCTTGTGGATGATTTGGTACAATATAAAACCATCCATCATTACTCACATCTCATATCACTTTTTGGTCAAATATTAACCCAATTGAATGGTTATATATTTATAAAGATCCTATACATGCCTCATTTGTATGATCAGGAAAATCATGACAATTTGCTAGAATATGCTCAGATGATGATGGTCATCTCACTACATTCGTCTTGGGTGATACTCCGACTTATTTTTTGTAGGTGAGAGGGCTTGGTTTGTTGATGTAGGACAGCCTAGGGTCTAGGTTTCTTACACTTACAGCTAGCTAGGTATTAGGTTACCTAATGTTTAGCTAGTTAGGACAGAGTGCAGCAGTATACATGTCTTGCAATTAGATTGTTTAGAGCTGAATTTTGTCAACCAATGATCAATATAATCCTAGGAGTGATTACTAACTCAACAATGATCAAATAGGACGACATAGGATTCAGGATTAACAAGGCAACATTCGACAAGTTGTTATGCAGAACGTTTCAGCACTCTTAAAATGATAACAGCAATATTCAGTGCTTAGGTAAACTAATTTCATGTAATTACAGCAACAATTCAATATAAAGAAGTTAGATTACTTACAGAAACAATGCTGAAATATAAGCACCAATACATGTTGGTATAGGATAGTGAAGTGCTGTTAACAGAGTTCAGAAACTAAACACAACACAGGTTGAACATTTGCTGTGTATGGTAAATTAAAAAACATGGAATAATAAAAGTTGCAGGGAGGGGTTGACAATGGACTATTAGACATACTTTAAAATGAGCATAACATAAACAGAAAATTGAAATAATAAGAAAAAAAAATACTTATTTAGAAATAATGAGAAAGAAGGATTCAGAAAGAAGGGGAATGGGGAATTTCAGAATTAACACAAAAAAGATGGGAAAGATAGAAAGGGAGAAAAATTGAGAGAGAGAGTTCCAGTACTTTTCTTAATTCATATTACATAATCCAATTGCAGGAAAAAAAAAATAGCACTTGTAATGCCAAAGGGGAAACTGTGGAGGGGTTGGGAGAACTGTCTATGGGCAGTTAGTGCAGTGCAAAACTGTCAACAAGGTAGTTACAACTTTTGTGACTAAAAAATTCAAAAATAAAAACAGTAAAAAGGGGGGGGGGGGGGTTGTTTACATGCTGTAAATAAAATAAAATAAAAGAACTCACTAAAAATAAAAACTTACATAACTGAAATAACAGAAATAAAATAACTGCAATTACTATCATGACAGAAAACAGAAAAAAACAAGATAAAATAAAAAACAAAGCTGCTAATCTGCTGCTCCTAGCTGAAAACTGCTGGGATGTCCTCATCATTTGTCTTGTAAATCATGTCTAGATGTTATGTTTATTAAATGACAATAAATTTAATTCCTATTCTAACGAGTATTAGAAAATGGATGGAACTGACTGTTAAACTGTTTGGACTGTGAATCACAATGGTTACGAGCATATCAGTGTCAAGGAGTATCATCCTTTTCACCTCAAAACAATTCACTGGTTAATGAAGACTTGACACAGATTATCAAATTGTTTGTACCATCAAAACCAAATAATCAGAATGTGGGGCTGGAGCTCTCTCTTTGGTATAGACTATAGGATGGGTTATATCAAACCTTAGGACTACCTTGCCTTGCAATAATAATTCTCCCCCTATCTTGGTTTTATAAACATCAATCCAAGTGTATCAATGAAATGATTCACTGGTCTCCTTTTTTTTTTTGTTTTGTTTTATATACTATCGGTATCTGTAATGTAGCTACATTTCTTCATGCAGAGGATAGTCCGGAGAAGGGTCTTAAATGGTCAGAGAGATTGGCAGTTCTTATTGGTGTTGCTAAGGCTGTACACTTTCTACATACTGGAATGATCCCTGGCTTCTTTAACAACCTATTGACTGCAAATAATATCTTGCTAGATGAGCATCGTATTGCAAAGCTGAGTGACTATGGATTGTCCATAATCATGAATGAAGTTGAAAAAATTGAGGTAAGATTAATTAATATTGGAATTATGGATTAACTGATTTACTAACCATAGTTCCTAAATCAAAAGTGGCTCCTTTGACACATTTTCCACTCTGTTTGTAGGCAAAGGGAGAAGGTCAGAAATGGTAAGGATTCTTGTTAACCACTATTTTCTTATGAATAGATCTCCTCATTAGATCCTGTTATCGAGAAAGAGAGAGTCGTAGTACGACCTAATGTTTTAGTTAAGATTTATTTTTAGAAAGTTTTGTTAGTCTTGTTTTTTTGTTAGTCTTTTAGTTACTGTTGATTAAGAGAAAGAATAAGTGAGAGTTAATTATTCTCCCACCATCTCACCTTTATTTATAAGAAAAGAGATTACAATCTAATAGGAGTCCTAGAGAGACTAGGAGGCCTAGTGAACTTAGGAAAAAAAGAGTCCTAGTTAACAAAGGAAATACAAAGGAAATAAGGAAATAAAACAAACATAATATAAGAGTCCTATATACTAAGGACGACATTCAACAGTTACTTTATGACTCTACTTTGTAGAGGGTTATTTTTGTAATCTTCTTTCCTTTAGTTGGATATAAATAAAAGAGATGTGGGGAGAGGAATACAACCTCTTCTATTCTTCTTAATTCAACATGGTATCAGAGCCTCCATAGGCTACCGTCTCTTTCTTCTCTCCTCTCTTCTATTTTTTCTCTTTTCCTTCTCTAAAGCTGCTGCCGCCGACTTCTGCCTATTCCGCCACCACTGCCATCATCTAATAGCTATTGTTGTTACAGTTTTTTCTGCAATCTTCCATGTTGAGACCTGCCGCCATCACCTGCTGCAACCAAGACCTGCCGCCATCATCTCTTCTCTTTTTTTGTTCAACAGCAAAGACCTGCCGCCAGAAAACCTGCTGCCTCCATTACGTCCATCCTTCCCATCTTCTATTACCGCCATCTTCCCTTATTTTATTACCGCCATCCTCTTCTTCACCCCTCTAGATCCCAAAAGCCTCCATCACCACAAGAACTTGCCTATTGGTGTCATTTCTATCCCTCCTTCTATCTAGCACCAATATTCTGTCCATCTGAAGAAAAAAAAAACTAACGACAGATTTTTCTGTTATTCTTGGCTCTGATTTTACCGCCAGATTTTTTTTCTGGTTTTCATTGTTTCTGGATTTGCCTATAAGGGTATCACGTAACCTTGCTTTATCCTCTCTAATTTCTTCCCTATGAACTAAACCTCTCCACAAGTTTTTTATCTATTGCCATGTATCCCATGTGATAGGGATGATTTTTGAAGAGAACATAAGAATAGCCAACTTCGATTCTTCCCTCCTTATATGAAGAGATCGAAACTTGCCGCAGATGTGTCTCTATTTCCCATAAATTGATACACGGTTTCTCTATCAAGGTATTTTACATTGTTCTACCTGAGTATATTTGTCAGATTGTTCTTGAATTGTTATCCTTCTCATGGCTGAATTTTTTGAAGTAGTTTCTTCTAACATGGAGTCCTCAAAAATTGAATTCTCCTCTATTCCCCTTAATCCCTATTAAGTTGGATGGAACCAACTATTTGATGTAGCCTAAAGCAGCACAGATGACCATTTCTGCAAGAGGCCTATTAGGTTACATTAATGGTAAAAAGAAGGAACCTGCACTTACTGATAACCTTTATGACAAATGGGCATCTGAGAATTCTATTGTAATGGCATATTTGATTGGATCTATGGAGCCCAAGATTCGGCACGGGTATGTTTTGCTACCTGATGCTACTGAGATTTGGAAGGCTGCCAAGGAGATTTATTCCCAAGTTGGCAATTACTCCTTGATTTATAACCTCCATGTGAAGATTAGTGCTACTAAGCAACGGGATATCACTATTTCCCAATATTACTCTGAGCTCCGCAGTTTGTGGCAGGAATTAGACTATTATGATACCTTTACCGCTGCATGTTCTGCTGATGCTGCAGCAATGAAAAGTGTCAAAGACAAACTCTGTGTATAATTTTCTAGCTGGACTAAATATTGAATTTGTTCAGATTCGTGCTCAAATCTTCAGTAGAGAGCCATTACCATCACTTGACCAGGCTTATGCCTTAGTCTAGTCTGAGGATATGTGTTGTACATCCTCCTCTTCCAGCAGAGAGATCAGTTCTCCAGACTACTCAGCCTAATGGTTCTCCTTTTTCCAAATCTACACTTGTTTGGTGTGAATATTGTGGGAAAGAGCACCATACTAAATAAATTTGCTGAAAATTGCATAGCAAACCTGCTAACTTTGAGGCCAAGAGACGTGACAAGAACCTACAGAAAACCAAAAATTTCGAGCACCACATACTACACATCATCTCTATTCCGTTGTGAGCACACTCCAGTAGTGGCATTGCCATCTTAGTCACCCTTCCCCAGCTATTTTATCCTAGTTGTTTCCTTCTCTTTCCAAGCATTGTAATAAAAACGAGTTATTATACGAAGCATGTATTCTTGCTAAGCAGGCTCGTACAACTTATTTACCTACATTTAATAGAAGCAGTAATATGTTTGATTTGGTTCATTCTTATGTCTGGGGTCCAACCAGGACAACCTCTATCTTTGGCCACAAATGGTTTGTAACTTTCATGGATTATCACACTAGGACTACCTGGGTGTACCTTATGCATCAAAAGAGTGAAGTTTTTGAGTGTTTCAGCCAGTTTCATAAAATGATTCAGACTCAGTTTCAGACACCAATTAAAGTTCTTAGGAGTGACAATGGGTGAGAATATTTTGATGGACACTTTCAGAGATATCTGTTTGATCATGAGATCATACATCAAATAAGTTGTGTTGACACCCCAGCTCAAAATGGGGTTGCAGAAAGGAAGAACCGGCATCTACTTGAAACAGCTCGGGCCCTTATGTTTGAGGGAAATGTGCCCGCAAAATTTTGGAGTGATGTTGTTCTGACAGCAACCTCTCTTATAAATCGATTGCCATCAAGGATACTACACAATAAGGCTCCTCTGGATCTGTTACTTGGTGATCATTCCTTTGGTCTCCCACCAAACGTATTTGGGTGCGTCTGTTATGCTCGAAACCATCATTCTTATGGCAAACTTGATCCCCGAGGGGTTTGCTACATCTTCCTTGGTTACCTAGCCACACAAAAAGAGTATAAATGTTATCATCCACCATCCCGTCGGACTTTTATTAGTAAAGATGTACTCTTCCATGAAGACATGATGTATTTTCAGCCACATCTTCAGGGGAAGGCAGATACAGTTGATCTCGAAGATGTGCCTTTGATTAGACCAATGGAGATGGAGACAGAAAAAGTCCAAGTAAGAACCATATCTGCACCTACTCCTAAGCCAGAGATGCCGCCACCTACTCCTACTCCTGAACCAGCATCTTTACCTACGTCTGCTAGTCCCATGTCTGTTGCCAAACCTTTGCAAGTTTATATCCGTGCCAGAAGCAAGCAAGGAAAGACCACTACCATCCAAGCAACTTCACATGTCCCTTCGTCAGCTCAGGATCCAGAAACTGATCAAACTCTTGGTAAGGAAATTTCCCTCTCTGATTCTAATTCTGATCTCCCTATTGCCCTTTGTAAAGGTACTAGGGCTTGCACTCTTCATCCAATCTCTAATTTTGTTTCGTACGACTCGTTATCTCCTTCTTTCCATGCATTTGTGTCTTCTCTTTCCTCTGTGTCTATTCCTCAGAATTGGCAGGATGCAATTTGGATGGGTGGTGGAAAACTACAATGATGGAAGAAATGAGAGCCTTGAAAAAAAACAATACTTGGGAACTTGTTTCTCTCCCACCGGGTAAGAAACCAGTAGGGTGCAAATGGATTTTCACAGTCAAGTAGAACAATTATGGCACAGTGGATCGGTATAGAGCAAGGCTAGTAGCCCATGGATTCATACAGACATATGGTATTGATTATCAAAAAACCTTTGCACCAGTGGCTAAAATGACGACAATAAGGGTTCTCTTGGCATGTGCTGTTCGCCACAATTGGGATCTGCAACAACTTGATGTAAATAATGCTTTCTTCCATGGTGAAATTAAAGAGGAAGTGTATTTGGACTGTCCACCTAGGTTTACAGATGCAAATACCCATGGGAAGGTATGTAAATTGAAGCGCTCATTTTATGGACTCAAGCAGTCCCCTAGAGCATGGTTTGATAGACTACATAAGGCCAGCATGTGACTATGCATAGAGTAATGCTGATCATACATTGTTTATGTAACAAAATAGAAAAGAAAGAAAGAGAAGATGGAGAATAGAGAAAAGGGAGAGAGAATCAATATATATGTTCTCCTCTCCTATGGTTCATTTATTTATAATCAAAGAGGAGAAACAATAGTTTAGGAAACTTACCTAATTACAATCATAAACCAATTAGGAAACTAAACCTAGACAACTTAGGAAATAAAACCTAACCAATAAGGAAACAAATAAGCGACTATGGTGGAAACAAATCCACAATAAATGGAAATAACTAATAGAAGCAAGACCATATGTAGTTGGAACCCATAACATATCGTTAACTCTAACACTCCCCCTCAAGCTGGAGTACGAGGGAATGTAAGAGCTTCTGCTTAAAACAACTTATCAACAGAAGTAGGAATAGCAGTAATAGTAGTAAAGTAGCACAGTATAGGTTACTGTGAACCAAGCAGCAATAATAGCACAGTTTGAGGTCACTGTGAACCAAGTAGAAGTAGTATCAATAATAGAGCAGACACCAAGCAGCAGTAGTAGTAGTTGTAGAAGGAGCAACAATAATGGTAGCTCGAACACAAACAAGTAAGTTGCATTACATGCAATAAGTAGATAGAGGTTGCATCATGTGCAACTATAATAGGCTGCAGGTAGTAGAGGTTGCTTCACGTGCAATAGTAGTAAGTAGACTCCAATACGAGGATGTAGTAGGTTGCATTACGTGCAACAGTAGTAAACAAGTAGTAAGTAAGCTCTCAACACGAGCAAGGATAGATAAAAGTGTCTCTTGTGTCTCTTCCATGAGTAGACACGAACCAACAAATAATAATAATCTTGAACTGATGACTTGAGCAGATAAGTAATCTTCAACTGATAACTTGATAAGATAAGAATCTCGATTCTCCCCCTCATGTAGAACATGCTACGTGAACAAATAATACAGATGATGCAAGTAAAATAATCCGTCATCATATTTAGTAGTAGTAAGCAGCATCTCGAAGGATGAACAGCACAAGAAATCCCATACGCAAGAGCAATTGCAATTAATATCCAAATTTGAAGTCAATTCGATGGTTGGATCCAAAGTTATGAGGTATTCAATTTTGTTTGGGACATCTTGGAAAGGCAAACAGACCCTTAGAAAAGGAACATATGGATCCAGTGGCAATATGGTAAATTCTTGCCACAGATATGGGACCAATCAAGCAAAATGATACTCAAAATATGATAAGAACAAGAGATAGTGGCAAATAGGTAATTAACCACAATGGTTAAGGAGTCCATGGGTAAACAAAAGAGGAATGGCAGTACTGTAATTTATTTGAAATCCCATTAGAAGTACATTTCAAGGCCAAAGGGTAATTATTCAGAACAGTAAAGGACCTATGTAGGTGATAAACAGTACTAAGGGCATAAATGGAAGCAAATATGAAGTAAGAGATAGATCTGTAAATAACAATAAAGAATGAAAGAAGCATAACCGTATTAGAAGGGAAAGGTGCATTGTGGGTATCAACACAAAAAAAAGGGTAATTTAAGAATAAGTTATAAGAAAAAGGTATTTATGGAAAGCAACAATAAAAAGGCTTTTTTTTTTTTAATTCTGAAATATTGCTTTATTCAAGCTCTCGACAGAACAGAGGAGGTGGTAATGGTCCAACTCAAAAGAAAGAACTCCCTCCACAAGTCACTGATTGGTCTCAGATTTCAGGGATCAATTCGTTTCTTGTAGCCTTAATGAGCCCAACACTCTTCATCTCCAATATTAGAACATAGCAGGATGTATGAAGGACTGAAATAAACGCAGGCGGTAAACCCAGGATGCTTAACCATTCGTCTAGAAGTTTTACTACTCTGTTGGTATATGTGGATGATATCATTGTCACTGGAAATAGTGACGAGGAGATAAAGAAACTCAAGGTATTTCTCGGGAAGGAGTTCGAAATTAAAGATCTGGGAAAACTTAGATACTTTCTTGGGATTGAAGTTGCTCATTCTGCAAAAGGCATATTTCTTCTCAGAGGAAGTACATCCTTTATCTTCTATCAGAGACAGGTTTGCTAGGCTGCAAGCCATGTGCTATTCCACTAGATGCAACTACCAAATTGAAGGAGAAAGAAGGAAAATCAACAGATAAAGGAAGATATCAAAGGTTGATTGAAGACTAATCTACTTATCCCAGACAAGACCAGACATAGCATTTGCAGTTAGTCTGGTGAGTCAATTTATCCATGGTCTCTATTCTACGCATTTGGAGGCTATCTATAGGATTCTTCATTACCTAAAGGCAGCTCCAGGAAAGGGGATCCTACTCTCACCACATGATGATTTCAAAGTGGAAGCTTATACGGATGTTGACTAGGCACGCAGTCCGGACAGAAAATCTATTTCTGGTTACTGTACCTTTGTGGGAGGAATGTTAGTCACTTGGCGCATTAAGAAGCAGAACGTCGTGGCACGTTCTAGTACAGAAGCTGAATTCAGAGCGATGGCTCAAGGCATATGTGAACTTCTATGGTTGAAAGGTTTACTCAGTGATTTGAAAGTTGATTGTTCTCAACCTATGATTTTCTCTTGTGATAATAAAGCCACTATTAGCATTGCCAACGATCCAGTTCAGCATGATCAAACTAAGCATGTTGAAATAGATCGTCATTTTATTAAAGGAAAGCTCAAGAGTGGTCAGATTCAGATTCCACATGTCAGATCCGAAGATTAGCTAGCAGATATCTTCACAAAAGGCTTACCTATCAAGTCATTTCAAATAATATTGTCCAAGTTGGGAATGCATGATATTTATGCACCAACTTGAGGGGGAGTGTTATCGAGAAAGAGAGAGCTAACTACGACCTAATGTTTTAGTTAAGATTTATTTTTAGAAAGTTTTGTTAGTTTTTTAGTTACTTTATGACTCTACTTTGTAGAGGCTTATTTTTGTAATCTTTTTTCCTTTAGTTTGATATAAATAAAAGAGATGTGGGGAGAGGATTACAACCTCTTCTATTCTTCTCAATTCAACAGGACCCGTTTAATCAGTGGTCAAATTCATGTTTACCAAGAGCATGTTGCTTCTAATCACTGACTTAGCTAACTGTTGTATGTTATGCAGCAGAGCCCACTTGCCTGTAGGCCCCATAAACACTCCATTTGGAGCCTGACTGTACGAACAAATCTAATCATACACTGGTCATTTTCTTCACTATATTATTTTAATGCAATTTTCATATTCTATTGTTACCATTATTTAATAATTTTATTTTTCATATCGTTACAATATATTTATAGATACTGATGTGTTAACATACTTTTATGTTAATTTATTACTAGTTATCTTGTAATTCTTGTTTGAATATCGTCTACAACCATTACTTTAATAAAGCAAAAGAGCTCCTTGTTCCAGCGTGGCCCACCTAGGAACGGTTTCCTGCACAACCCAAAAATCTGTCATGTGGCAGATGGAATAGGGCCCGAATTTTGTGGAGAGGTAGTTGCTCACATCAAATTTTAGCCCAAATGGAGTTCACCAAATGGCAAAATAAAGCTTTGAAAATTCCAGACTATGTGAGAGTGCACAGTAATGGTCAGAGTACCAGTAGTAGACATGCATGGACAAACAAGGGGATGCATGCCGATGCACTAGGGGAGGGAGGGGTACTTGAGTGAATCAGGCTCTGAAATTTTACAGGTGACTAACCTAGACTATGTCCTCTCTATCCAATGGTTGGAATAGCCACATTATTTGTACATGTATCACAATGAGAGAGGGTCATGAAGTGCTCCTTGGAGGGCTGCACACAAGCCTCTTTTTGTAATATTACTGTTATTATTTTCTTTGGGGTCTTCTTTGGAGATTGATGAGAAGAAAAAAGGAAGGATTGGATCATGTCACTGTTTGCTGGCTTTGATCAAATTTGATATGAACAATTTACATAACTAGTGCCAAATTATTAGGCTAATGTGAAATGGGTGGATTAAAACAATATGACATATAATAAATAAGATTTTAATTGCTAGAAAGGTTGAACTCAGAATAATTCCAAATAAATCCTTCCAAGCATTATCCACCACCGAAAACAGGGTTCTGCTAAGAACATGCATATGGCTTCATTTCCAACTTACCTACATAGGAGTGCAGATATACAACTTCCACATGAAGGTGGATTCCATCAACTGTGGCCCACGAGGGAGGGAGGGAAGGAGGGAGGGAGGGGGGGAGAAATGTGTAAATTTCCATTTCAGGATTTCATATTTCAATTAGAAAGAAGTTTATTAGTTCACAAAAATATTAATGTCAGACAGTCAGAAAGTGCATTTCCCTCCCTCTTCATGATGCATTGTCCCAAATCACATTCTTCATAACATGTCAACTCTCTCTCTCTCTCTCTCTCTCTCTCTCTCTCTGTTTGTGGATGTGTGTGCATGTGTAGGCCGGACTCTGACATGGACTCATGGTTGCTGTGCAGTGTGTATATTAACCAATTGAGGAAGAGCTCATGGCTAAAGCAAAAAAATCAGCTTCTGTAATATAGAACCAATTTAGAATTGGATTCAACTCAACTAAGCTTTATACCAACTAAATGGGTTGGCTACATGTATCCTGTTTCACCATTCAACTATATTTGTTAACCCAAAGGCATCTATATTTTTTCTTACCACTTGTTCAATCATTTAATAATTGGAGAAAGGAAAATAAAATAAGACACAAGTTCAGACAGATTAAGTGAATAATCTTTTGTACCATACGAATGTTAACATATGCATGTATTTATGGTAACTGCAAATGGATGTCTTATCTGTGTCAGAGTTGCATCAGACTCCAACCCCTCACACACTTGAGTAACACTAAGACTCATTTATAATGTTTTGGTCCAACTGTTTCATTTGAAGTTATGTGGTCTTATTGAAAATTTTTGGATGAAAATATAATTCTTCAATATTCATATACGTTCCTCTCTATTAGTATATGAATGATGCAATTTACAAGATATAAGATGGTTTAAATAATTTTTCCTATGAATCCCTCTATCCAAGTTATTTTGGTTCACTAGCCAGACTCTTCAAAACATTTTGGATTCTGACTAATTGAGTCTAGAAATGAAACATTGCACAATGGGGAGTCTTATGTCCCATTATTTGGCCAGATGAAATTAGT
Organism: Protea cynaroides; assembly: GCA_028583415.1. Taxonomy (NCBI): domain Eukaryota; kingdom Viridiplantae; phylum Streptophyta; class Magnoliopsida; order Proteales; family Proteaceae; genus Protea; species Protea cynaroides. The sequence continues at coordinate 3,637,432 of CM053273.1, read as the reverse complement.
AGCCCTTCCTACCCCCTTCTTTCTTTCTAGAATTTTTTGACAGGGCTTTGCTGACTGTCCAGAAAAGGTCATGCTTTGGACTTCTATGATCATGGAGTTGTGCATGCGTGGTAGATAGATTGTGTGATGGAGGATGGATTTCTTGTTTTCCATTCTAAAAGTTTGTGACCATGCTGCATGACAAGTGCATTTTAATTACTTTCTGTTATTTGACTTTTAAGATGTTCATCTTTGCAGGCAGATTACAAAATCACATGATGATGTTTATAGCTTTGGTTTCATATTACTTGAAGCACTCGTTGGACCTTCAGTTTCTGGAAAAGGTGAAGCATTCCTGCTCAAAGAAATGGTATGTTGATATAAAATTTTTGTTATGGAGCTACCATTTGATGAGTTCATCTACTATCATGACCTTAAAATCCATTCATCACTAAAAATTTTATAACTAGTAATATCTTTCAGTAACATAAAAAAAGCACAAGCTGTTACATGCTGGCTGCTGAGATTGTATTGGTACAGCTATGACAACACTTTTGGACAAATGGCAGATCCAACAACCAGATAGTTTCTGTCCATCAGACATTGTGTAGATGGAGGAAATGGTGCTGCAGCAATGCTGTGGCACAGAATGATATATCAGATATCGCTTTTGATTCTCATTTATAGTTCCTCCAAATTTTTATGGAGTAGAATCTTACCTGTAATACTGTACCCGAAAAAAGGGAGAGATTCCATGGAGTTATTTCATTATGATCCTGAGCTAGGGACCTTGATTTTGCAGGCATCGTTTGGCAGCCAAGATGGTCGAAGACGAATTGTGGAACCTATTGTACTCACTACATGCTCCCAAGAATCATTGTCAATTGTTATCTCCATAACCAACAAATGCATATCTTCTGAATCGTCTCGGCCATCTCTTGAAGATGTCCTTTGGAATTTGCAGTATGCAGCTCAGGTCCAAGATACAACAGATGGAGAGCAAAAATGAGATGCTTCTTGATGACCATAAATGATGGCAATATACACTCTGAACAACTTTGCCTAATCTCCAGAACCCCTACTATGAGGAGGGAAGTGGATGTAATCATGTAACATGGTCAATGTTTGAGTGTTGTCATTTAAAGTTTAGTAGTTGTAATTGTAACATATACATCCTTATATTTAACAATTAGTTAGTGGAAGAGGAAATATAAGATGGCTTCCAAGAACTTTCTGTGATTTTCAGGATGAATTATGATCTCATGTGTTATGAGTTACATACTTACATCTAATGCATTCTAATTTAACCAGGTTTAAAGTGATATGATGGAAATGAAAAAGGAATTGAAGGGGGAATGAGTAATGGTTCAAGGTATCGGTATCAGCCATGGTCAGTACTGGCCTGATACTGATTATTCCCTTTTTTTTGTTATTTTTTTAATCAATATCGACCATGTATCATGCAAGCCATTAAAGTTGTTCCCAATCAGGATTGGTGTCGGATCGGTATTGGACCGATACCGTGTCCAATACCGATGACAAAACCTTGGTTGGAGTAGGGTAAAACGACTACCATGGTTGTGTTAATCCTGATGATTAAATCATAGGAAAAAAATTTTCTGTAGTGACTATCAATTGACAGCAAAATCCTGGCCAGTCATATTGCATCGACTATGAATGGTCAAGATCATCACTATTAAGCGACAATCACTACAGAAGATCTTGGTCCTAAATCATATGGGTCAGACCATAAGAATAGCATATTGAAAGGTTAGGTTAAGCAAATATGAAATGCCAAAAGGACCCCAATCATTCGATCAATCATCATTAAATTCCAAGGATATAATAGTCATTCAAGAATAACTGTTAGTACCCTTGCGGCCTTACCTATCCGATGTTTAAAACCTGTATCCAAATCTTCCCCTGTGGATCCTTAAAACCTGAATCTCTAGTGGCAATAGACCTGGCCACGTGTCAGAGTCGGAACCATTTATTTATTTTATTGGATCAAACAGGATGGTCTATTGATCTTGGTGATTAACCAGACCGTCAGAACATAAGAAAAACTGGGGCTGCAATAGGTCAGGTTGGGTTGGGTTTTCAAAACCTTATCCCTAAATCTTATTATTTAAATTTAATTTTAACTCAGTCCAACTCTGTTAGGATCAGAAAAAATACAATCTTAATCCTGACCTTAGCAGGATTGGGCCTAACCCTAACTTACCCTGATAGATCCTGATAGGACCAGGTTAACCCTAATAAACCTTGATTGAGGGTCGGATTGATTTGATTGACCCTAAAACATATAACAAATTGTCAAATAACACACATAACAATTATAATTTAAACATATAACAAACACAAATTTTGTTCAATTTTGGCAGGTTGGGTTAGGGTTGACCCTTGAGTTGAGTCTGATCGGGTCAACTCTAACCCAACCCCGCCAAGATTGAATAAAATTTTGGCCCTAACCCAGTCCTTCTAGGGTTCGAGCCAAGTTCAACCCTATCAAGGTTCATGGCAGATTTGGACGGATTCAGATTGTCAAGTAAAACTTACACCCCTAAGAAAAACATATTGAAAGAATGAAAGGTTAGGCTAAGAAAATGTGAAATGCCAAAAGGACCCCAATCATTTGAGCTTTCATCATTAAATTACAGGGATATAATAGTCATTTCATAAACAATTGCTAACCCAATCTAAAATTTTCCATAATAAAAAAAAATTAAAAGAAAAGAAAAAAAAAAAATAAGGGATTTATAATTATCTCGTCTCGCTCCGAGTTTGGGAGTCACCGACTGTCGGAGAGAGACTTCACGCTCGCAGGAAATTTGCTTTTTCTAATCTGGATCCGTCTACACGCCATTAGAGCAGTTTATAGGGTTCGATTCTTCAGGTCAAAGGCGAGGAGCTCTTCATTGACGCTTCATGGTATGATATCTGTTTTTCCACATGTTTACAATTTTATGTTTCAGACTTTCAGTTGCCCTAGGGTATCGCTTGCATTTCTTTTGATCACGCACTATAGGAGATCAATTCCTGATACATTTCTGTTCCAGTATTGAAACAATCAAACATTCTTCTTCCCCTCGCCAGAAAAAAAAAAAAAAAAAAGGAAGGAAAATTGACAGTATGGTGGAAGACGAACTGTGGAACCTATTGTACAGAATCAGTAACTTGATCAAATGCGTTGTTCTTTTTCTTACGAGTAACATGATAAAATGAGCAATCTCAATTCTCGACTATCATCCGGTTACTGATTATTTTTCTTGTTGCACCACCATCTTCTGATTTCGCTTTTATCATCATCCATGGTCAAATGTCATCCTTTTTTATTTATCTTGGAAGCGAGAAAAAATCTCCAACTCTCACCTGTTTCAAATTAAAATCCCTGTTCCTCAGCGATGAACCTGTAAGCTCAAACTAGCCGATCTTCATTAACTGTAAAAGTACATACGGAAACGACCAGATCTGTTTGCAGATCAACTTGGAGGATAATAATTCATTTATTTGTGCTCCGTGCGTGGTCGCAGCTGCCGGATGTCACCGGGGGTAGTGGTGATGGACAAGGTCGGGAGAAGGAAAATTTGATCAAAGAAACGTATTTTTTGGAAACTTTGATCTAATGCCATGACTGTTTATGCAAGTATGAAAACTAAATCAGAGTCCGCAAGATTATATTTGGAGCTCTTTCACTCATCGAATAGGTTTACAGAGGGCCCTCATATCAATTCATAGTATTGAGTCTGTCTTGAGTTTCGTTCTAGTATCTATGTACTCGATCGCTGTGCCATGTCTTTTTGAGTCATTAGGCTAAACCTTCACTGCAATAGCTTACGTTAACTGAATTTGGAAATTGTACCTGGCACACATGTATGATATTCCAAGCTACAGCGTTTTCCTTTTAACACTATACGTTGATGGAATATGGAGTGTATGATCAAGTTCAACAAAGCATGGTCAATACGTGTGTAAAATGAGTCTCAGATTGAAAACATTGGCAAATGCTTCGGCCTGTTTTTTTAAAATGTTTCATTTATAAAATTGTGTTCAGCTAGATAAGCAGATCTACCTTCTTATTTATTAATTTATTTATTTTCTTTCTCCTCTAGCTTGTGATACATTGTGCTTGTTGGCAGGGATCCATCAAGAATATTCTTTCTCTTTCAAGGACAGCAAAATTATCTCGGTACAGTGAGAAGTGGGACTTAGTTTGCAGATCATTCAGCACTCAAGGTGCAACTACGTCAAGTACTCCACAAACCCCACCACCTCCCCCGCCCCCTGAGAAAACCCATTTTGGTGGCCTGAAGGATGAGGATCGCATCTTCACCAACCTCTATGGAATTCACGACCCCTTCCTTAAAGGCGCCATGAAGCGGGGTGATTGGTATAGGACCAAAGACTTGGTACTTAAAGGTACTGACTGGATTGTTGGCGAAATGAAGAAATCTGGTCTTCGTGGCCGTGGTGGAGCTGGTTTTCCATCTGGTCTTAAGTGGTCCTTTATGCCAAAGGTTTCTGATGGCCGCCCTTCTTATCTTGTTGTTAATGCTGATGAGAGTGAACCTGGGACTTGCAAGGACAGGGAGATCATGCGACATGACCCACACAAGCTACTAGAGGGTTGCTTGATTGCTGGTGTGGGAATGCGAGCCTCTGCTGCCTACATCTACATAAGAGGAGAGTATGTAAACGAGCGTTTAAACCTTGAGAAGGCCTTGAAGGAAGCTTATAAAGCTGGATTTTTGGGGAAGAATGCATGTGGGTCTGGTTATGATTTTGACGTTCATATCCATTTTGGAGCTGGTGCATACATTTGTGGTGAAGAGACAGCACTCTTAGAGAGCCTCGAAGGGAAACAAGGGAAGCCCAGGCTAAAACCTCCATTTCCAGCTAATTCAGGGTTGTATGGCTGCCCCACAACTGTTACGAATGTGGAAACTGTGGCTGTTTCCCCAACCATTCTTAGGCGGGGACCTGAGTGGTTTGCTAGTTTTGGTAGGAAGAACAATTCCGGTACAAAGTTATATTGTGTGTCAGGTCACGTGAACAAACCATGCACAGTAGAAGAGGAAATGAGTATGCCTTTGAAGGAGCTGATCGAAAGGCATTGCGGTGGAGTTAGGGGTGGATGGGACAATTTGCTTGCAATAATTCCTGGGGGTTCATCGGTTCCGCTGCTTCCCAAGCACATATGTGATGACGTCTTGATGGATTATGATGCACTCAAGGCTGTTCAGTCAGGTTTGGGTACAGCAGCTGTGATCGTGATGGACAAGTCAACTGACGTTGTGGATGCAATTGCTAGGCTGTCTTACTTCTACAAGCATGAAAGCTGTGGGCAGTGCACACCATGCAGAGAGGGAACAGGATGGCTGTGGATGGTCATGGAGAGGTTGAAGGTTGGGAATGCAAAACTGGAGGAAATTGACATGCTTCAGGAGGTCACAAAACAGATTGAGGGGCACACAATTTGTGCCCTGGGAGATGCTGCTGCTTGGCCAGTCCAGGGCCTCATCAGGCATTTCAGACCAGAGCTGGAGAGGAGGATCAGGAACCATGCGGAGAGGGAGTTGCTTGAGGCCGCAGCTGCTTGACTTATCCCATCCAGGTTGGTTCTTAACATCTTTCCTTCCCTATTAGAAAAGGCCATTTGATGTTTTCTCCTTTGAGTAGGTCTACTGATACAATGAGGTCCCTTTCACTGCATTGATTAACATTTTTTAACTTGAGCGAATGAAGGCATTAAATCATGTCTCTGTCTTATCACATAATGGAATCTTGACATTTTATTGATTAGGTGGCATCCATGATGGTGATGGACAGTAATTCTACTGATCTGATTACATACATGTAACAAGGTTCGATGAATCAGACGATTGTAGATTATCTTCCCTGTCATGTTTTTCTTGAACTGTCAGGGAAAGTAGTGGAAATGACTCAGATTGGGAGGTTTTAAGCTTGGGCCATCTAACCAGATATTGGTGGAGCCATAAATTAGTGACTTATCATCTGCAAGTGAGCCATGTTTGGCTATTTAACTGTCTTTTATGGCCTATGGACCCAGATTTCTCTCAGAAAATGCTGTGGATGGTAATGTTCTTCTAGAGGAAAACGGTCGAGGGAAGCAACCTTGAACTAACAGGATCATGGACTTTTGTTTGATGCTATATTGCTACTACCTCTGCTAGTTTCAAGATTTTTTTCCCTCAACATTGTATCTTCTAACACCTTGAGTGGGCTTTTTCTGTAAGTTCTTGCTTACTCTGGCTAGCAGAAGTGTGGATGCTTGAGCCCATGGTCAGCTGCACAGAGATCTTGCTGCATGTGATTTCCCTAGATATGTAGCATACACATTAGGTGCAGGCATCTTGGAAACCCTCAGTTGAGCTATATAATGCTATTTGCTCTATTTTTGCCTAGGAGGCAAATCCATGGTCCTGTGTCACAAAACCTGTATGATTGTTTGGCATGACTCATCTGAACAATATTTGGAGCAGTAATTCGATGGGTCCAAGACAAGAGCTTGTCTAGATCAAAATCAGCGTATACGGTGATCAAGCCTTCTATCTGTAGGTGTGGTAGGGTGTCAGGGCAAAGTTAGTGAAGCTCCCGAACACACAAGCACAAATACATATCACGTGATGAGATCTGGTCATTCTAATTTTTGGCCATAGAATATATTGCTGTAACCTATTGTTTTGTTGGTTGTACATAGGAATACACCACAGGTCATTTCTTCGTTCCTCCCCCCAAACCCCCCAAAAAAATGTTGGGTCTATGATCTGATGCTTTTTGGATGTGAGAATTGATTGGTTGGGAGAAGTTTGTTCCTAGATCTCATGGGGAATAAAAGAAGGGGTGGGGTGTTTTGTGTGGGGGGGTCGTTCTAGCTGGTGTTGTCTTTGGGGGACATGGTAGTGTGCGTTGGCAGTTTGTTGCAACAGTGGCCTGAGTGTTGGCTGCAGTCGTTAAGTAAATCCAAAAGCTTGGGCTTCTAGGATTTGATGCCATTTGGTGAGTCACACTGGAAAAAGATCTAGTATGTTTCTCGAACATTAAGATGACTGAAGCATCATAATTTGTTTGGAACAGATGTATGCTATTGAATAGCACTTCTTCTCTTTCTTTTTTTTCTTTTCTTTTTTTTTTTTTTTTTTGAGATCCATGACAAAGATATCAAGAGGGATTCAGCATTGTGTTTCAGCATTTTATTTTAGGTCATGATTTATGTGCATAGTACTGATTGATTGCAGCTATCTTCTAAAGATCTTGTTTTCCCATTTCCTTGGGTCTGACATTTCACTCCGCTGCTAATGTTTGTGCTGCAGGGAAACCCAATGTGGTTAGCAATGTTGAATAAACAGGTTGGAGGGACTACACTTCTCGAGAGAAGTAACTTTTTCTGATGTATTACAACTGTTTTTGCGTTTTTTATAATACAGTGGGATTGTCTCGGAATCCTCTGACTATTTATTTAATCCAATCCCCGATTCTTGCACCCTCTGTAGGGTGGGAGCTGTAGTTTCTTCTAAGCTTGTGTGGAAAAGGACCGTTAATTTTACAAGTCTTCTTGAGAATTCAGACCATTTGAACATCATAAACAGGACTAAATTATGAATTTTTTTTTGTATGTTCTTCGGAGCAAAACCTGGTTTATTTCTACTCTTGTTTGTGTCAATGGATTCATTTCATTGTTTCCCTTTGTGGGAGCGTTCTCTTTCTTTCCATGTGGGTAGGTAGTAGTTTTTTCATGGCCGGGGAAACCGTGGACGTGCCCAACCGGGTTAGTTGATGCTCCAGCTGTGTGGAAACTTCATATCATCCATCAATATTGCAGAAATAAGGTGTTAAAGCGCAAAGAGACAGTCTAGGAAGCCTTCACCTAATTTAAGTGCAATACTTTCTCTACCTAAGATGACAGAATTATGGCTCAAAGCAAACACCAAATAAATTCACGGGGCCAATACAGTTTTTGGGAATGCTTAATTTGCAGCCTTGGATGAGAGCAGGTTCAGGAGATCAGCAAGGCCAGGATGACTCTCATGGGCTCGTTTTTATTTTATTTTATGCAACTCGAGATGAATAGGGCCTCAGGAGTATTTAGACTTCGAGGGAACAAACAAACTATGGTGATTTTATTTTTCCTTTGGAACTCCTGGATTTAATAACTTTGTGCCAGTGACAAGAGCTCCGAAATCTGTGGGTCGTAGCTCAGATTTTACCCCCCCCCCCAAAAAAAAAAAAAGGTTTAAGAAGGAAAGTTGCTTATGCCCCATTTTTGTAGGGTTTCTTAAATCGTTTTGAGTCAGGTGATAGAAGCTGTGGAAATTTTAATGATTGGATGAAGAAGACATTGTGTGGATTAGCCTTGTGTTAAATTTCATGTCAAAATTCAATTATGTACAGTCTCATCTTCCAAGGCCACAGGAGAAGTGCAAAACAGTAGCTTCTGTGAAGGGCTTGTATTATTCAGTTTCCTACTTGTGTCTTGTGGTGGGCGTCACAGGTTGGTCTTTTGTCGGGACTTGGAATCGGATTGCTGATCTCGATTTGTTGTGGTATTGGCCCAATTCACTCTGTTGATTCCTGGCAACTTATTCTTGGTTTCAGACGATTCAGGTTGAATCCCCACCGATTCTGCTACCTTGAAGAATGCACTGAGACACTGACATGGAACCCAAACCCAAATGTTTAATTGCAGGAACAGAAAGGTGGAATCGTTCTGCAAACATCCTACGCAGGCAAGCCAAGAATACTTCACAGCATGCTTCAAATTTATCGGTTTGAACTTATTGATCTTGTTTTAATATTATTATATACAATATCCATCATAGTTTTTTTTTTTTTTTTTTTGGTAAATAATATCCATCATAGATCTGACATCTGTATTTAAAACCTTCATTGACAGAGACACTAGGCCTAGGTAGGAGAAATAACGCTTGGAACTAAAGATTAATATGTAAAATGGAAGCAATCATTCTGAAAGGCAGCTCTCATCCACATGAGTACAACTAAAGAACACAACCAGACAAGCACCGCCATCTGGTGGTGAGTAGGAGAGGCGGGCACCACACTAGGGAAGAATCCCCATGATTGTCCTAAAAAATTTACATTATTAATTATCATTATTGTCTTCTTTAGTCAACTAATAATCATAAAATAAGAACAGACGAAGGGGAAATGAAGCACTCATGCAACTTATTTTGCAAATATGATAATAATAAGTAATGCTTCTGAGTTGTCATCCCTAAAAAGTAAGGCATGGACTTATACCCATTAAACAAAACCCAAATAAAAATTATTTTGTGTACCAGCAAATCCCCAATAAAATAAGATGTTAATTAAAGGGCACCGCATCATATATGATTATCATAGTTCATAGGTCCATGGGGCATGTTAATCCACCAACTTAAGGTGTTACAACTCGGAATTTGATTCGGTTTTCATCGATTTCCATTTGAATTCAAATTGAATCGTCTTCAAATCTATTGGAATTAATCGGAAATAAATCCAAAATGGCTCAACTTGTTCTGATTCTAATTCGTTTGGGCTCAATATGTGAATGAATTGATTTGACCGATTCAACAGATTTCGATCCGAGTTTTAAAACAATGTCACCAACCAGCAGCACTCAACATCACCAGTTCCTTCCCCCTGGCTTTGGCTTTGGCTTTGGACGTGGATGCCTCAACCTTCACTTTTTACCTGTGAACAGAACGGGAATCATCACAACTACAATTATCATTTCACGCTATCTCTGGCTTTTGCTTTTTGCTGCATATCTAGACATTGATTGTTTTGTTGGGAGAGGATCCCATGAGATCAAGATCATAGCTGCTCATTCCTTGCCATATAACATCCATATTATTTCATCATTTTTTTTCCTTTGGATTCATGAAAAAGTTAGGCTGTGTTTTGTAACATTATTTGGGAATGCATTTTAGAACAAGAATATATTATAAAATAATAAATAAGGGCGTAAATCGAACTCACCCAAGAAAAATGAACAAGAAGACAATGAGATAGATATATTAGAGAATCGATTTTTACGGAACAGCGAAGAAAAAATTTATTGCTTGAAGAAATAGAGTGAACAACCAAGCATTGATGATTTTTTTTTTTTTTTTTTTTTTTTTTTTGATATGAAGCGTTGAACACAATAATTTTATATAATATTGAAAGAGAACAATGTTTATCCTATATTATTGCTTGTTTTTTGTTTGTAGGCCAACAAACGATTCTATCCTAGTAAGTAGTGATGACTTTATATAAGGGGTCACAATTGGTTTATATCGGCTTGGGCTTGTGTTCGGTCTAGGCCTAATATCCAACTTGGCCTTATTGGTTTGGTTTTCAGTTGCCCATCAGGTTAGGCCGGACTAAATGGAAACCAATAACTTTCCCACACCTTTAGCCCAAAACACAAAGTTTTGACACCCTTTCTTCTTGTATTTTCATTTTTCCTTTATCAGATAAGATTTTTTATCTTTTTAACGATGGATATCCAGACTTTTGGTTTGACTAATCTAATGGGCCTATATTGACCCCACAACCGCAAAGACCTGATCATTCTAAAGTTTAATGAGAACCATTCTACTTACACCCATAGCAAAAAAAAATAACACTTAACATCCCGTGTGGGTGGAACCAAAGTAGCAAGAGGAGTCGAAAGTACTTTTCACTTTTTGAGGCGTAGGCTCTTACCATATAAGATTTCAATATACCCCATTTGGGTATACCTCCCCCCCCTCATATTTTAGTACTCTTACAAATTTTCTCTTTTTTAAGGCAAAATATTTCATAAACTGTATACTAATACGATCATACTATTAACAGTTGGATGAAGATAAGTATAACAAAAAAAAAAAACAGTTGGATGAAGAAATGTAATTCCAAAAATACCTCTCACCAATTAAAGAAACCAGAATGATGAGAAAATGGTGGAGTTGTGGGAGAGTGGGTGAGGAATGAGGATGGGAGTGTCTTTAGGCATGTACTCATGTCTGAGCTTACGTGTGATGATAGCAAATTTTTCCCTTTTTTTTTTTTTTTTTTTTTTTGGTAAAAGATGATTGAAAAAGTGTTGAGAACTGAGAAAGATTCTCATTTTTTTATTTCTATTTTTATAAAATAATACAAAGTAATTAAGAAAAATAAAAATGAAAATTTGCAAATAATTAATTGTCTGGATTGACTGATTACGACTGAAGAACCGAAACGTATCGGCTTACGCATCCATTGATGCAACCCATCTCTATCAATCTTCCTCTCTCTAACATCTCTCTTTAATCACGATCGCTTATGTATAATTAATAATGAATAATAAGAATAATTTTTAAGCAAATTAATTATAAAAAAGTCTCCCTTGTTTGCTCTGCCTCGTTCTTTTCCATTGTTTCTTCTACTTTTTGAACATTCAGTCAAGGCACATAGGCGACTTCCTTCACAATCTCAGATATTTCTCAGTCATGGTGTTGCAGAGTATCTAACACACAGTTACTCTTACTGCATTCTTCCTGCCCTTCTTTTGTAAGCCACTAAACTCTCTATTTTTCTTCTTTTTCAATCTCACTATTCTCTCTCTCTTTTTTTGGTTGTAAGATGCAGAATGGATGCTCTTTTGATGATTGTTTTGACATGGAGAAATGCATCATATGGTTTTCTGCCCCATTGTTGTAAATCTTTGTGCATTACAACTCTCTGGAGTCCTTGGAGCTTTTTTTCCCCTTTTTTTCCTCTATTTTTCACTTCTCCTGTGCAGGCCGCGGGGTGGTTTCTGGATCTGACCCTGTGAGAGGGAGAAAAACTTCTTCTTCTTTTTTCGCAGTAAAATTTTGGTCTTTCCGTATCTTTTGAAATTATTGTGCTTTTAATGTCGACGATCGAATGTGCTTTGAGAGCTTCTGTCTCACTTGTTTTACTTGAACTCAACAATGAAGAAAAAATCTTTTCTTTTCGTTCTCCTTTTATCAGCTTTCTCAGATTTTTGAAGACGGTTTTGAGCCTTTTTTTTATTTTTTATTGTGTGTTTATCTTTGCTCCTAAATGAGACAAAATGCGACTCCTTTTGCATGCATCTTCGTTCTTCTTATCTGGAAGACAAAACATCTCCTGTTTTAGTCTTTTAGGATACTGTTGCTGATGCTTGTGTCGTTCATACATATGCTGCAATGGGGCTAGACAACATCTCTTCTAGTTTACCTATCCAAAAAAAAAAAAAAAAAAAAAACTTCTCTTCTAGTTATATTTTCTTTTTCCCCAATTTCATTCTCGCATTTCCACAGTTCCACTCCCACCTCCCAAAGAATTTATCGGCGACCATCACTGCACTATCAAATACTACTGGAAAAAAAAGACTTGGGTATTTGAACGGGTGATTCTAGTTGTTTTAACTCTTAGTTACTTGCGGCGTGTAATGCCATTGCTTTTGCACTAAATGCATGCTTTCAGCCTCTAACTGCTGAAATTGTTCATTTCAATACTTTCTCATAAATAAATAAAAAAGAAATATTATCTTTTTCTGATTTTTGGATAGAATTTCTAGTCCCTGTCTATGTTTGTAAATGATCTGAAACGCCCTGCTTCACATCAGTCTACTAGATAATTTCTAACTGGCTAATTTCATTTTCTGATTCTGATTTCTCAATTTTTACATTATATGCTTTTAGATTTCGTTTTCTGGACCTTAGAGGCTTCATGATTGAAAATATCTCGACACATTAGCACTGTATTGCAATTTGGAGCTATACCAGCGCTTCACCAACCATGGTCCTGGGGTTGAGAACAAAGAACAGGAAAGGTGCTTCAGTTCAGGTCCATTACCTTGTCCAAGTTCAGGAGATTAAACCATGGCCCCCATCACAGTCTCTCAGAACCCTTAGGTCTGTAATTCTTCAATGGGAAAATGGTGACCGGAACTCTGGATCTAGTGGCCCTGTAGTCCCCTCCATTGGATCTGGTGCTGGGGATGGAAAAATTGAATTTAATGTCTCTTTTAGGCTTACTGCTTCTCTATCAAGGGAAGCCCCTGCGAAAAATGGGGATGCTGAGACGTTCCAGAAGAATTATTTAGAGTTCAGCTTGTATGAACCACGAAGGGATAATACCGTGAAAGGTCAGCCCTTGGGAACAGTCATAATAGACCTAGCAGAGTATGGGATTGTGAAAGGAGCTGTAAATATAGGTGCTCCAATGAATTGCAAGAGAAGCTTCCGAAACACAGCTCAGCCAATTTTGTTTGTTACAATCCAGCCATTTGACAAGGATGATTCAAGCTCATTACGGAGGGAAAACCTGTCAAAAGAATCATTACTGGACCAAGATGGAAAGGAATCAATCTCTGCCTTGATGAGTGAAGAATATGCTGACGAAACTGAGATTGCCTCTTTTACTGATGATGATATTTCATCTCATTCATCCTCGAATGTTCCATCATCTGCCCTTGACACTGGTGGAAGTTCTCCACCCCAAACTGAGAAGGTATGTTTACTTTTGGATATTTCTTTGATTTGATGGTACTGATTTTCCTAAAATTCTGTATATATATGATAGTTTGCTGGGGATCTGCTGGAAGTTCTCCACCTCATGCTCCTGTTTGCAGTTTTAGTCATTTGATGACTTTGGGTTTGTTAAAATCTTGGGGTATTTCTAGCACCACATGAATTAATCTTGCTTGGCAACCTCACATTGCTGGTTTCCGCAACATATAGTGGGCCTCACCCACACCCATGCAAATTAATGCACTCACTGTTTGTATTCTTCTTCACTCCTTGAATGTTTCTGCATGATTGCGCATGTATGTGCAAGTGCAGATTTATGGATTAGATTCATTTAATTTCTTACAAATTAGAACCTTGTTGGTTTCTTTCCCCGGCTAGGAAATGGGAGGTATTGTATAGGTTCTTTTGTTCAATGAAAAACAGATGGGTAGGTCAAACCACCATTTGACATATCCCCTTGGATTGGTGTGCACCATCATAATCTTTTGGATAGTCGGACCAAATACATTGAATAGTTTGTAGAAGGTTAAAGAATGGATGATTATGATCATATAGACAGTCTTTTGTTTTGGTCCTGTGGGACCGTGCACTTTGTCTGTATACTTTTAGCTGTTCAAAATCCCTTTGTCAACCCAGTAGGGGATGGATGCTGTCAAGTGGTTTTATTTTTAGATGGCTCAATAATCAGTTGCATTTACATATAGAATGTTTCAAACGAAGTAAAGAGTGGCACAGGATTGTGTAATGACGTAGCTGGATTATCCATTGGGCAGGTACGTGAAAAACTGGAGGAGAAGCCGGTGACTGCTGGACACAAAGATCTGAATGGGAGTTCTTGTTCATCATCAATTGACACGTCCTCTGATCTAGTGAGCCCAGAAAATCACCATGCTGCTTTTTCCAACTTTCCTGGGAAAAGCTTAACACTGATACCCGAAAAATCTGTTACCTATAGTGTTCAATCCTCTTCTTCATCCATAGCTTATGAAGGTAAACAGAAAGATGTTCGACCTAGCAATGGCAGAAGTAACTATGACGAGAATGATTTGACCCAGGAGAGAATTAATGGAAAATCTGGTAATGGCAGTTCCACATTTGAGGAAAAGCAATATATGACGGACATTAATACCATTGTTGGTACTGCAGCCAAAGTTTCATGCTCAGATACAGGTCTTAGGGTGGTTGAGAAAGCAGGCTTGGTAATATCTGCTAACTCTCATGCTGAAGGAATGGATAATAGACATTCTAAGGGACAAAGCAGAAATGGGACAGAGGAGGCTGAGACTACTACTGGTCTATCTGCCAGTCTCATGGAGAATGGAGATGCGGAGGAACTGGGAGAAAACGGACAGGAAGAACAAATAAGTAAGGAGGAATATCTTACAACAGAAGATGAATCATCCAACAGTTTTTTTCTAGATGTTGACAAAAAGCAAGATGCATATGGGGGTGATACACTTACATTTAGCAGGAGAGCTCTTGGAGTGAAGAGTCGTGCCTTATCCGATGATAGGCTAAAGCATTTGATGTCTGTCAGATCATCATTAGATTCAGCCAAGAGCAATGGATCATTAATTGATAATAAGTTAACCAGGAAAGGAAAGGATACTGATACTTCGAAAGATGCTGATAATGCTTCTAGAAGCTTCATAATGGACAGAGGGAAAGATGCCAAGATTACTTCTAGGCATACAAGAAACAGCTTTTCTGATGGCAAAGTCCAGCAACTCGAGCATAGAATAGAGAGGCTTGAGGGAGAGTTGAGAGAAGCTGCGGCAATTGAGATTGGGCTATACTCTGTCGTGGCTGAGCATGGAAGTTCTGCAAGTAAAGTCCACGCCCCAGCTCGACGCCTTTCTAGGCTGTATTTTCATGCTCTTCGAAAATGGTCTCCTGAAAGGATTGCTAGTGCTGCTAGAAGTGCTGTTTCTGGGCTAGTTTTGGTGGCAAAAGCTTGCGGGAACGATGTCCCCAGGTATGAATAAACTGTATTTGCTGCATAACCCTTGGATTTTCTTGATCACCCATCACAGCTCTTGTCCTGAAGATAGCACAAAGCTAAGACTGTCAGAGATGGATTCGATGCCATAATTCAATGGGTCTCACTCAGCAGATCTACTAAGGGGACAAAAACATTTTGATTAAATTATTTAAATCATCCAAATAAACATTTTTTGAAAGGTGAAGAAAATTGCAGGACATTCTTAAAACGATCTAATGTATGTGTTCAGGACACTGGCATTGAACGTTTTTATGGCCTGCCTGTTGTGTACCTTAGATTTTCTCAAAATCTGCATTTTTTTCGCAGAATGTCCCTCTGATGATGACTTCTTTATTGTTTTCTGAATACAGGTTAACTTTCTGGCTCTCAAATTCCATTGTACTGAGAGCAGTCATCAGCCAAACCATTGATGAATCACAGCTTCCAATTTCTGCTGGAGACCATCTTGAAAATAATGGAGGTATAAAGAAAAATAACCAGATATCTTCTCCAGTGACTTGGAAGGAATCCTCTCCCAACACGAGAGAAAAGAAGGTTAGCTTGTCTGGAAGTTTTGATTACTTGGAGGACCTTCACACATTTACAGCTGCATTGGAAAAATTTGAATCTTGGATCTTCTCCAGAATCATCGAATCTGTGTGGTGGCAGGTAAAATATTTATATCCCCTCCCAAAAAAGGGTAAAAAAAAAGTTCATTACATTTGTAAGTTTCTTAATTAATATCCTGACTGCTGAGAGCCATCTGACTTGATCCCTTTCTTTTTCTAGACTCTGACTCCACATATGCATTCCACCGCTGGAAATGCAAGTTATAAAAATCTTAGTGCCAGTTCAAGGAAGAGCTATGGGTCGAGGTCTAGTTTAGGTGATCTAGAGCTGGGTAACTTTTCACTAGAACTTTGGAAGAAGGCTTTCAAGGATGCTTGTGAAAGGCTATGTCCTGTTCGAGCTGGAGGGCATCAGTGTGGCTGCTTGCCTGTGCTATCTAGATTGGTAACTGTCTATATATACCATTATCTCTTCACAATAAATAGCATATGATCAAGTGTACCTACTCTCCACCGTTTGGTGGGTTGATGCCTCAATGAACATGTAGGCATATTTTCTCTCAAGTAGATCATACAGATTTCTCTGTACAAGTATCCATCATGCTGTGGAATTCAATTAGAAGTATCAGAGTAACATAGTTCATTGGATGGTGATTATCATGGAGGGAAGTATGCGTGAAAACTGCCCATTGGTGCATTTGCATTTTATCTTATAATTATTTCTGGCCAAGTACATAATTCTAGCTTATGGAAGATTTTGATCATCTTTTTTCTTTTATATTTTCAGATGGATACAATATTCCAGTGATATTGATTTGGATTGGGCAGATGGACCTTGTTCTTAATAACCGATGAATAACTTCTCTTGTAATGTTCTGAAGTGTATAGTTTGAACGATTTTCTTTCTTGTCTTCAGGTAATGGAGCAATGCGTGGCTAGATTGGATGTGGCTATGTTCAATGCTATTCTTCGTGACTCAGGGGATGAGCTTCCAACAGATCCTGTGTCTGACCCCATCAGTGATTCCAAGGTTCTCCCTATTCCGGCTGGAAAAGCAAGCTTTGGTGCTGGTGCACAACTGAAAAATGCTGTGAGTGATACATATTTTCTTGTCACCTGGTAGTTGCTGTTAATGATGAGCTCTTTTCTTGTGAACATAAGATGCATCTTTTTATTCTTTCTTCCTTCAATTGGAAATGAGACGTTTTTTTCTTTCCATTTTATTTCATTTTTATTTGAGCTTTGTCGACCGTTTTGGTTGTTACTTAAGGGATGTCCTTGAATAAAACTTAAAATAATTGAAAAAAAGCAACGTGGTAGGATGCACTGTATTTTCTTATCAGAGATTCGGAAGTAAGGCCATCCGTTTAGGTCCAGAACCCATTCAATCCAGCTTCATGTTTCCATCAATGTGCCCAATTCTAGCATGTCCTTCACAATTACTGCTCTCAAATCCTAAAATGATGATTTAATGAGAACATGAATTCTCTGTTCTAAAGGTGTGAACTTGTGGTTGCTGGTGTTGGTTTGTCATTCAAAAAACAAAACTTCTTATTGCTTTTTATTCCAGATTGGGAACTGGTCGAGGTGGCTTACCGACCTATTCGGTATAGATGATGATGACTTGCCTGAAGGAGAGAATGAGCTTGATGATGGTAATAGACAGGAATACAAGACATCCTTCAAGTCTTTCAATCTACTTTATGCATTGAGTGATCTCATGATGCTCCCAAAGGACATGCTTTTGGATAGTGCGATCAGAAAAGAGGTTCACGAGCTAAACCAGCCCCATTTCAATTAGCTAATGCACCTGACTTACTTGTCACTACTTCCTTATTGTTTATTCACTATATGAGACATACTTTTGGCAGCTATATCCTACTTTTGGTGCACCACTGATCAGGAGGATTCTTAACAGTTTTGTGCCTGATGAGTTTTGTCCAGACCCAATTCCGGAGGCTTTGTTTGAGGCACTGGATTCTGAGGTCAGTTCAATGGAAAATCTCTACTACCTTGTGATTTTGCAGCCTACTCAATGTTAGGGAGCATAATACCATAGGGTTTGTCTAGATGACACCATCCCATGGTGTCACTTAGACTCACTGAATTGCCGAGTGGCAAACATGGTCATGGGTATGTCAATGTGATAGGGTACCATGCCTATCTAACTGATCAATTTTCAGTCCCAAACAAGCTACAGTAAGTGTCTCAAAAGTGAGAACAAAGTAGTAAAAAATTACAAACATGGCACCATGAAAGGCATTCTTGGAATTTTTGAAACTTTATATGCACTTTTTAATCACTTCATTTTTTTGTTTCAAATTGGAATTTGACCAGTGGGATGGGTATGAGGTCCTCTAAAACATGAAAACACCCATGTCTACACCCATGTCTACCACTTGGCATGAAATTGTGAAGTGGTAGCATGAAATTTTGACATGGTTTGAAATTAAGCATCATAAAGGTTTGAAATTTGCCCGTCACAAAGTGACACTCCATTGCGTCAGACTTGCCATCTTCTCACTGGTGCAATTTCATCTTGATACAAGCATGGAAGATGGTTAAGAGAGTTTAAATTTTCATTTTAGTTACAAGAATATACCATTTCAGAATAATAAAATCTAGTTGCATTCTTGCAATATCTGTTACTCCAGTCACTTTTTGAAGACATTTTGCCAGAACGTTTGGGCTGATTGAATAGTGAGATGGGTGTTGGTTCCTCTGTCAGGGCTGCCATGTTAAGCAAGTTGGCAATGAGGATAAAGTTCTCTCTGACAGTTCTGTGGTTAACGTGACCCATAACTTGTGGTTCGATTCTGTTTCAATTATTAATTATTCATTGCTTTGCTTGTATAATGTAGAGGTAATGACCCATGGTGTTTGAAAAATTGAATTAGTTATACCAATGTTAAATTTGACAATTCTAAAGTTCTGGAGTGTTGTGCATACCTAGTCTCTGGATCTGTTGACTATTGCTTTTAGACACATGGGTCAGGGATGCATGATCCATGGCAATCAACAGACAAGAGCAAGAATGAAGCTCATGAGAGACTGAGAACAATCCCGAA
The DNA here is from genome assembly GCA_028583415.1 of Protea cynaroides. Taxonomy (NCBI): domain Eukaryota; kingdom Viridiplantae; phylum Streptophyta; class Magnoliopsida; order Proteales; family Proteaceae; genus Protea; species Protea cynaroides. The sequence goes on along the minus strand of CM053273.1, from coordinate 3,618,330 downwards.
AATGCAACTGTTCATGAGGATAATGCAAAGCATTTAATTATCTCAGATGTTTCGTTTGATGGAAATTTATAGCCTGCTCAGTGATCATGGCTGTCATTGTTGTCATGTGAAAGTTTTTACAGAGAAGAAACATGTGAGAGAATCCATCAGTTTCCTAGTTGTGTTACCGTTGTGCAGCAATAATTTTACTTGTCCAGCTTTATCTTTATTTGTAGCTTTTTTCTCAGGAAGCTCTTGAGGCTGAAGAACAGTCTATCAGAAATTTCCCATGCACTGCAGCTCCGATAGTGTATTCGCCACCTTCTGCAGCTTCACTTGCTGGTTTTATAGGTGGGCTTGGAAGCCAATCTCCGTTGCGAAGGAGTGGGTCCTCCGTACTCCGGAAATCTTACACTAGTGATGATGAGCTCGATGAATTAGATTCTCCTCTGGCTTCAATCATCAGCGACAGCTTTCGTGGTTCTCCTACTTCAACAGTGACCAGCTGGAAACCGAATGAGAGTGGTGGTCACAATGTTATCAGATATCAACTCCTCCGGGAAGTTTGGAGGGATGGTGATTAATTCCTACACACCCACAACCCTTTATTTCATATTTTCTTCCTTCCCACGGTGCATGTTTGATCAGTGCCTGCGTGTATATATGTATGTAGGTTCTTTCTCACCTGAGTTTAATGTATATTTTGTTTCCATTTTCAGAACCAATGACCCGTGGGGGTCAATGAGATAAGTTTTGAGCTTTTTCACTTATCCTCAGTAGTGATTATATTCGCTTTTGCTTTTACTGCCCAGTCGTCTTCTCTCTCTCCTCTAGTCTTAGAAATAGTAAAAAAAACAAAATCTCCCCATGGAGTTATAAAAAAAATCACATTTTCTAGGAATGCATCATTTGAAAATTTAGAAAAAAAAAAAAAAAGCGAAATACATTTTGACCAAAATTGTATTTCAAATGTGTCAGAACAACTTTAGAAGTGAACTATTTGTTATTGTAGGAATCAAATCGAACCATTGGAGTGCATTGGAGTTTGAGCCGACTCACACGTCAACGGCTGGATGGGGTGGGAGCCGGGGAAGAGGGGAGGAGAGGATTTGGACCCGTTATTGTAAGTAACTAGAGCTAAAGGGACGTACAAGTTGTCTGCATCTACTTCTGTCTCTCATTTTTTATGTTAGCATATTAGATTATAATATGCCTCGTCAGCTTGTAGATCTTATCTCTTAACTCGACCTTTCATTTATTCAATCGAAGACCTCAAATCAAGGTTAAAATGGTTCCGATTAGAAATCAAAACCCTTGCCAGACCAGGGTGAAGACCGATGCCATGGAATTCGTACGCGAGGCCTCCCTTCTGCAAGCAAGCAAGGCCTCCCTGCTCTATCCAGATAGAATTGGCGTGAGATGGTTGTTTTATTTTTATTTTTACATCTTTTTACTCGTATTGATATCTTGTAAGTGTTGTGAGAGGGTTCTGCAGCAAGGGAATTTCTGGGTCACAAACTCAGACTGGACTTTTTTCATCTCTTCCGGAACAGAGAGATGAGGAAGAGAGACAGGTTGAGGAGCAAAGAGACGGTTGAAGAGAAATGAAGGAAGATGACTGTGGGACTTAACGTCTAGGGCTTTCTTTGTCAACACTGTCCTCTTATCTTTCTTATCCAGGGATAGAAATTTCAATACATCACCAAACGTTTTCTTCTGCCCAGACTTTAGCCCAGAAAAGAGAAATCGAAAAAAATATTTCTGAAATTAAAACAAACCCAGGAATAGCCGAATAGGGATGTTATGATGGAGAGCCTAAAACCGATCATGGTTTTGATGAGACCTTTTAAGACAAATGAAACGTGAAACCTTACACCGTACCAACAGGGAACCTAAAAATCCAACTGACATCACCGAGCTAAAAATTTACCTGAGACAAAACCATGCAACCATCAGAAAATGCAGAGTATCTCATGGTTTCAATGGAACTTTTATGTTGCAGTAAGATTTACTAACCAATGGAATTAAAAAATAATAATAATAATAAAAATTAAAAAACCTCCCAAAATATATCCCAAATCTGTGAAAATCTTGGCTTCTCAAGACTATTTTCATCATTTAGGGAGCAAGCCTCCTATAGGAAAGACAAGACAGTCGTGATATGAGGGATCAGAAACATTTATTGAAATTTCAATATCTCAACACAAAAATAAGCGAGCAGCCTTAAGGTTGCCTACTTTAAGCTCCCAGGAGCCAATGTTCTCTTCGTTTGTTCTCACCGAAATATTACAATCTCACATCGTCAACAGACGCTTACACTCAGAAAAAGAAAAACCCCATCCCCACCAGGAATCTGTGAAACCAGACGAGGAGGCAGAGGTATTTGTTACAGAATACTACAGAAACCTCACAACTGCTGCATCGCCAGAATTTACTGCAGTGTGAAAATTGAAAACCACAATGCAATACAAGCTAGTGGCAGTAGTCACAAACCAACATCAATCATATGCAGTCAATTTCTGTGATGAATTAATCGCATTAATGTGCTGCAGATGTAGGGCAGCCAAGAGCCCCTGCCAGGTTTCTCCAGGACCCCCAGTCACTTTAAAGTCAAGAAGCTTCTTCTGTTTCCGATAGTAATCTTCCAAGGGCTTGCTCTGCAGGGAAGCTTAGTAAATTAGCAACATTTCTCATCTCTTAACATCTACTTATTACCGTACTATGGATAAGATAGTTTTTGTTTGACATAGGACAAGAACAAATTGATGCAGGGAACAAGAATGGGGGATTAATCATCATTTTGAGACAGTTCCTCTGTCATGATCCTAGAATAACTGGCTCACTGAGGTTTACAGATATAGTGTTCATCTGTTTGATTTGGAGACAGTTCTTATGTCATGATCCTAGAATAACTGAGTCACTGAGGTTTAAGAAACTAGTGTGTATCTGTTTCATTTGAAGACAGTTAGTCATGATCTTAGAAGAACTGAAAAACTTCCACAGAACAGGGCATATTGTGAGACTAATGATTATCATAAGCATCATTCTTTAAAATAGTTTTTCGCATTGCACAAAGGCAGAAGTCTCCATGTTTATTAGAAGTTGGGAGCTCCAAGTCTCTAACAAACATAACCCAGAAAGGTTTACGAGATTGTATGGAGCCATTAGCATACGTCTAACAATTAAATTCACTGTTTGAGGGTTTACCCATTCCTTTGGAAAAGCAGAATGGCAGAAAAAAATGTAGTAAACGAAAATTCATAATCAAGTCTAATCCTAGAACAGTTGATAAATTAGAGCCACCGATTGTTACCATAACTTGCAAGCAAAAAGACTAAGGAGAATACCTGTTCTTCATAGATTTGGAGTTTATCTTTCTGGGCATCTCCAGCACCACCAGCAGAGGAAGTTTTCATTAGAGACATCCCTGCCTTTCTTACAGGAGTACTTTCATGACATTGAGCACAGATCCTACTTCCGAGGTGTTTTTTCACCAAGCAGTCCTCTGAGCATCTGAAATTCACGACTAGATCGATATCAGCAATTTGGTCCAGGATCTCCTGCAATTTAAATTCAAAAAAAGAAAGAGGATCATGAGTTCCAACTTCAAACCAAATCATTAACATTGAAAACTTCCCCATCTAGCTTCATGGAAAACCAACACAACCCGTCAAGCACAGTTTTTTTATAACACCCGTTCGTCATTGAACAGTCTGATCCAATTGAATGTCAACCACAACACAAAAATTAAACAGAAATCATGAAACTATAGGAGCACAAACACTTACAGCTTGGATGCGACTTCGGGGTATGCCATCCAAGATGAACCCAGTTTCACCTCTGTAATAGCCTTCTTCCAGTCTCTTCAACAGAAGTCCAAAGATTATATCTTCAGGTACAAGCTTCCCTTCGTTCACCGCATTCGCAATCTGCGTAAAATAATTTTTTCCCCACGGAAAGGGGGGTTGGGGAGAGGGGAGATTGTTAGTATTCCACGACCATTGTTAACAGAGAAGACAACAGAAAGTAGCCTTAAAAACGATGCCACATAAAATCATAAGATAGCTCCGACGCTAAGAAAAAAGGGCAAAACGAAGGGAGAAAGACAACAACGCCATTGCTGAAATCTGAATCTGAACTCTAAAGATGGTTCATCCGAGAGAGAGAGAGAGAGAGAGAGAGAGAGAGAGCAGTACAAGAAGAAGTATGACGATGGGAACAGTTTTACAATAGACAGTTGCAGTCTTGCAGACAGCAATCCAGCATTACTGGAATAGGATATTCTGACTAAACTACCCTCCATTGAAATTTCCAGGGCATTTCGGTCTTTTCAAATGGTAGAGAAATCGTGCACAAAGTTGACCACCACCAGCCAACCATCACTTCGTTCAGTCTAGGGTTCCCATAACAAGTGGACGTGTGAAATGACCAAAATGCCCTTCTCTCCTGAGAAAAAAAAAATCAAACAGAGGAATTCTAGCTTCTGAGTCGGGAGGAACGTACGGACGGTAAGATAACCAACAAAGAGAAGATTTCACTAACGAAATTTACGAAAGAATCACAGAAATGAAAATTAATGACAAAATTCCAAATCAAGACATGTAAATCGAAGGAAAAATGATAGAGAATGAATTAAATTCAAGAATAAACATAGAGAGAGAAGGGATTGAAAGAAAGGGAACGTCAAGGGACACCCACCTGCTTGTAAAGAGAAGAACGAGGGCTGAGCTCTTGACGAACGAGGGTTCCCATGGAAATGTGAGGGACTCGCAGAAGCTTCGACAATTTCTCGGCGTAGACGTGTTTCTTGGCGCCAGGGCTCCCCATGAACACCCACTGCACACCCCTGTCCCCGATCGACCCATGGGAATCGTTCAAGGGTGCGAGAGGAGGCAGATCGCGGCAGAGCTCGTAATCGCCGTCATCGTAGTAGTCGTAATCGTCTTGGAGCTGAACTGCGGCGACTCCAAAGGATCGGTGGTGCAGAGGAAGTCCAATCCGCGGTGCCAGATGAGTTGCCGCCCTTCCTATGCGGCAGATTCCGGCCATGTCGTTGGATGATTCTTGAATTCCGCTTTTTCGGGAATCAAAAGAGAGAGGAGGAGGAGTAAGGGTTTTAGTCTCGTACACTTGTTATGTCTGAGAGGGGTTTTTGATTGAGAAGGGCGAACGGAAACGAGGTTTTAAAGACAAGAGAGTGATTAGTAATTAAATCCTGGATTTGGTAACTAATTACGGTGTAGGCCACTTACTGCCTCACCGTATGGTGGACGTTAGAGCAAGCAACGCATGTGTGTCCTTATTGTAGTGGAGTGATTGAAGGTACATGTTAGCAACCTGCGCATGATAGCACTCTTATTAATAAGAGGTGAGATTTAAGACCAGGCGTGTGCGAGTGCGGTGTGCGCGTGAGCCCCACATACACCAGCCGATCATTTGGTTAAAAGAACCTTCGGAATAAAGGAAAAATATTTTTTTTTTTGGAGGTCGTCTCCGTGATCCAATCCGTAGAGTGAATTTCAACTGTTGAATTATTTATTGAATGGACTACACAATTTGAGACAAATCCAACCCTAATGAATGAAGAACGGAATGAAGAACAGACCAATGGTGCCTTTGGATCTTCTCCAGTGACTGGGCCATCCAGTGCATGATCCAATGGCCTCAAATCACTGGATGTGGAACCCCGGCCGATGTATGGGATTGTGCGCCGAATAATCTGAGGTTGTCAGATCATTCACTAGAGGATCTAGACTCAATGAATGAATGTAAATGGTTCCCCTTCCTCTTCTATTTCTCATGATTAATCACAATTGTTGGGGTTTGGATCCTTTCTAGCGGACCCATATATCCAATCTGCAGACGAATGGTTCCCCTCCTCTTTATTTCGCATGACTAACCACAATTCCTGAGGTTTGGATCCTCTCACACCACCAGCCAAGATCGGACAGGCTGGCCTCACTCAGTTATGCAGAAGCTTGTCCGAACTCAACTGGACAAGCTGGTCGGCTGGAGGATTTTTTTATTAATTGTTGTGGTTTTGCTTGTGTCTAATTAAAAGGAAACAAAAGGGGAAGAAATGTAATGTTAACGTAAAGTAAGAGAATACTCCTAGAGGAGGATAGAACTAAGTTGAACGAAAAAGATTTTTCTTGAGATGGGAAATGAAAATTATCAACCTCACATGAGGTTTTAAGCCGTTAGCACCACAAAATATTCTATTGTAAGTAATAAATAAAATAAGAGTATTAGTTTATCAATCATTTTTCCTAACATAAAATCTATATACATTTTTTATAATTTTTATCAATAATAATTATATAATTAAACTAAAAAAATTTCAAAATTTATTATATTTTTAGTTTGTAATTAAATCTTTTAGAGTTGAAAAGAAAAATAAAACATTACATTTTAAGTGGTGGCAACTACTATCACTCCCCTCTACTTACCATGTATTTACTCAATCTCCTTTGTTCTAAACTTTTTTCTAATTCTTCCACCTCTCCTCCTTCTTCCTTAAAAGTTGAAAATACTTAATTACCCTTCATTTGCATACGCTTTACAGTTAATATAGCATATGGTAAGTTCAACGGAACTAAAATTTTGTGAATAGCCTATGGGTTTCCTTTTACAGCACTATGTAGAATGAGCCAGCTTGCTTCATTATTCTTTTACTTACTATCACTATTCTTTTGCTGAGTTGGAATCCGGGGGCTAATTTTGTAAATTTACTTGTTATGGAATATTGTTGAGAAAAATGTCCAAATCCCTGCATACGCTCCCCCTCCCTTCCCTCTCCCCCTCTCCCCCTCTCCCCCACTGGTATTTTCTCCCTTATGCCATCCCTGCTCTGCCATTTGCATCTCCGAGCACCCTCTCCCCAGTCCCTGTTTCTCAGGTATGAATATCCCACTTCTTCTGTTCTTGCAGGAACACAGCAGCCTCCCAGAGTATCTGATTCCTTTCAGTCATGAGCTTCGGATCAGATACGTCGTTGCTTTATAGGTTACTAAGGCGATTCAAATGAAGACAGCCGTAGCAGCTTGATAAGAACCCAGATTTACAGAGGCATCAACTTTCTGGCTCAGGGGAGAGAGGGAAAGAGAAGCACCTCTCTGAACAATGCTGTAATCACATAACATATTGAATACAAAGTCGACAGCAGGGCTGTTAGTGTCCAAGCAGCAATGCCCGTGAATTCCTCCTGGATTTATTTCAAGGGTGCTAGATTGGTTAATTTCAGGATCGAATTGCAGTACAACGATTCAGCACCAGCTGATACCACCAATGGGGACTTCATATCTCGATCCTGGTTAAGTTACGCCAGATAATCTGAGAACAAAGATTGATATGTTCAGTATTAGAATCTCATGCAAGAGATAATCAGTGCAGCAAAAATTGACCATGGGAGGTTGTGAGGCAGTTAAAGGGAAAAAATCGTTTAACAGAGAGATCGTCTGATGGGGGCCTCAATACGAACATCAACACAATGGATGGAACCCTCCTACAACCATTTACTTGGGTTCAGTTCACCTACAATGGATGGAGTCGCCGATGCTTGTGGAGTTGCAAAAACGATGGATTCATGAGGTACTTACCTATCAACAGTTTGACTCACTTGGAGAGAGTTGAGGAGAACTTGACTCCGCTAGAGTGCTAAGTCAGTGAACTGATGAACTTGCCACTGAAGCTGCTCTTTCGGCCGTAGACGCTTCTGCTTCCAGCCTCCCCAATTGTCTGCAATACGTGGGGGGCTGGACAAAGGCACAGCAGGTAGATCAGGTGCTCCAGGGAGTTGGGGAGACGCAGGGTGAGGGCAGGGAACGGAATGGAGAGGGAAAGTCAGGGTGGGAGAGGGAACGGGAGGAGAGAATCGGAGAGAAAGGGGAAGCTGGAGTGGGAGAAGAGGGATTTGATACATGATTCTTGTAAATGTGATTTTATAGAAACTACCCTTCTATTCAAACTCCGCAAGGTAGATTTTGAAGGATTAAAAAGTCATAGTGAAGTGAACTGCTTCACTGGCTGTAGTGACGATTAGCCGGCTCTTTTGCCCATAAATATATGCGGAACTTATAACCCGACAGTCAAACTCTCAAACCATTCCAGCCCGGGCTCAGCTGCAAAATTTACCCATCAGGAGAATTAAGGTGTACACATGCTTAAGGGCTCGAGCTTGGAGGATCCACGCAATCAAACGCTTAGTACCATGCAACAGGTATTTCTATCTGCTTCCCTGGTTTGGTTTTATTAAAACACCTCCCTGACTACTACAATCCATTACATTAGGAGAGAGAGAGAGAGAGAGAGAGAGAGAGAGATGTTCAGATACCCTTTTCCAGCATTGCTCGGACTCTCATTGGAAGACCATAAAGCCGTATGAAACCAGCAGCATCAGCCTGGTCGTAAATTTGGCTACTCTCAAATGATGATATATCTTGCCTATACAGGCTATATGGACTTTTCCTACCTGTCACTGAGATCGACCCTTTGAATAGTTTCAGTGTCACCGACCCTGTAGTGGTCTCTGTAATCTTCTCCATGAATGCATCCATTGACTGCCGAAGTGGATCAAACCATCTACCTGCATACACCAACTCGGCATATTTTAAGGCAAGTGAATCCTTAACCTGCATTGTCTCCCGATCAAGTGTCAAGGACTCGAGTTCCCGGGCAGCAGTGAAGAGGATGGTCCCCCCAGGAGTTTCATAAACTCCACGGCTTTTCATTCCAACAAGCCGGTTTTCAACCATGTCAATACGGCCAATCCCATGTCTACCACCAATTTCATTGAGCTCTGCGAGAAGAGATGCTGGAGAGAGGTCTTTCCCATTCACCAAGACAGGGAGACCTGATACTATTCCAATTTCCACATACCTGGCACCCAACAAGCACAATTGAGAGGGAGAAGTCATGACAAGCAAAAAACTGTCCAACAGGAAGAGGCCTCAGAGCTTCCCACCTATTATTCTTCATTATTTGGGACAAATGTAACTCCAAAGTCCAAACCATAAATTTAGATGCAAATGAGAAGTACCAACTTACTCAGGCTTGTCGGGTGCATCTTCCGGGTCAACAGTCATCATGTACATATCCTTCCTTGGCTCATTTGCAGGGTCTTCCAGAATGTCTCCCTTGAATTTGAAATATCAACAAAAACAAATATAAGATTATCTTCTATCTGAAACCTACCCAGAGATACCCAATCCAGGAAATTTGAGGAAATGATTTTTATTTATTTATAATGGACATCAATGTCATTAATGATTAAAAGTTCCCCAGAAAGAAAATTCAAGAGATACAAAACACCAACGACAAAAAAAGCTGATATAGAAGTTTGTCAAAGGTATTTTAGGGGGCTGAAGGCAAATGTCGAGAGATATTTATTTATTACTTAGTAGCATTTATTAACTCTGGACCTCGGAAAATCCCCTCGTTAAACTATGAGTTCATTCCAATTTTCTGATATGTTTCAGTATTATGGCAAACAGACGGGAGGATTCTTCCCTTCTTGGAAAAATAGTTTATAACTCCAACTTCTGAGACAAAGTCACTCATCTGAGTCATAAGACAAGGCAAATGTTATGGTGCAACATTTTCTCCATGTTACTTAACAACAATAAACAATGAAGTTCATTGTTTGAGATATATTTATCATATCCATCCTCATTTCCTCATCCCCAAGAAGGATGTCATTGGGTCAGCTACTGACTGTACTAAAACCACCAGAAAAAAAGCAGGTAGATTTACCTCATGGCTGAGGTGCCATAAGTTCCGATCTCTACTGTAGATGGATTTTTTAGTAACTGGTACAGGCACATTGTGTTTCTTTGCATATTCAATAGCATCTTCTCGCCCTTGTATTTCCCATTCTCTCCATGGAGCCACAACATTAAGCTCAGGATTCAATGCGAAAAAAGTCAGTTCAAATCGAACCTGCAAAAACATACAAGGTTTCAAAATTTTGGGAAGCAGTATAGGTTCCAAAAGAGCAAGTTCAGAGACTCACCTGATCATTTCCCTTTCCTGTGCATCCATGTGAAACAGCATCTGCTCCAACTTCCTTGGCCGCATCAACCATGGCCTAATAGTAAAGAGATGGCAATAGAACATCACTTTTTGTTTTTGGGGATGGGGAGCACCATATTTCTTTACAAGTTAAAACATAAACTAATATTGAAAGGAGAAATAACATCAAAACAGAAAAATTCATTGGCAGAAAATAAAAAAGCAGAGCAATGAAGAAGTACCTTAATTCCATCAGAATCCAACCCATTTCATCGGACAAGCCAAAAAGAAACAGTCTAAGCGTTCCTGTTGGTGCTAATTATTGAAAAATTTAACCCCTGGTTAGAAGCTTTTTGGAGTTAAGCCACTCCTAAACTTTTGGGGCTTCTCCTTTGACTTAATGTAACCAGGACTTTACAAATTCAAATACAGAGCAGATTTCTAAAAGAATTTGGCAGCTCCCCAGTCATGCACCGGCCATCTTTATCCTTTTGGAAGTATGGTAGCCAGTGACTTCTAATCACTGAAGCAAACTTGGCGAGTATTTGTGGCATTTTCTGTTTGTGTGTGGAAAGAAAGGGATTGCCGGTTCTTTGGTGGGTTGGCATATGGATATAGAGTGGGTGGAATGTAAAACGTTCTGTTATACATGGAAGGATTTGCATTACCCAGTCAGTTTCAATAGATTATACCTTTTGTATATCCATGTTCTCTGTCATTCTTGAGTATTACTATGTTATATACAAAATAATCAAATAATCAAATAATAAATGCATATACAATAATAACAACAACAACAACAAAGCCTTTTCCAAATTAAATGGGATGGCTAACATAGATCCTTCCCTACCAGTCAGCCCTCTTCAAGGTCAAATTTGATACAAGGCCTAAGCAATGCATATCTTTCCTCACCACCTCTCCTATCAAGTATCAATACAGTAAAATTTCATGAAGTATGCAAAAAGGAAAAAAGGAGTGGCATAAATAAAAAAAGAGATTTAACCCAATTGTTGCCATGGTCACACATTCAAAGAAGCAGCACTTAGAACTAATCAACTAAGAGCTCCAAGGGCTCCAAGTTCTAGGTCGTGTGGTGCATGAATCAAACATATTTGGTTCAAAATACAGGACATCATAAACCAGTTACTAGTTGCCTGTGCTCTTCACCTTAGCAATAACAGGCCGAGCCATAGAAGTCCCCAGCAAATACTTCCGTTCATATACTGCACCAGCACGCAAGCAAGGAAATATATAATCTCTCACAAATTCCTCCTTCAAATCCTTTACAACTAATTGACAAGCTCCACTTGCTTTGGCCTTCGCTTCCAAACCTTCCATTTCCTTTAAACCCTACAAAGTGGACAACTATTCATTAAATAGGTATTTATTATACAAGTAGCAAGCATTCAAGTAGAGAGGTATTTCCTACACAGGTAGAAAAGACTAGCTCCTGGTATATCAAACTCATAAGAAATACACCAACTAAAGAATACTCTTTTTGAAGAAAATATAATCCTCTGTATTCTTCTAATGTGTAACCCAATGTTAAAGTATATATTTGTGCTTGTGACATACTTGACCAACATCTGCAGTGAAGCAAACAACTTCACACCCATAATTCTCTCTGCATACACAAGGTACAGAAATAAAAGAATTAAGAAGGCAAAACATTTAACAGGGAACATTAGAAGCCTATACATCAAGTGAAACAAAACAAGATATATATATTTCACCATAGTAAAATAAAAAGAGATTCACAATAGTTCTCTATATGAAAGGATCAAAGAGGTCAGATATGTGGAGTTATGATATCAAGATTATAGAAATTACAATAAAACATCACAAAACTACATCCTGGCATACATAGTGCTCCTTGAGGCTCGATGTATGGCTAACTTTTCTGCTAGAGATCCACTCCCTGGGGAAAATTCATTAGAAAATTGGACATCCTTGGAAACATTGGAGTCTAATGTTCAACAGACGACATCGTCTTCTTATAAAATAAGATGCACGAATAACTAAAAACTCTTTGATCTTTGTTTTGATTTTCTAAAGAGGATGTGCAGAAGAAAAGCAATAGATTATCAAGTCTGATCACATTCTGAAATAAACAATACAGAAAATATATGGGCATTAAGCTTAGATGAATTTATGAAGGTAAAAGTTGAAAAAAAAAACCAATTGAGCTAGAAATCAGGACATTACCTTAGCCATGGTACAATAACTGAGGTGTCTAGGCCACCACTATACGCTAAAACCACTTTATTCAATTTTCCACGCAATCCTCTTGGAGATGCAGAAACATCAGTATCTTTTTCACCAGTCAATATGGCCTGAATGGCTGCAATTAAAAATTAATGGGGTTTGCTGAAAATGGTAGCAAACAATCAAGAAGTCCCATACTATAACCAGTCATATGTTTCAAATAAACCAACGCATCAATCCTCTAGAAATAAAGAAACATGTACTGAGTATATTCTTTCTTTCTTTTTCCCCTTCTTTTTGAATCAGATTATGTTGTTACCAAGAAAAAAACAAAAGGAATGTCATCTCCCGTTACCAGAATCCTGCCCCTTTGTTAGATCACTAAAAAAGAGTAAACCCAAAAACCAGCTATACAGAATGGAGGAAAGAAAAAGATAAGGAATAAAAAAGACCAAAAAATCCTACTAGAGGTTAAGCATTTAACCGAAGCGAACAAATTTGACCAAGAAACTGAAAGAGAATTTCGAAGCTGAAAGAAAGATACCTCACCCAGAGGTTCTCTGGTCAAATGCAATAATAAACAAAAGAAACTAAGTCATCCGTTAAGTTTGAACTAAAGCAACTAAGATTCACTGGACTCAACCTATCACATGACCTAATATTTTTAAGGTATTGTACAGGTGTAAAAAAAGGATAAACAAGTTATAGGGATTAGAGACTGCTTTTAAACAAACTCATTGTTTATAGTTCCTTTTAGAAACAACTACAATAAGAGTAAATACCTCGACCAGCAGAAGCTTGAATAAGGTTTCCCTTATGATGAAAAACTGTGTTCCCATGGAGCTCACTAGACTTTGCCCCTAACTAATAAAAAGAGGAGGATAACAAAATCATCTCATCAAACCGTTATAACTTAAATCAAAGCAGTACCAGTATCAGTGTCAGGGGGTGGGGTGGGGGGGGGGGGGGGTGTTAATGAAACACTACCCCTTGATTTGAAGACAATCTCCCCGAGCAGCATAACTTATCACGAATCTGAAGTGAATCTGAAATGAAAACTGAGCTTATTCAAAACAAACATACATAAAGAACAGAATTGGATTTTTCTGTTTAACTTTCTCCTTCAACATACAGAGGCACGGTTTTACATCATTACATTTCACCCGTCACAACTTTTGAAGTTAGGCAAGCAGAACGAATTTAGGACTTCAAATAATAATAATAAACAGTAAAATCGTATGGGAAAAAAAAATACAGGTTAGCAAATAAGAACATGAAATGCAGGAGAAAAAGCAAGAGAATAACGGGATCGAAGCAGAACATGAAGTTTACCATATATCTTGGTACCATGGAAAACGAGATTGCTGGATGGAGAGGAAGAAATAGCCTGTAACTGAGCCATGCAGTGCTCCGATATTAGCAGAGAAGACGAGAGAAAGTCGAAGTGAACAAATGAATCACGGTTTCGGGTTTCGAGTTTCGACTCTCCGAGCTGAGTCTAAGCTATTCTGCTATTGAACTTCAGTTTTCTGTAAGTCGCGTTTGTAACTGATCCATGCACTGGCACAGTGGCACAAATGGCGTGTCATTATTCGTTGTTCGTTGTTCGTTTCATTTCTGACTCTGCGAGCTAGCTGTCACAGCAGCGGCACAGCAACTTCTCTTCTAGGGTTTTAAGGGTTTAAGCAAATTACCCTTTTCTGCTAAACCACGGGCAATCCCTGACCGTCGATAGCACAGTCATCGCGGCTTTTTGGGGGGTTGGATGAGAAATGGAGGAGCGTTTGCGTAGTAAATACAAGTGGATTCCAAATGGAAAGTGTCATCATATATCATAATGCACATGCCTATTCTTTCTTGTGCTTCTGATGAATAAATACTCGTTTTATCAAAACAAAAATAAAAAGTAGAATCAATTCATTTTTAAAGGCCATCTAGTCAAGGTGGGGAACGAAAATTGATTAATGTTATATATAAAATAAAATTTTTCGTAACCATGACTCTAAATTCTAACAAACATAATAATCAAACTATTGAAAGTTAAGAAATTAAGTTGAAAAGTAAAATATATTTTATTTTGGATATTTAAGTAAATTATATAATCATTATTCCTAATAATAAAAAAAGGTTTTCTTTTTTTTTTCTTTTTTTTTTAAGGGAAAAGATTCTCTAAGTGGTCTTTTTTAAAATGAATTTTCAAGTGGGCCTTAAATATTTTCCACGTGCCTTCGAGTGGGTTCAAATTGTGTTGATAGATTGACTTCAGAACAGTGATGGGTGTTAAGTTTCCATCTTTAAAGTTCCAACTATCAAGTAAAGGGTTTTATTTTTTCCCGGTAAAATGTAAAGGAACTCTCATTTGTATAAAGTATCCAAGGTTCAGTTTTAAGTAATATGGGATTATTCCTAATAATTATATGGTATTTGATTGAATTAGGCCCTAAAACATGATAAGTCACCCAATCCATACTATATTATAATTATCCAACAACCAAAACTGCATATCATTCTTTCACGTGGCAAAAATGAAGCATCCACTTAAAAATTATTTCCCTACAGACCTCTTGGATGAACTTATTCCCTTCTTTTAATACTTCCCTTTCAATACCATATATACTTCCAACCATACAAAGCCAACAAGAAAAATGCACTAAGTAATTTAAATTTAAAGAGTTCTTTGCTTCCAACTATACAGAGCTTACAAGAAAACTACATGTATCATTAAAATTTTAAGAATTAACAGTGAAGTGAAGCACAAAAATATTTCATTGAATGTCAATGCGATTCTTGACATTGATGTCTGTATATTAGCATGGAACGGATCTGATTCAAGTTGAATCACATATAAACATATTTATTTCCCACCTTAATTTGGACTATGACCCAATTTACTGACTCCCTTATCCCCTGTGATTTCTCTTATGTTGTACATTGAGCAAATGATACTATAGACTTGTTGACATGTTCAGTAAGCAACTTTCGAGCGTATGAATTTTTTTCCCCAAAACGATTGGCAATTCCTTCATTACCCGCTGCCATTCTTCACAAAGAGCTCATTTTCTATGTTATTCTTGATCTATCATTTCTAATTAGGTTTTTCTCTGAGTTTTGTTAACCATAAAATCTTGAGGGTGACTATCCACAGGCAAAATAATCTGAGAGATCTGAAATTCATTCATGAATACAACATCCCAAAAAAAAAAAAAAACAAAATTTTTTTTTTTTGACAAACTGAAAAAATGCTTTATATTGGAAAATAATGATTAATGTTCTCAAGTGCAGTATACATGTTTTTAGTTGACTCTCTAGATGAATCCCACTTTTTATTTGGAATCATTAAGTATAATCTTAAGATTGAGGTAGGAATAGAAATTTGTACATTATGAAATGTATGGGGCATTGTTGTTGCTGGAATCCGAAATTGAATCCCAAGGACAGCCAATATGGAACTCTCAATGAAACAATAGAGCTCCTTCTCAGAACAAGGGTTCCTTGAGATACAGTCTTCCAATACTATCTCCTTTCTTCCCAAACTTAGACACTGAAAGAACACAACCGAAAGCAATGACCATTGGAAAATCAGAGATATTTCCTCCCAAGTTCCAGTCTCTCTTTATTTCATATTTTCCTATTACATATATAGATTTAGTTGGAAACCTTTTTGGATTAGTTTTCCCATACCTGTTAACACTTTGATCATTAGCTACCTAGGGTACAATAGGTCCACACGCCTACGACCCCCTAAACCGTGTAACATTGTCTTGTCAATCACTTTTTGACCCCTATCGACCTTCTTCGACCCCCCCCCCTTCTGGGCTATGTTCCTTGTACACCCTGATGTCCGCTTCTGTCCCTACACTTTTACCAAGTAAAGCTCTGACAATCCATCGATTTGGACCAAGATCTAGTGACTTGGCGGATCAAATAAGCATGTCTTGCATTTATAGTTGTTGTCAGCATTTATGAACATTAATGATAATCCACTAATGGTCCAACAACCCACGTCAATCTGTCGCATCTTATCCTAGTCAGCATAGGGGTCGAACATTGATTCCTTATAGTATCTTTCGCAACACCCTCATTCTCATACCACGCCTCTTCAATGAGTGCCACGTGTTTATCTTCAAAAGATCCCCCTAAATTCTCTTTCTATGGTTAAATTTAATCAATCATCACTATTTTCCCCAACAGACATGTAGGGATGTAAGGTAAATCCTGCAATTTTTACCTATGGAACGACCCCTTCACCTTTTCTTGTGTCTGCCATTCCCAAAACAGATTTTGAAAGACCCAAGTACTTCTTAATGGGAAAAAAAAGAAAAAAAAAATATCTGTATCAGTGTGATAAATAGCTTTCGACTAAGAAATTTTTATTTTTTTTGGTGCTTCAAAAAATACTTGAAATCATCTGAGAAAATCAAAGCACTAAACCTTAGAGTCAGGAAAGAATTCTAGAGTTCATATCTGATGAAAATACTTCATAGCAAATATTTCTACTTAAGATAAAACACTATACAAGTCATACTGGCAGGGTTAACAGAAACCTTACATCTTGGCTTGTGGACCACAGTCAGGACTTTGCAGTGCATCATAGTGTCCAGAACCAGTATTCAAATCCTCTCCTGCGGTCCTGCCGCCTGCCAAGGGTCGGATTTCAGTCGGCCCACCCCCCAATGTATTGGCAGGCGGTCAGACTGAACCCAACTCCCTTGGATCGGCGGCAGGAACCTCCTGCCGCAGGAGACGATTTCAATCCCCAGAACCATGATATAGCAGACAAATTGGGTTGTCCTTGTCATACTTTTGATGACCATATTCAGCTATGATTTTGAGGTTTTTGGAATTCTTATCCTTCCTATATACAATGATAGGCATCCTGCAGTCAAAATTTAATATTTAAGAAGCCTCATAAATGATCCGATGTAAAGAATTGAAGAAACGAATATTTTGTTGGGTTGGTGTCTTATATTTTGTAGGGTCTACACAATTAATAGAGTTATACTTGTATTAGAGTTTGGTCTATTACATATATGGGATAAACTTATAATTGTGGTGGGATTAGGGTTTCTAAGTTTCCTTATATATTGTCACGTTAATTCTTATGTTTTCTTCTTGTTTGCGTCTTCCAATCCTAACATATTTAACCATCTACATACTTCTACTCCAAGTTTTACATCTTTATTAGATGGCAATCGCCTGAACCAACATAGCTTTAGGTAAAAAGACTATAGAAGGTGGTGGTGTACCTCCATTGAACACCTTGGTCTGACAGATGGGAAACCACATTTAATTTGCAGTATGTTAATAAGCAGACAACATTCCTTTTAGGCTCACTAGAGTAACGATACAGTTAAGAAAGAACTTCACACTTGAAAATAAAAACTTAACTGTAGCACATGTGAGGACATGAGCAGCTCGGGTTCTCTTCCCCAAATATGAGACTGCCTCATCTGTGTGATATATGTATCAAAATCACCTTCAAGAAACCTGCATATTCCAAACAATATATAATGTCTTCAGTGGATCACTCGTGTAACTTAAACTTCATCATCCAAGGTAGGCATGCAAATATTTTTGGGAATCAGTGGATCCATGAATTTGGTTATTTTCTAACAACCAGGAGCTACAGACTAGTAATAAATTACATTTACAATTCCACTAGTTTCAGACATCAAAACTCATTGAAGAGCTGCTACTTCTCCCTAGATTGGTTGTTCCATGAAATAAGGGGATATGGGTACATAACTGTTTCGGTTTCCATATTCATTCAGCATGAGATTTGATACTGTTTTCAATGAGGGGGGCCTCTGCCACATGGTGAAGCAAAGTCAATTTCTAGTTCTAAAATAAAGTTGACATGGAAGAAGGTAAGTCCAGGTAGCGAATACCAAGGAATTCCTATCAGATGGCTGTTTTGCATTGGCCATGTCAGCCATCAACAGAGGATATCCCTTTGCAAGTTGCTAGAAGAGCAGTATCTAGGCTAATGGAAAAATCATAATTGCAGAATTGGCACTATGGATCTCCAGGAGAGAGGAGTAGTTGGCTATTGTCTTCGGATCAACTGAGTTATCATTTGAATTTCCACTACTAAACTGTTCTGGATTTGAATGTCCACCACAAACTTTTTTAAGTCATTCATTCAATCACCCTATGATCAGAACTGAACCGTAGCATCTTCCTCTGTTTTCCTTACTGTTGACTAGCAGATACAGATGGAGCAATGAAGAACACTGATCTTTAAGGCTCCTCATTTTCATCCACTCAGCAGTTTAGGATTGGCTTTGCGAATAAATTAAATTGAGATTTGACTCAGAATCGGAGTGACCGACACAGATTAACCCTGATTCTTAGTTTACAAAGACCGACCGAGTTACGCTGATTCTGGACAATTCAAATCGGAATTGATGGAGACCGATATTCCATTTTTTTTAAACCTTATGACATGGAAACAAATTGTTGTAAGAACGAAGATTTATTTGGCAGAAAAGCAACTTTTATCAATCTGAAATGAATGGTCTTATTCATATAAAGTTGCAGAGTATATCCTAAAGCAATTCAGTTAGGCGGCACCATTGCCAGGATTGAAATAACCCAAGTTGAGGTTTGCGTGCCTATCCTTTTATATCAAACTGTCCACAAAATCACAAAAATTCAATGGAATACAAATACGAGATTGAGTTGTGTTGGTATACTCTCCTTAAGATTGTGTTTTCCCCTTATATGGTACAACGGGTTCCTGCAAACCAACCTCCAAGATAAAACAGTTCTTCAGTAGGACACCCACTCAGTGTGCACTCACTCTTAGGTGTATGCAAACCCGACGACTAAGGTTAACAATCCTATAAAACAAGAACGAAACAGACTCTATTAATAAAGTAGAGTACATAGAGAGAGAGTTGGAAGGAGAAGGAGGAGAAACATGAATTTTATATTCAAATCTTGAGTGTTTTGAAATGAGACAACATCCTCAATTTATAGAGGACAAGAGCCTCTCCAAGGGTCATTACTACCAAGGATATGAGTGTATCTCTTTCATACCAAAGATATAAGTCACTACTCTTCCAAAAGGGTACACTTAAATAGGTATATATCCACATCCATATCCATATCTATATCTATTTTCATATTCAATTCAAAACAAAATTCAAATTAAATTTTCAATTTTATTTGTTTTTCGATATTAAAAACAAAATTCCTGTATTGCGGAAGAGAGGCATTTCTTTTTGTCTTTCTTTGGAGCACTAAGTTTAAGGTGGAAGCTCGCGATGGAGCTGAGGCGGACCAGGACAAGAGAATCCCTGGAATCCTTCTGAGTAGTGCGAAAGTGATGAAACCAGGAATCCAATTCAATGCGGTTTTCGACGCGAAATGATATCATTGATGTGAGACGGTGAGACTTGCGAAGCCTTTGATTGCCTAGCATTTAAACCAGCAGATGCCAAAGATCAGGCAGGGAAGGAGGGAATGGGTGACGTGGCGGTCCTTGTATTTTGGGAAATTTTCATTGAACTCCCATGCCGTTTGTTGAAATATTAGAGACACTTCTATTTGAACTATATTCAATAAAAATCTCCAGCATTACATTGAAATTTTATCAAACCTTAACCTGATAAGTTATTATCATTACTTATTTTTAAAATCCCAAGTCTATCCTTAAATTGGGGATGCATATCGTCTCTTTCCAATGATTCTAGGAGGATACGGCAACCTATCTCGGATGACTGCCACGTGGCTCTCGGTTGAATCCAAGACCCACGTTTGAGCCGACAATCCCTGTCAGCTCGACTTGTCGGCTAGGTGTCGGTTGAAACATGGATCTTGAATTTACTGAGAGCCATGTGACGGCCACCCAGGAGAGACTCTCCTATGAGAACCACTGGGAGAACAGGATACGGATCCATTAAATTGGTGTGCAGTTCTCATTTTCCTTCTGGATCGTAAACCCAAACCTTTCCCATACTTCTCCGTCTCTTCCAGATTCAAACACCGACTCCGGCTTGAAATTGGTATCCGTAATCATAATGAGTCATCCGATGTACCGGTCTTCCTCCATACCTCAGGCACAACGAGCAGACCGAAGGTGTTCCGCTTTGTGGGCTACTAAACAAAGCCATGGAAGCTTATCAGCGGTTGAAGTTAGGTCTAAAACCCGATGAGAACACTGCTGTGAGTTTTCTTTCCGCTTGCGCTTCTCTAGGATTTCCTGGTTTGGGAATCAAAGTCCATGAGTTTGCTAGGCTGCGTTAAGTAGGTCGTGAGAGTCCGCTCGAATTAGGAAGACAAGTGAAACATATGTGTACATTCGTACTCTGTTTATTTCCCTTCTGTTTAGCCTCCCATATTTCTGAAATTTCCATTATTTCTCCTGTGGTTTTTTCTGTGTTATTTGCAGCGGCAGCCATGGCGTCTGGTCTCTTCCGCAGAGGGGTTTCAAAAGTATCAGCTCCAGCCTCAACGCTGCTACGAGCTCGAACTCACGCCTCTGAGGCTGAAGCCCAGCTGGTCCAACGTCCAGACCAAACAACATAAAAACCTCTCATTTCAGCGGAACAAACCCAAGATTTAATCTTAGGGTTATGAAGGAACTCAGTCTACACGCTGAAATCATGTCTGATTAGACTCACCAAACTGAAAAACTGTTAATGAAAGTCCCTTGAGGAAGAACGCAGGGAAAGCATCGGTAGAACGGGAGAGGAAGAAATTGGCATCTATGTTTATCACCACGACAGTAGGACCAGCAAATTAGAGAGAGAGAGAGAGAGAGAGAGAGAGAGAGAGATTAAATGGATGAACTGTTGAAGGCCTTCTTGATTGTAGCTGGGGCTATCAGAAGAAACATTTAATCGCTCTGATAAGACTATAATCTCTCCTTCTGGGCTTCTGCCCTTCTGCTTCTGAAAACTCGCCATGCTTTAGACTGTAATCTCTCGTTAGGAGGGGCGAGAGATTGAGCTCGAGATTGGAGATGGAGATGAGTTGCAGGGATGAGGAAGATGAGGGAGATAGTATAGAAATCCTCTCCCGCCTGAGTTTGGGATGAGAGTTAACGACGGAATGAATCGGGTGAATCTCAGTCGACACCCCAGTCGACAAGCTGAGCCGACAGCGGTGTTGGCTTGGATGGAGGGTTCGGATTCATCCGAGAGTCAGGTGGCAGCCATTCATCCGGACCGCCAACTCTCTTGCCCAAACTCAGGCAGGAGAGGATGTGGATCCGAGAGAGATAGGGGTGTTTATTTGAAGGTATTATTTTAAAGGTTTAGATAAAACAAAGTAATTTAAATGGAAAGAGGGAAATGGCATAATGGTCTATCTAAGAAAGATGGTTAAGGATAAAATGGTTCGATTAAAAATTAACTCCTAAAAAATCTATCAAGGGGAGGTCTATGTATTTTTCAAACAAAGGGACTTGAAATATTTCAACAAACTACAAGGAAGTTTATGAAAATTTCCCTTGCTTTTTTAGTCTTGGCCTGTTGAGTTATGATCGGAATATATTTTTGGAATGTATTCTTGATGCAGAAATGACAAAAGCTGCAAAACAGTGGATTCGTGGATTTGAGACAAGTCCTCATTCTCGTAACACATTATAATTCAGAGCAACAAGTCCCCAATTCTGCCCAAACTCCCCTCAAGTCCGGACAGGACTGGATTTGAGTCCATGTTTTGTTAAACCTTGGCAAGGTGAGACTGGACCTGGATTGAAACCTCGGGCTGAACCTGGGCCAGCCCAACCTGCCCCTGCCCCAAGCATGGAGACTACAATTGCGAAATGAAAAATGGGTTCTCGAGGTAAGGGTGTTGATTAAAAATTAATAGATCTGCAATGATGGTGTGGACATAAGGAAGACAGAGAGAAGGTCTCTCAGGGTTAGGAAGTTAACGGGAGGAATTAACCAAATTCTGAACTTCGAAGTCTAAAACGAGAAGAAGACATGTGGTGTTCTAACTTGTGGGGAAGTTTGATGGTATGATTATGTTGAAAGAGTCCAACCTTACCTTATTCAATTCACACACACACATGTTAAAATAGGGGACATTTCCTTATGGGTTTAGTCACTTCATTTTTTACTATACTTAACGGCTTTCTATTACTCTCTCTTTATCTTGGAATTTGGAACTCGGGGCTCCTTTAAAGGATTGAGTTCTAGGATTGCTTACACTTTGAATTATTAACTTAGGCATCAAATTAAGTCTCTACAGGATTCAAAAGCTGACGTCTCTTGTCTTTCTTCCTCGTCTCTTTCAATTCCAGGTACATTTCACCTGGGAGAAAGACTGCGAATTCCAACGTCAACACGTTGGTTAGTTGGTCTTGCGCTTCTCGTACGTAGACTTCACATTCCAATCTTCAAGGGCAACAGTGCATATAAAATGAGGAAGTTCATCACCTGCGCTTTTTCTCTTTTAAAAGTATCACTTGTAATCGGAGCAGGATTCCATGTGGACAAATTCTTGGGTTGAGAATTAATTGAGGGGTCGGCTACAGAAGTCTGTCTGCAGGGTCCCTTTCTCAATAGGAGATAATAAAAAAGATGGATGAGGATGCCCTTTTGCAAATTCATATGATACTAAAATGGTGTCAATTCCCACGGAAATCTGGAGGACAACATCATGACATATATGATATTATTATATATATCAGGCTCAAACCCGGCCTAGGCTGGCCCAGTTTGAATCGAATATTTTTAAGCCTTGATAGGATCAGGTCAGGTTCATGCTTGCTTTTTAGAGACCTAGGTTGGGGTTTTAAAATGACCGGTCCAACCCAGTCTTGTTACATCTTTATATTATATAATATAATCACAAGAATGCACACCAAACATTGTTTTTTTTTGTTTTTTTTTTAGAATGTTTTGTTGACATAGAACACATTCTAATAATGCATACAAAAGGTGCACTCAAACACAACCTTTGGGATCCATTTTCCTTTTTATTTGATCAAATTTCAATTTTTTTTTTTAAAACAATTTCAACTTAAAATAAGCATTAAAAGGGTTAGATGTTCCATATATTATATATAAGGCATCATTTCATTATAAAAGAATAGGGGAAAAAGAAGTAAAAGTTGTTAGTGTGTACTTTCTTCTCACATCCCTTCTTTCTCTCTCCTTTAAATCTGACCCCCTCTTTCTCTTTTAAGTGATCATATCCCTCGCTCGTGTGTAGATCCTACTCCAAAAGAATCTCATGCTACTTTATAATTTTAAGAGAAAATGATCCCCACATAGTTAATGTGGGGTTTCTCTCCTGTAAACTCTCACATGACTCACACTCTTTCTCTTCCTGACTGTTTCTCTTTCTTCTTATCTTGTGGGCCTCATTGAAGATATCGATTATTGTATACCTATTGTGCATTGTGAAAGACTCCCCTCCCCCACATTAGCGTTGTCAAGAACTCTCCCTAATTTTAATTACTATTTTAAGTCAAATTTAGTATTTTCCAAGCATGTCACTTTAGGTTACATTTGATATGCATTCTTGAAATGCGTTATAGGTCAAGAAAAACATTCTGGACGGTTAAAAACCGTATTTGATATGATCTCATCCTTGTAGCATAGAATCTATTAAGAGAACCTGGTCTAATCTGGACCGCATTTTTTTTTTATTATTCTGGGTTTGTGAGTATTGTTAGGACCATGCCAAGATGGCCAATAAAAAAAAAATGTGTCATCACATGAATCAAGCATCTCAGAACGAATCAAGCATCTCAGTGGATACGTGTTCTCATCTCAGCACATCAAACCAGGCATATCTCCACCTTCGTGTAGTTACAGACCTGCCCGAAGCAACCATGTTTGGATAAGCAGTAACTAACCAACCTTGCGTGTTAGCCACTGGCAACAACCAAAGATGGAATTAATCATTTTTTAAAGGAACCCTAAGGTGGTTATGATAAATCCAATCCTTGGATCTACATCAACAGCCAAAAAGGTCTCTCCCCCCCCCCCAAATAAAAATCTCATGATTATAATGCGCAAAGGCTAACTCCCGCTCAGCAATGGGAACTCCCCAAGGATCTCGAATGGAGTCCTGGGATCCACGCAACCGCAAAGGGACATCCCCAAATCCACAACCACGTCATACTTCATAAATAACCCCAACTACAAATACTTACACTCATACTGAAAAATTACTATCGTTCCCTCTACTTTGAACTTCATTTTTTTTATTCTAAATTCATTTGTTATTCGCCCTTGAACTAACTTAAGCATCGTAGTGACCACCAGGTTATCTAACCGACCCTTCATTGTCTGTTTGTCTTCTGTGATAGGTGTCGCAATTAGGAGCCCATACCAACTTCTGACGATAACAAATATAGAATGGAAATGCCTCACAAAAATCCATTCTCACTCTACATAGGAATGCATTGTCCATATTAAGAATGCATTTTTGAAAAACGCATTCTATTCTAAGAATGCATACTACCAAACGCAGCCTGAGGTTGGCATGTTACTCCAGCCTGAGACGTCGAGGGAAGAGACACGTGTTAAAGCGCAAAACGAGATCAATGAACGAACAAAAAGAGGAGAAACCCTTTTACCTTTGTTCGAATTTCGGAACGTGAATTTCACCGGCGGACACAGAATTCCGGCGAGAATCCATACCCATTGCGCACCAGACGTGACGACAGGGACCTGTGGGTCACATATCTCCGTTCCTCATCTTCCTGCTCAAGAATGTCGTCGTAGACAAAATTCCTGCGGCGAGAATCGACACCTACCCTGATTTTCCCCGGCGATTGAATCAGACGAAAGGCTCCTGTGGCTTGCATTTGCATGATTGCATCTCCTCTCTTCTCTGAGTCCGAGCTTTGGTGAATATGGCGTCAACAGAAACAGGAAGGATACGAAGACGTCGCCTCTTGCACGCCTGTGGAGTTTCAGCGGTCACCATCGCTCACAATGCCTGCAGGAGAGCCGAAGAGGTTCAGGGACCCATAGGCTCCCTATCCAAAAGAATCGCTTCAGTTGCAGGCCCAATCGTCAGCCCGATGGAGTTGCAGTGGTTGGCTTTCCTCTCTTTCGCCGACGACGGGATCTTCGAAGCCGAAAACATGGTGGAAACGCTTTTCCCATCGTCAGCTTATGTGTTCGACATGATCGACTCTTTCGTCCGTATCCCCGAAGCCCTGCCTGGAACATTCGATCGTATGGTCGACATCCTTCCTGTGATCATTCGTCATGTGCCCTTCTTACGATGGTCATTGACGCTTTTCATCTGGGGATTGAATTTCTTGCTCTCGACCTTCACCGATGGGAGACCTGATGATGCTGCAAACGAGAAAGAGATCACGGTTGACATCAACTGCAATGAACTCGCCACACCAGAGCAGATGATGCCTCAACTGGACCCGATTGAAACCACCAACCATGGCAACAATGAGGATCGCTTCGCTTCCAAATCGGTTTCAATTTACAACACCCCTGCTACTTCTCCCACTATTGGTGATCGTCAGAATAGGGCATTATTCTTCAACAAGGCTTCAATGGACCAATCTCCTCATCCTCCTGCTGCTTCTCCCCCTCCTAGTGAGCGTGAGGACGAGGCAACCTACAAGAAGGCTTTAATGGGAAATTCTGCTCCTCCTGCTGCTGCTTCTTCCCCTCCTGGTGAGCGTAAGGACGTGGTAACCTACAAGAAGGCATTAATGGGAAACTCTCCTCCTCCTGCGGCCTCTGCTCCTGTTGCTGAACCCCGGAATGCTGCAAAAGAGAGAGAGATCATTGTCGACATCAGCTCTAATGAGCTTGAACAGGCAAGTGGAATCTCACCAGAGGGGAAGATGCCTCAGCAGGGTCTGACGAAAATCATCAATCATGCCCTCAACAGAGAGGGTCACTTCGCCCCCAAATCGGCCTCAGTCCACAACTCTCCTCTGGCTTCTCCCCCTATTGGTGATCGTGAGAATGAGGCAAACTTCAAGAAGGCTTTAATGGGAAAACTTCCTCTTCCTCCTCCTGCCCCTGTTGGTGAGTCCAAGACACTGCAAACCAAAGCAGAAAGGAAAGCAACAGGTACCAAAACTGAGAAGGCTAGTTACAAGAAAGTGGTTAAGATGGGAAACAAAGCAGAGACGGGAATGAAAGAAGGTAGTGTTGGTAAGGAGGAACCCAAGAAGGCTATAGTCAAGGATAGCGTGGATGAGAAAGCAGATATGGAAACAAAGGAGGGACGTTACGTCCCAATTCTAGAGCTGTATGATGCAGGGTGGCACATGAAACCGACGGTAAGAGGAAGCTAATCGAGTCCAAATGAAGGAAAATGTTGTTTGTCACTTGTACAAGTCCTGTACAGATCTCTTCCTCCACACCCCTCTTGCTTTCTCACTGTGAAACGAAATCTCATCTGTTAAACGTTTCAGTTTGTTTTGTTATCGATGGGCACTCACGGATTCAATCAAGAAAAAGTACATGAAAATACGATTGAACATCTTCAGAAACGGAGTAAACTTCTTTGTATCAAACCTCAAAGGTTACATAAAGGATACTTCTCCATTCATGCAAACAGAGATCATCTTCATCAACGCCCTGGAGTTATAATCCTCGTTGAGACTGGGATTAATTAAAGAACCCTGTATCAGGTTCAACGTCATGCAAAGTCAAATTCGGGAATTCAAACCTCTACTCCAAGAGAATTGAGGAGAGGTGGCACCCCATTGATAGACCAATGGACGACACCTGGGGCTTCGATGAATCCGAGTCCGAGCCCTCCATCCAAGCCGACAAGCTGAGCTGACAGGGGGGTGTCGACTCGGATGGAGTACTCGGATTCACCCAAGCCCAAGCCCGAGGTGTCGTCCATTTAATGGGATCACCACCTCTCCAATCTAGAGGAGAGGATTTGGATCCCCAAATTTGGACCAGGTTATTTTGATGCGGTTGATTCAAAATCCATAAAATTCCAAGATCCGGATCGGACCTTGTTGGATTTCGGGTTTCATCGGTTGTCTACGCAAGCATGTCCGCTTCAGAAGGAGACCAATTATGGATCTGATAAGGGAGAAACTTGGTCGTTTTTTTGTCAGCCTCCTACCGCCGGAATTCGGATCACCTACATGACATGTACTATTCTCCTTGGAATCCATCACTATTACTGTGGTATGAGACCCATGTCTAGAGTGTAGGAACCACTAGATATGAATGATGATAAGATCTCAAGAAATTTATAAATACATGCAAGTAAACTATTCTCCACTAGGAACCGAAGACCCCATCTCTTCACTTTGTTTAGAGGCCCCCAAATGGAAATATGGGAAACAGTTTCCCAGATGCCATGGTATCATACACACTTACGTTTTCTTTTGTCCCCAGGTGGGTCTCACGTGAATCATTTCTTGCATTATAATTTGTGTGGCGTGGGAAATTTCTCCATTGCAGTACTATCCTTTTTCAATATCTATTTTGGATGTGAATTTCCCATGCCAGCGTAAACTGATATCTAGAGGGAATTTGGAGCCCTGAAATCATGTAAAGTTTTCATCTAAAAAATTTAAACTAGTAAATTAAAGAACTCTCAAGTATATAAGGTATCCAAGAATCCAGATTTAACCAATATAGGATATTCTCAACATCACCAAAGGAATCTATATGGTTATGAAGAAGAGAATGTCAAACAAGAGAAAGAAAATATTAGTATATGAGAGGACATGGGAAAAAGATGAAATGATATTTTTAACCTCCTAAAATTGGCAATGAAATGATCAAATTAAGCCTCACAAACCATTATATTAGAATCCTCATTTATTTCTCCCTCTCCTCTCTGATGTTCAACGGAAGCGATAGAAGTGCTCTGGCTAGCGGCATACTAAAACAGGGATGAAGGTGGAGAATATATTGTTGCCGCAACACCTGAATCGCTTCTTCTCAAAATCGCCTACCACAGTTGCAACGACTGGGCCAGTTCGCCATTCTTGAGACTTCCAACTCTTCACTGAGAATTTTATGGTCCTGCATCTCTCCGGTACGTGGGCTTTCTCTTATTATTCTTAATTCTCTGCATTTGACTCGTCTCTTCCATTTGTGTCCAGATGGGAAGAGAGATAACAAGAAGAAAAAGATTCACTTCGCAGCTGATGTGGTGGATTCGATTGGAAACAATGAAGAATTCAGGAGAACAGAGCAAGAAATCGATGATGGTGAATCAAATTTGCAGGCCTTCCTGCTGGTTGGCCCAAATGGCCCGAGTCTTCGAAACAACCAGACCGCATCCCTTCATGACCCTACATTTATTCTTCAACCAAACCATCTTCTGGCAACAGAAGATCATGCGACCCAAGAATATGCCTTTGCAAGCAAAGTATGGCCGCTCATCTACTGCTAAAAATCAAGTTATCTGATCAGCCTGTAGCTGACGGATTTGGTCTTCTGGGTCATTTTTGTATGACTACTTTTGTATGACTTTGGGTCATAGAATCTTTTAGAACAAAGTTCTTTTTTTTTTTTTTTTTTTGGTAAACTTTCGAACAAATTTCTGGCAGAACAAGAAATTCTAGTATGAATCCGATTTCTTGTTTTTTCAAATAAAAAGGAGTTAATCTTCAAAATTTGTTCACCAATTTTGTCCCCACATATGGAGGCCAACAGGGTGCCTCATCTCCATTGTTATCTAATCCTACTGGGCATTCTCCTAATGCTTCATGATCACTGTCCATGAAGGTTCCTCAGTCAATTCTTCTTCATGTTAGCCATCAAACCAGGCCATCAGATGTCCACAGCATGAAGAATGTTGCCAGGTCTCAGTTTCAGACTAAGGTCGTGGTGAATGATGACCAGATCAGTGTAGAAGGGGAGGGTGCACCTAGTTGTTGCAATTTCGGCTGCTAGCTTTGGTTTTCTCATGTCTACCAAAAAATAACAGAACAAATTCATATAAACAGACAAGTCTACCAACAAATAACAGAACAAATTCATATAAACAGATAAATTTACGGCATGCTGCTGAAGATTTGAGGTACAGTTGTGTTCAGAAGCTTCACCTTCAGCATGGTTTAACTCTCTAGCAGCAATGTTTTCAGCTCCATTTGACAGACAATGAGCAGCTAAGATGAGCAAAATGTAATTAGCCTCGACCAGAAATTAAATATTGTATCTCACTTGGACAACCGTTGCCACTCACTCATACGAAATAGAACTAACAAAATAGGCGACTAGCTAGCAAACAAACCTGAATATTAACAAAACTTACAACTTTTACATCTAAATAGAATAAAAGTTTGGCATCTCAATTTAATCTTAGTTGCATGAGGAAAGACCAACAGCCCAGAAGGAATGGCAATCAAGAAAATCAGGAATTACAGTAGCTCAGAAGCATCCACAATTGCGTTGTATAATTATATGGACTTCTTTAATAAAATTCTGAAAAAATAACCTCAACTTCACTTCATTTATATAAAAAAAATAAAAATTAAAAAAAAATTAAAAAACCCCAAAAGAGGGCAGAAATAAAGAAAGAAAAGGTTGAATGCGAGGAAGCTCTGTTGTGAAATCAGGTGGTTTCAGAATAAAAAAAAGGACATGTGAAGGCAGCTGAGCAGAAGTTCTCCACAGAAAGAATGACCCTCTAGGGTTTCCACTGTTGTTCTCCACTAACTTCCTCAGTGTTTAATCAAATAAATGTTTCGTAGTTGGGCAATTCAATTAAGATCCCTTACAGAATCTAAAGGAGAATACCAGGGGACAATAATTCAGTTCTTGAACAGGCAAATTAGATCAATTATTTGCCCTAAAGGCCAAATGGCCGGAGGAACAACCTCACCACCATTGCCGGAAGCTGTCACCCGGGTCCATGTTTTCAGAGTTGCAGAGAAGGAATGCAATCTTTCCGGAGTAGAACCAAAAAAAGAGCATGTACTCTCCAAAAGAAACTATCTCATTCACAGCCTTCTTCGGCCAAAAAGAGTACACCTGCCACATCCAACCCCATCTCTTTCATCGATGCCGCTGACTTGCTCAGCCTCAAATCACAAACCGTAGCCAATGCCACCATGGTTCCAAAGAAAAAAAAATGCCAGAAAACAAAAAGGAAAGCAAGATACAAAAGACACAAAACAAAAAGGATAGCAAGATACAGAAGATATAGGGTTCAATCCCCCAACAAAATGGGCATTAGAGGCAGTAGAGTATGCGAGCTAGTGAAGGTGTAGGTAAAATGTTTCCTGCACTCAAGTCATTTAAAGTAAATATTATGCCGGCAACACATACAGTAGACTTCCTTAAAATGCCTAAATGTCCCAAGCAGTGAATTTTTTATACTTACAAGAAGTAAGCTGTCCTTTTGGCCCATCAAAGGAGGATGAGAAACTTCAATTGATCATAGAGGCCAGTTGCCCTCATGAAGATGACAAACTGGACCAGGTTCCTAGCATTACAATTTCAGGCATCAAATAACACCATTTGCTGCCCTAGAATCCACCATGGTATCACCACCATGAAATTACTAAAACCATCACAACTGAAGGCACTAAATGATAAGACACCTCCATCCAAGCCCTTCGCTGTTTGCTCAGCATCAGAACCTCCATATCACTTAGACAAATCCATAATTGTGATCGATCTGTCTTGGGACTCCTCCAATTCATTTACTTGCTCCTTCCACCATCTTCAACACCAATGTCAACTGTCAAATCCTTAAAATCACATCTCACCTTTGTATGCCTTGTTGACCTCAGGGACTTGTTCCTCATATCTAGTGACATACTTCTTATCAAAACTTTGTTTATTCAAATTTAGCACTGAAACTATATTCACATCATTCTTAATAAGACCTTCGGACATTAGAACTCGCAGCACCGAACACCTTGGAATGATTCTCTTTTCCAAACTTAGTAAGAAAACGTTTGGGCATTTCGCAACAGCTGATGGCTTCAAATGCAGGTCCTTCACAAAGAAATCCATCAACAGCCTGAGCTTCTTCACGGAAGTGAGCATGACCATTGGCTGTACCTTAAAGGCCAAACGAAATTCGTCATCGGACCAACCAAAGCTCTTGAAGATCTCCCTTTTCATATCCCAGTACTGTTGGCTCATCACCGATAAAGAGCAAATGGCCAGGATGAATGAACGACTGTTAGGATCAAAACCAATATTGCTCACCTGTGCAGCAACATCCTTAAACCGCAAAACACTCAGCGTCAGTGACTTGGGTTGGATGATGATCAGCTTCGAAATATTAAAATCGGGTACACGGTAACTTCGCAAGGTCTCAACGTTGGGCTCCAAAATTTTCTTAATATTACAACCAACGACGCGGCTGGAATTTTTAAGGACAATGATGAGATTCTCATTTGTATGGATGAAGGTTTTAAGGAAATTTAAGGTGGGGATGATTTGCTTTTGCAAGCTGCTGAATAGGATGGTTTTGTTTGAGGAGAGGAACTTAGCAAGGTCAGGTTGTGAAAATCCCAGAGATTGAAAAAACTCGAGCTTGGGTTTAAGGGTTTTGACAGGATCGACTAAAAGCAGCGGTGGATACTTTGTTATCAGATTAGTAATGTGGGTGCTATTGAGACCATGTGTCCGTAAGAGCTCAATGACAGAGTCCGGTCTCTCTGTGGTCTCGATGCGTATCTTCTGTGCTACTGAAGTAGCAACTTTTAACGGCAACCCACATGAGCTCGTGAGGTAAGAGATGGTGAGATTTTGTTCGTTTATGAAGCCCACGGTTCTTGAGGTTGACTCTATGGATGATATTGTACGAAGAAAAAGAGCATGGCTATTCCAAGAATCTTTAGCTTTTGTTATAAACAGAGTTTTGCAGAAAACACGCACCATTGATCCACAAGGATAGTCTCGTGAGAATCTTCCGTCTTGATAGAAGCTTACCAGCATCCAGAAGTAGAGCAGATTGCAATGGTTTCTGCCTTTCTGGCGTCAATTTCTCCCTCTGAGGTATGATTCAGTTTCTCCGATATTACGAATGAAACCCTAAAAATTCTATCCAAAAAAAAAAAAAAAAAAATGAAACCCTAACACCCAGACAGAAAAATTTCGAAGTATAGTTTCTTAAAAGGGGAACCAGGGCAGAACTGGAGGCCAAACCGAAATGATGAAACCGTTCCTTTTGGTCCGGTCCTCACTCACTCAAAACCACATCATTTTTTCCCTCCAATTTTTTGTTTACCGTCCGTTTCGTTCATAGGTTTTTTTTTTTTTTTAATTATTATTATTATTTGACAAAAATTTCTCACAGGACACCTGGTGCAAAGAGATGGACAGGCACATAACTGTACCACGTGGATGAATATCACAAAATGATTTAAATTTGCCACTAGTAAAGTTTCCATCCCAAATTTGATTGTTTATCTTCTACCTTTAAAAAAAATAAAATAAAATAAATAAAAATTCAATTGTTCACCCATACTTGTGTATGTTTCTGCCTAACATTGCTTGGGGTCTATGAACAAATTTCAACCTGATTCAATTTGCCCCATGGCAAAAAACATCTGTCCATGAATGTATGTGTGTTTTTCTAAGAAACTCAACCTAAGGGTATTAAAACAGTAAAGTTCTATTTCAATTCAATGTGTAACGAGTAAAATCAAAATTGAACCATTTATGATATTTTGATTTAAATAATTTTTGCTAATCGAAGGGAAAGAAAGAAAATTATAAATAAAAGAGAAGGAAAACATAAAAATAATTTTAATCATATATGAAAATAAACTTAAGATTTAAAAATATGCTATGCAAAAAGAATTAAAAAAAAAAATTATTTCTACAAATATAGACATTTAGCACTAAAGGATTAAAACAAAGGTTTAATCAGTTTTAATAATTCCAAACAATCGATTTAAACAGTTTCATTTTTTTAAACCAGAATCGAACCATTTAACTAAACGGTTTTGTTTTTTAAATAAGAGTCGAACAGTTTAATAATCGATTTCATGATTTTGGTTTAAACGGTTTGATTCTATTTCGATACACATTTCAGTTTCATTTTTTACCCCGTCTCAACCTAATTATTTTTCAAATCTTATCCCCTTTATGTATTGTCTTCCTCCTGTACCCAACCATGAATATCCATCAAACTGTTGTGATCCGAATACGACTTCCATTTCTTTAAAAAAGTGGGATCTACATCCTCTCCCACCTGAGTTTGGGCGGGAGAGTTGGCGGCCTGGATGGATGACCACCACCTGACTCTCGAGTGGATCGCCCTCCATCCGAGCCGACACCCCTGTCGGCTCAGTTTGTCTGCTCGGGTGTCAGCTCGAATGGAGGGTTCGGATTCACCCGAGAGCCAGGTGGCGACCATCCATCCAGGCCGCCAACTATCTCACCCAAACTCAGGCGGAAGAGGATTTCTATACAAAAAAGTGATCATATCAAAGTTAGAAAAAGAGGGATAGGATCAAAATTGATCTCAATCAATATTGATACGAATTGAATATTGATACGAATTGACCGATATAACTAATACGATACCGGTTACTAAAGGATAGAATACAACATCGAGTCACAACTCCCAAGGCAAAGCGTATACTTTAGCCTATTTCAAGACGTGTATAATTTGGTAAATTAGATTATTGTTTTGTATAAAATATAAATAGGTAATTTTCCCTTGAAGCTCCACGTGATTGCAAGGGAAATAAAGAAAAGTGAAATTAAATCAATGATAAAATAGAAATGTTTGTAATCATTATCTCACACTAAAATATAACTAACACCAAAACATTTCAAATATAATTAATAAATAAAGAGAAGCAAAATCAAAACATTTCAAATATAATTAACTGATTTCCCTTATCCTCCTCCTTTTACTTGCAACCAGATGGAACCTGAATAGATTTTCCAAGGATTCATTTGACACACTGGAATGGTCCTATGGGTTTTGATGTATATGGTTTAGATCCATGACAATTCATATGGGACCCTACCCACCTATCAGACTGTAGTCACAAAAAGGATTCTTACCTGGAATATTGTCTAGACAGTGATTGGGTCATCTGCGGGTAAGCAAGCCAGGTCTTATCATGGAAAAAAAAAAGTATCAAAGGATATTTTTTCTGGTATGGGTAACAATTAATATGGAAATGCCATTAGATACCTCTTATCCTCGTTAACATGATAGAGTGGTGGGGGATGCAGTTATTTTCTTTATGAGAACCACCAAAGACAGACCTGCTTTAAGCCTTCAACAGATATATACATTGTGTTTCGGATTCGCAACAAGGGAATGGCCAGCTTTCCTAAGATTTTGGCTGGTGCCCATGTACTCCCAACATGAAAAATCAATATACTGTACGGAACTAAATACTGAAAAAGCCACCATAGAAATACAGATACTAACTCGCTGAGACATGCTAACCTCTCCTTGAATCCACATTATTCCTGAATAAATCACAATAACAGTGCCAATCTCATCCATAAACCGACAAACCATCTCACTAATAACAGTGCCCATCTAATCCAAAAACCGACAAACTATCTCAATCACCAATCCATAACAATGATGAAGAGAAGATCAAATGATCTACGATCTATCATCCCAGATTTGACCTATTTAACTCTAAACAAAGTCAATAGATGTTGCTGGAATGAATTGTTGACCATCTATTGGTGCCTGCAAACAAATCTTAATTGAAGTAACCATACGTAGCCCTCGTCTCAAAATCTAAATGTGATCATTTCTACATTCTATAGGTGACATCTATTCTTACATGATTTGAAACAACCAAAGGAAAGAAGCATTAGGCGGTATCATCAAACCGGGTAACAGGAATACATACTTATTTCACCTATAACCTTTCTGATCTAGGCCTACTGCCATCAAGCAAGTTGAGATATGAGATTACAAGGTCAGCGACCTTGCATCCTGAAGCTATAGATTTGCCAACAGATAATCCACCCCCCTATGGTACCTATCAGGTTCATACTGCATATTGTTAAAAGCTATAAAACAAAAAGTAAGAACAATAGTTCATTTTCCTCATAAAGAAACGAGTAAAATGAACATTAGGCATTTGGGAAACAATAGTTTCAGTTACCTGCACTTTCTTCCATCTTGTCTATTGCTTTGAGAACTGAATCATAGCCATGTCCATACAAGGGAAAGGCTCTACTCCAATGAAAACAACTGCAGTTGACAAATAAAATGGTAAAAGGTAAATTTACAATTGCATATTTTTTCCAACTGTTTTTATTTAACAACTCACTCACTTAGAAGTTGCATGTATTTGTTAGCCCAAAGACAACTTAAATCCAGCAACAGAAACCCATGCAATACATGTGACAGCAAGCTTTTGCAGAAGAACAACCAGCTCATTCATCCCATATTTGGAACTGCTGTTCCTCACCTGTTAATGTTAGGGCACATGCTATTAGTATGTCCACATGTGTTACTTACATCCAGAACTGAATGTGTTTTATATGTAAAGTCAACATGACCACTTAACAATGAAAATAAGCAGGTACAAAATTTTTGCTAATTAAGAACGAAGAGCACATACCACTGGGAGAAAGTCAAGCAGAAATGGATTTGCAATTCATGTAATCTTGAATTCTTTTAGGTTACATAGTGGAGACTATAAAACCCAAATGCTTTATTTATGCTTCCTAACTGGCACTGAAATTTAATAGCAGCACAAATTTGGAAATTAAAAGCAAAGAAAGGAAACAAACCAAAACGATCATCATTAACATAGATACTGCTACTACCATGACAAGAAAAGGGATAGTCCCTCCAATACAAGCTAAAGAAATGTCCAAAAATAAAAACCAATAGGCTGTTGAATAGGTCTTCAAAGGAAGGATTCCTTGTGATACTGTCGCCAAAGTAGCTTATTGTGCAACCATTTACCATAGTTGGATGGAATGAAACTTAAAATCCTGGACTGCCAAGTCAAGGACCCTAGCCCAAGTCGGGGATGCAATGAAAACTTCACCAGTGACATCAAAATCAAGCAGAACAGATAAGCATTGACATAGCAAGGAAAACATCATTCTGTTTGCATCAAATGAAATATTTAGAGTGATTTATACTCGTACTTCCTAATCGTTAAAAATAAGGCAACGAGAACTCTTTTCACATTGCCAATGAGGGAAAAAAAATGAAGAAAATGAAGTAGAGCAATAATAGATGGTAAAGAGTAGCAAGCCATATCCCACATGACATGGTTATAGGACCAGAAATATACAGATAATAGGATTTGGTATGGACTGACAATGAATACTAACTTGAGAAATAATTATTTTCTGAAACAGAAAGGTTAAACAGATCTGTATAAGAAATCAGGTAAAAACCCATGAGCAGAAATGAATTCCATCTCTCAAACTGAATTCTTAAACTCAACAAGAAATAGGAGGATTGAAACCAAACCCTGACTGTAAAATAAAGAAATTATTCACTTGATACTTGTCCAGAGTATGTACAGATTCTCCATTCAATACTGATGCAGAGGATTTCGAACTTCATAAACCAAACAGAAACACGGGGTTTGGAACCAAATCCAGAATATAAAATAAGAAATTCTTAACTCAAACTAGTTTGAAGTATATACAAATTGCAGAGATTAAAACCAAACACTGAATATCACAAGTAACAGAAACAACTCCTGAAAGGAATCTGGAAATTGAGTCACAGGTTAGGGTTCTAGCAAGAAATTAATAACAAAACTGTAAACTAACCAGAATTAGAAAGTTAAAGGGATTGAATAGTGCTTTGCAGCATGACTAACTACTCCAATTGTCCAAGAAAGAGTTCCCATCATGGCTTTGCTTTTTTCATTGTCATGCTAGCAGTTTCATGCAGTACAGACCAACTCACTGTGACAATGACTGCACCGAAAGACTGAGGTCATGAGGTCTGACTATGTTCTATAGCATAAGAAATTGATCAATTGTTTGAGGTAGAGTTAACATCATGGTTGTAAGACAATGACAGCACTTTTGACTTCAGTTTCAGATTATCTCCACCAAGCACAATGCATAAGGTGTCAGGGAGTGTCTGCAGAAATAGAGACAGAGATAATTATGAACCTCAATTTGGCTATAAAAAAAAAGCATAAAGGAAAGGCCCCCTATACTGTAAAAGGCACAAAACGGTAGCTATACTGCAATGCATACACAATCAGACAGATACAGCCTGGAACTAGAGAAGGCTATTCACTGAAAACTTATTCTGGAATCACCGAATCAGAAAGAACTTTGTATTCCTTTGAGCCCAAAAGTGGATTTTTTTTTAATTTAAATACCTTTGAAGCTACTTTTTATGCTGGTTCAGCTAGGTACTCAATGATCTGGGTGTTCCTTTCCTTCCGAAGGGACTAATCAAAGGGCCAGAAGTAATAGTCCACAATTTCCTTTTGAGTTAAAAAATTGGGACTGCCACGTCCAACCATTCAGGAAGAGATGATACTTTATCTCTCTCGTCCAGATACATGCGATCTTGCCATATTATTGACTTGTAATAAGTTTTGCACGTTGAAACAGTGGGAAAAATAATTAAAATTTCACCTAGGAATATATAATGGTGAGTAATTTCTGATCGGCATCCCACAGAAAAAATTGGTGGGTGGGCAGAACTGTTCAGCCATGTGGAAAAGTAACATGGCAGTTGTTACTGTTGGACATCTAAGAAATTGTCTAAATAGGCCACATGTCAAATTCCAGCCTCAAATTCAATTATTACCATCCCATCTATTTCCATGTACATCCATGCACCCCTCATAGTTCGATACACACTCTTGGTAGTCTTGGTTTCCATGCTTTGTTTTACGGCTTTTGCCACATGACCAATTCTGATTGGGCTGGAATTGGGCAGATGAAAAGGGGACCTTGGGGTCTGTCTCACAAAATTTCAGCCCCACATGATCTGGCAGATCTAGGCAGTAGGCACCCACCCAGCATTTTTGCCCTTGGGTTGCCACTCACCACAACTGATCCCATATATGATTAGAAGCTAAGTCTAGTTGTGATTGTTGTACATGATAGAAAATGACTTCACTATGTCTTAATACTATCATAAACAGCAATATTCTATATCATGTTACATTAATTGGGGCCCATATCAACTGTACCAATCTCACACCAAATATGCATTGTTGGTGTAATCAATAGTTCTAGTTTTATTTATTTTCGATATTGCTAGTTTATTTATTATTTTTAGTTTTTCTTTATGGTCGGTATTGCCATAGTTATTTGTACCCAACACTGATTTGACTATGTCCAAACAGTGTGGGACTAGGACTCCTACTTAGTCAAAACAGTGTGGGACCTATTAGTATTTGGACTTCTATTTAGACTAGGAGTTTATTATCTATTGCTTTCTGTTTTCAGCTAGGACTCTCGCTTGTAGAGTCCTAGATTCTAGCTAGTAGTTATTTCCTAAATTCTATAAATATAACAAGGAGGAGCACCTACCAAACTGCTCACTCTCTATTTTTCTGGTATGCGTACTCCTATTTCATTACTGGTTTGTTAGTTAGTTAATTTCTTTTTCCTAACATGCATGACATAGATACAGGGGGTGGGAGACATATACTTCACAGTTCCAGTCTCCCAAATTGGACATCCCCTGCAATTAAAATTTCACTGGATTAAAGGATTGAAAGAATTAGTCTAGTCTTTGTTAAAATTGCTGCAGGATGTATTAAATTGTATGGGTCATCTAGATGGTAAGGTAGACCCAAAAACCAGCGGTAAATATACTCTAGGTCCTTGGGTGCTCGGATTGTGCATTTTATTGTCAATTTGTCACTAGTAATAACTGGAATAAGAACAATAATGAAGAAAGCCTGCCCTTTATTTACAAAAACCAGTAGTCAGCCCAAAGACAACTTAAATCCAAGGTCCTTGACTGGGGAGATTTTTCCCATGAAAGATAATACAGAGCTAGTGCCTTCTCCCGTTTTTAAGCTACATGTGGAGACGGGAGGAGGAAATCTTAAGTATTTGGTTTCATTTACATGCATTGTACTAATACACCATTAAGGAGAAGTGATATGGTAGGTTAAACATCAAATGAGCTAGAAGAACAAGGATAGACCCAAAATGAAAGTCAGCATACACCAAAATAAAGAACATACCTCAAATCTCTAATTTTCTCAAGGGAACTTCTAATAGCTATATGTTCGGCTGTAA
Source organism: Protea cynaroides (assembly GCA_028583415.1). Taxonomy (NCBI): domain Eukaryota; kingdom Viridiplantae; phylum Streptophyta; class Magnoliopsida; order Proteales; family Proteaceae; genus Protea; species Protea cynaroides. The sequence continues at coordinate 3,579,055 of CM053273.1, read as the reverse complement.
GAGAGCTTATGAGAAGATATTAGCAAAATAGGTAAATATGAGCAAGCCAGATTCATAAATTCCTAGCTTTAAAACCACAAACACAAAAAATTAAACATTGTGTCAGGTTGATCATGACCCATCTCATTTTCCCCCGTATATATGATTTCTCATTAAGAAAATCATATTTACGAATACCATTTAAGAGCTCTAAAGAGATTAAGGAATATCAATTCCTTTACATGTCCTTAAAGTATATTTCGTCAACCTTTGCCAAATCAGTGTATTCGTTGCATCAGAGATATAAGGAAGAAAAACAGGTTATCATATAAACAAGAAATAGTACAAAAAAAGAAACCTTGGTTGCAAAATCATACCATAATTGGAAAAAGCAGATAAAACAAATAGAAAGAAAAATAAGCATACAGAACCTTTTTATAAACATGTTTATTGCATGCGACAATAATATATGACCAAACCTTCCATTATAAACTACATGACCAGACCCCTTCCTTGATAAACCAAGTATACCTGACCTTGGAGCACTCCTCTACACCTCGGCACCTCAGCGCCTCAGCATGACCAAAAAAACCTGACCGCAGAGCACTACTCGGCACCTCAGCATGACCGAATAAACCAAACTGTAGAGCACTCCACGGCACTTCAGCAGGACCAAGTAAACCTAACCTCGGAGCAGTCTTTTGCATCTCGACACGATCGAGTAAACCTGACCGCGGAGCACTCCTTGGCACCTCGGCACGATCGAGTAAACTTGCCCATGTAGCACTCCTCAACACCTCATCATGACCGAGTAAACCTAACCGCAAAGCACTCCTAGGCACATCGACATATCAGAACCTCAGCATGACCGAGTAAATCTGACTGCGGAACACTCCTCGACACATCCACATGACCGAGTAAACTTGACAACAGAGCACTCCTCGGTACCTCGGCACATCAGCACTGCTTGGCATCTAGGCACCTAGGCATGTCATAGCATCAAGTACTCTGCCATTTGATCTCTTTAAATAAGAATACATTCAGTTCGTATATTCTTCCTAGTCTCACATCAACCATTCAGTCCTATCTTATTAATATCTGTTCAGATGTACATCTAATTAATTATGATGCCATCTAATGTCTTTCAGACTTCTTATTTTGAGCAATTTTCAGATTTGTTATACAACTTTCTCAAAATCAAACTTTTTGCTTAATATCCTTCAGGTATTTAATCTGGATCTCAGCATTATTCAATATTTCATCCCTCAGTGAATTGTTTCTTTTCCTGTTTTGTCACTATTCCTGCCCTCAACTCGTGCATATACTTTGTTATTGCTCAGCCAATTGTCTCAACTGTCAAAAGTAGTAGTTGATTCAGACCCTGTTGATCCTATTGTTCTCAATTGGACCCGTTAACTGTGGCCGTATGGGATTTTTTAAGCTTCATGCATCAGCCATCAAAGCATTTTCCCACGCTCCTGAAACTATAAGCACAGCAATAACAATCGTCCAAGAGTCTAATGGTTTTATGATCCAAATAACCGACAATGATACCACTAAAAATGAATATCCAACAAACTATCTATGTGATTTGATAGTATAAACTTCAAATTTAGTTATAAATTTCATTTCAGTAGCTGTTTCAGTCTCTTAACCAAAATGTCATGTGCAGATATATCAGCCATTAACTGATGTGCTTCTTTAAATATTGATGATTCATGGGGTTATATTCTCTTATAAAAATTATTAATAGGAAAAGGAACTTACCATATTGACAGAACCAACTACTAGTACTAACACACCTCTAAGACCAGGGTAACTGGGTAAGCATCTTCTCCAGTCACAGGAGAGGTCTGATTTGGGACATCTGTAAGACCCGCACTCCATGAACCCGATCTAAACCTTTAATTCATATCATAATAGGTCTTCCAATCATCACCGGACTAGACAGGACGAGCGGATGACAACCAGGTATGAAAACGGATATATGTATGATAATTATTTCATACCGGTCGATGGTACCGGTCGACCGGTATGTCTGCACGGGCAGACTGGTTAGATCCGAAAACTGATTTCTACGGGCCCCACTTTCCAAATATCGAGCCTAAGGACTTTCCTAACGTAAGGAGACTTCCTAAACTCAATCCTAGTCTATTTAAGGACCCTCAAACCTTCTTAAAACTCTTTCATTGATCCTCACAAATCCTAGAGAGGAGAAAGAGATTGAAGAAGGAGAAAGAGCTAAGGAAGGAGGGAAAGGAGCCGTCGTGTGCCCTTGGACGAAGAACACCCTACTTGCGAACCAACGGTAAGTGCTTGAACCTTCCTAAGTTAAGCGTTATAGATGATTAGTCATGAATGGATCAATACCATGCAAGGCGAGGTATTGATCTAAACCCTTAAATTGCCGTCAAACCCTAATACAATCGATGAACCCTAGATTCGCATTCTAGGCTGAGGATCATCGAAACTAGGACTTGAATGGAACATAAAACAACTCTAACTCGTTGCTCAGACCTAAAATGCATAGGAGAAACCCTAGAACCAATAGGGGGTGACTGACGGAAGGCGAACACCGAGTCAATGGTCTTCCGGAGGTATACCGGTCGACCATACCGGTCACACCATATGCGACCGGTACTGCGACCGGTACCTCTCGGAGACTGGTCTGTGGGGACCAGTTGACCATACCGGTCGCACCTTTCCCCACAGTACCGCAACTGGTACCTGCAACAGGTACTGCGACCGGTATGCTCTGTGGGAGTGTTTTGACCCAGTTGGTTTTTCGACCAATGTAAACCCTAAGAAAAACTATTCTAATTCAACCCTAACATCGTGTAGGACCTTGTGATAGCGAGTTTGGATTCTGTGACGTGGAGCAAGCTATCAATCAAGCATCAGGTAAGGGAATCAGACTTAAACCCTAATAACTTAATAAAAAAACGTTATTAATAATTATGATTCTATGGAATGGTGTTTGTGCATACTCGTATGTCATCTTTACTTTCAATTATTATATTGTTCATGCATACTCGCTATGCTAAGATGTGACTGTTAGGCATGTGCTTGTTTTCGTTGGTGTGTGGAATGGGAAGGGCCTGAGGTCTGGGATTATTCCTCACATTAGCACATTTTCGTATCGTTTTTATCTTAGCATGCTTGGTGCGGGTAGGGTATCAGGGGAAGGAAGTGGCACTGTGATTTCCGGCCTGGCCACTAGACTCTAACTCTATCTCTATGTCGTAGGGAGCTGTGCTGGGATAGGGCCTACTGTGATGACATATAGGATTGGTTAGTTGCGAGTCCAGTTTGCAAGCTCTCGCCAATAGGGGCTTACGTGTTGGTATGGGTAGGGCATCAGGGGAAGTGTTGGCGGTGTTTGATCCAGACGCTTTAGCTTTATCTCTATTCCATGGTGGGTGCATATGAGACGACAGTAGTGTTTGATCCATTGGGCGGATTCACACACTCGTGTATAGAGGTGTTTGATCCATTGGGCGGATTCACACACTCGTGTATAGAGGTGCGGTGGCCTCCAATCCTTTCTATAGCACATTGCAAACTTAAAACCAGACCATAATGTGAATGTTACTCATGCATGTTGTTTGTTGCATTGTCTGATTTTCTTACTGAGCTAAGTTGTGAGCTCATGCTTGTGTACACACTATTTTTAGATGTTGACGCAGGTTACATTGTGTAGGACTACATGGATGCTCCAGTATATGGACGTGTTGCTGCCTTAAAAGTACAAGCAGGGGAGGACAAGCATGACGCTTCATGCGAGTGCCCTTTCTGCGTATACCTCTAGGATATTGGATTTGTTTATTTTATTTATTTTTCAGTTGGATTTATAATTGGGATGTAAGGATAATTATTTATGTTTTGGTATTTTGAATAATTGGATAATTTATTTATCAATAGAAGTACTCAGTTCATTTAATTTAAGACTTTCGCTGTATTTTATTATATTCTGATTATGGTTATGTGCAATGATTTGTATGAGTTGACACGGTCTTATTGAGATCCTGGTGTGAACCGTTGGTTCAGTGACGATTCACTCACACTTCTGGTTCAGTCGGAATTGGGGTGTGACAACATCCACTGAGATAAAACAGATAAGGGGCCACCTACTGCCAATCCCCCCCCCCCCCTCCTTCCCTTGTAGGAAAAAAAGCATGATACGTACAGGATTGACGTTTGGGATCAGGGCAATGAAAATTAGATTATGGGTTTCCCACGCTGGCCACAAAAGCTACAAGCTTTCTGTAGTCCCTCCTTTGCCCAAGAGCACATGAATCAAGCACCCACCCAAGAATCAAACGGGTATTCTGCAAAGCTACCTCTCATGGTGATGGACCTGAATCTGTTGTACCACCCTGCATTGCTGGTGTCGGACCCACCCCAAAACCTGATCCCATGGAGTACTGAAGTGGTCCACTTCTGGCTTAAATGAGCTTTGAGGAGCCAGCACCTTATCCTCGGTACCACCAAATCCATTCTCAGAAAAGCCTGCCTCGAGAGGATGAGACCCCACCAAGGAGCTACAGCTCTGCAAGAGTGCTTCCTGACACAGAGTGCTCTCCACCAATTGCGATATGATCACATATACATAAGGGCTCTGGGCAGCAACCATGGGTGTGTGCTGGAGCAATGCCTTGAGTATGAGCAGTATCACTTGCTGATATTCTACTGGCCCCTTCTCCAGGAACCTTAACAGGTGCCCAAATGCCAGTGCTGAGTGCTTTGGGAACCACTCGGCACACAATAGAGGTGACAGAGAGGTGACACAAGAAAGTAGGTTGACAGTGGTCATGATCTTGCCTTCAGCATATTACATGAATACAGTTGCAAGCTCATCCAATGATTTTGCTCGACACCAAACTGCTAAATTAGCAGCAACAGAGCGAGCCTTTGGTACTGCTGTTGTAGTGGTGAAGCAGGTGAGTCCTTGGTGAGCTGCAAGCATATCCAGGGAAGCAACCTTGTGACTTGCATTAGTGGCTGTGTCTCAGCATCCCCAAATATGGAGTCACAAGTGCACTGTAATCCGAGAGAGCACCTCAATAGAGGAACCATGGCTCACAGTTGACTTAAGCCCCTTGAGGACAAGAGGTTGCACCCCTTCAAAGGCTGGAACTTTACTGTTTGCCGGTAGGGGCTTGCTGCCTATCCTTGATTCCATCCGTTGAAGATCAAAGATCACAGCCAACTGTATCAAGCTCATCCCAGGGCATGCTTGAGAGCAGCACATTTGCTGTTGTGCTGCCCTGAAACGACAACCGATCAATCACTCGGGCAAAGAGCTCTAGCACTTGGCAGTATACATGCACAAAATCAGTGTGCATCATAGCAACACAGCCCCAGAAGAGCTGGGATACAGAGTTATTTTACTTGGTTCCATATTCTCCACCATCACTTGCAGTGTTAACAGAATCTCCATGATGAAGCCCAGAACTGATGGTACACACCTGAGTAGGGACACAATTATTACTTGTGACGCTGGGTCGCAGTGCATGATAGTTCTGATGCTAACAGCATGCAAGGCGCCTGGATGTGCACTCAGCCCCCCCCACAAATCAACAAAAAAAGTCTCCCGGAAATCTCCTTGGAAGAAAATAGCATCAACCATGCTCTGCACAAAGGCTGACAGGAGGGCTGCGATTGGGAGTTCAGTTCGAACAACTGTAGAGACCTCGTTCTCCCACATCATACTCCTGTGTTTTGACTGCACATACTTAATCATGCTTACAGCCTGCTGTTTGTTCCCACCATCATTGCTCTCAACCTCATACAATTCCAAGTGCCAGCCCGCAAGTGAGTACAGCAGATTAACAAGCAATTGCTGGGAATGCTCAAGCACAATGTCTTCTGAGCTATCCATTGACACAAATGTGACATGAAAGAGCAGAGGAAGTGCTCATGGAAATCCTCATCATTCTCATAATCAATCTCCGCAAGTAGATCAATGCAATATCAGCATGGGTTAGTGAGTGTTGCTGGTGCCGCTGCAATGCTGATTGAAGCTCTCCAGCATCAACCCATCCACCACATTGCCAGAATGCAATGCATCTTCACCAGAGTTCGGTGTGTCGATGAGGTAGTCACCACTGTACACATGCCGGCTGCACAAACTCCCTGTTGAGGCCCAAACCCCCATTAATGACCCCGACATATTTGCCACAAACTCCCTGAAATCAGATGATGATTATTGAATGCAGAAAAAAAAAAGCTCTCGTGCTCTCTCTCTTTCTCGTCTCTCTCTCTCTCTCTCTCTCTCTCTCTCTCTCTCTTGCAGGTACAGCAACTATCTTTTCTCTCTCTCCTGTGGATAGTAAACTTCTTTCTTTTCTTTTTCTGTTTTTTTTTTCTAGTTATAAGAACAATCCAGCCCCACTGTTGTAACGCCATTATAGCTGGTTCTTTGTTTCAGTCTAGTAAGTCTACATCCTTTAGTTTTCTGGTTTGCTATCATATCTATTTTTGTTATCGTTTATTTCCATTGTTTTCGTTGTTTATTATTTCAGTTACATCTATGCTTTGCTGTAAGTCTATTCCACACAATCTCTATCATAGTCTAGTCGTGTTTAGTACTTACTAACATGGTTAGCACTGTGAGAAGTTTTTTTACAGCTAAGTCTTCATATTTAGCATGTTATGATTAGGATTTCATCTCTTTAATTATTGGGAAGTTACTGTTTTTACATGTTCATGGGTTCATCTAATCATTAGGCATTTAATCTTGTTAGTTTTAGGAGTTTTGAAATCTTTTACACATTAGTACTTCTTAACCTATGGTTTACTATGAACATGACATGAAACCTAATTAATAATTGCTTAGCTGATCATGTTACTTGGCTTTATACTGTTCTTTACTTGTGGTTATCATGATACTAGTCTCGTAAGTATGTCATGTGTGTTGCTGCCTCTAACAGTCCCTACACATTAGTTAATTATTTCTTTAATCCTTATGTTAGTTGGTCGTGTAAGAGTAGGATAAACTAGAGACCCTAGGTTAGCCTACATCACAACCTGATCAAATTCATTAAAATGCTTTACAGCCTCAGCAATTGCTTAATGGTTTTTCTCATCCTATTTTTTCTTCCTTTCTTCCTGTCAAAACATGTTTATAAGCTGGTATATGGCCGCTACCAAAAAATTCAGACGCAGGGGGAAATCCAAGATGATCGATTAAAAAAAATGCACACCTTCAAACGAGAAGTCAAAGTCTCTGTGAAAAGCTCATAAGCCAGCTTGCAACCAACATGCCACTCCCTAGAAGGGTTCTTCCATGAAGGATTTACAATCAGGGATGCTCCTAAATAAAATTATTTATCATTAAAGAGGGGATTAATGGAATAGCAATTAGCAACATGGGATCTACAAAAGAAATGATCATCAACAAGAAATATTAGAAAATAGTTATTGAAAGTAATACTAATGATCAGCAAGGCAATTTGAACTCAAAATTTAAAGGGAAAAGATAAAAAGAGGGAAAATAATGCAAGATGGATAGGTTAGTAAACGGAATCGACAAGGGAACCAACCAAACCAGCAATACTTTGGAATAAAATCAACAAACTAGCACCCACTTCTCAACTCTACTGAATGCGTAGAAAACAAAAGAAAACATCTCTGCAATTTATAAGAAAAATGACAAAAATTCTATAGGTTTTTTGCCATTACACTAATGTACAAAAAAACAGACAAAAGACTAATATTGACCCTATATTCTACATTTCTACTGTAATCTAATGGCTAACATTGGACCCTACAATAAAAAAATTAAAAACTAAAACAACATTGCTAAAACTAACTCAACATTCCAAATAACAATCCCATCACAGACTGACACCCCTTTAACTCCCTCATACAACTCGGATTATGATATCTTGATCTTGTGGAATAAATTGACCAAAATCAAGCAAAAGGGAACAAGTTTTAACCATGCAAAAATTAATTCAAAAGAAAAGTGACGGACTGCTTGGTTGGTACTGAAACTTCCATGTCTTGCTAGCGATTTGTAATATTTTTGGCTTTGATCTCCCGTCAATATAACAAAAGTTTTTACTTTCTTCTTTTGATATAACCCATAAATCCCCACAATTTTACTGCTTTTTGTCCTACAATGGATTTTCATCAAAATGTCTTCCATTGCATGAAACCTTTGAATTGATATAAGTATCTTGATGCAATCTGGTTTACATCAGACGGGCAAAAGTGGGGCAATAAAAGAGTATGGAATATATGAATAGAGAAGACAACAAGACAGACGAAACTAGAGCCTGCCCCAAATAATATGATCCAAAGCTTTGGGTCTTAATCTGAAGACAATAAGACCTTCCATATATGGTTCCCTAACTAAACATGAAATTCTCACTTTTTAGTCCTAACAATGGGGACAGAAACATGATTGATACACAAACAAAAGAGGAGAAGGGTTGCATTGCATCACAAGAAGCTCCCCCAAAATAAGGGAGTCCAAAATACCCCATCCTGGGCCCCTAGCCAATGTATCTACCATTAAATTAGCCAATCTCTTTCTCCATGATAAGGAAGAACTTTCCTTAAGCCAGAAGAGATCTAGCTTTCCAGATCAGATGAATATATTTTCAAGGACCTTCACCTACCTAATTGTCAAATCCGAGTCCCCTTCAACAACGGAGTTACTCCAACCCCCTAGATATGGCAATCTCCAAACCATTAATATGTGCCTACAACTCTGCTGAAACCAAATATGTTCTTCCAGCTGGAACTGAAAAGACTAACTGAAGTCTTCCTTACAATTATTACAATAACATTTTCCTGAGGGGCTTGGGAAAGAGGGAGAATAAATAATAGAACATAAAAAAAAGCAGTAGATTACATCCTAAGGGATAAAAGGTAGTGCTGGGTACTGAAGAAATCAAGTCCCCCCACCCCCCACCCCTCAAAAAAAAAACCCACCACCAAAAAAAAGCAGAAGAAGCATAGGCACATCTATGGAGGCATGCAGTCACAAAATTAATTTTCTGGTTGATTTATAATAACTCATCCATTCTAGTTCCATATCAACATGCTTCAAACTATAATGGCAACAAAAATTCCAGGAAAATAGAAGTGGAAGAGTTTTACTGGGTGAATGGATTCCTGTCTGTAACTGTTTCCAAAACTGTGCGTCTTTCCTTGTCAGTCTGACATAAAATGCAGCAACCTTCCATAGTATTCAATTCTGCACAATTTGATAGCAAAAAGTACACTAGAATTAGAGCTCCATTTTCTTTACTTCAATTGGGATTAGCTATCAGTACTAAAAACTAGAGGTAAGTGACAAGAAATCTGACCCTATCTGTTTAGATGTCATTAAGAGGACCTCCTTATTATTTGCAGCTGCAGAACTTAAAGCTTCCTGGAATTGATCTGCCACTGTCGGCACCCTCATTTCCGAGGTAAAAGGTTTTACCTGATTTTGATCACTGTCCTGAATAAGGAATTGCATCATGTATTAATCGGCCATAAGGAACTATATATAGCTAATAATAAAATGAAAAACAGAGTTAACAAAAGTCACAGAATAAATTTTATTGTGAGAGATCACCTCATCCTCACTTGATGTTCCGCTACCAATGGTCAAGGTTTCTATTACCCAAGGTTGATATATTTCTCTTTGCGCTGCGATCTAATCTCCTTCCTGTTGTCTTAGTATTCTGCAGTAAAAGCTCAACCAAAGTACCAAACTAGGATAGAGAATTGCATATGTAGGGGTGGCACTTTGTCAGTCTAGTTCCAATTCTGTTCAATCAAACGGAGTACAATGAGTCTATTTCTCAGAGTCATTAATCATACACAAGTTGGGTGACTCCAAGGGTCTGAGGCTACAAAACGATTCAGATATGGTATTTCCAACCAGATCTTTTCTTAACCACTAAGAGTTTATGATGTGGAGCTTCTGAAAATCATGCAGAACCCCTAAAGGGTGGCTATGAACTATGAAGGCAAAGGAGAGTATAATAATTTGGGCTTTTGTCTCTCAAGTGTTATAGTGTTTTTTGTACTTCTTATATCATATCTTATTGGTTGGAAGTATTTTTTTTGTGCAGCTGTCCAGTCTCTCTAGTTTGACTTGGGCCTGTATAATATAGTTGACCTTTTATCAAATAAAGCTTTTCAAAATATTCCTAAAAAACAAAATCTCAGGAATTCAATATAAAAGCCTGTAGATATGAACACGATGATCCATGAAGAATTGGAGAAACATGTATACGAAATCAAAATTCAAAAAATCCTCAAGTCAATTCTGACATCAAACAAATACAAGAAGCTTTTTTTTTAAAATGCCAGCAAATAAATATGAGGTTGAAAATCAGTTTGAAGCAGTCCAACAAAGAGTTTTGTTGTAGTTATTTCCACTCTTAGATCATGCTAAAGAAACTTGTTAATTATTTTTCCAACACAAGATATATTTTCATATTTTTCCATAGAGAAAATTCTAGTCTTTCCAAACTGTAACGACAATTTGCTCTAGAGACAACATGGTGAAGTGTTTTACCAAAAATAAACAGGCTTTCCATGTCCAAGAAGTTCTAAACCAAGTACATATTGTTTTATGCAGAAGAACTTGATGAAAATCAACAAAATTGTCATCTTTGTCATTTAACAGATACAATAAGAAATAGTGGATAGGACTTCCCATTGAGAGCTTTTTATCGTCTCCACTATTTTTCTGTATTTTTTTCTTTTCCGGTTTCCACTCCTAGGCGGGCTGTTCTTTTGCGCAAATCAATTATTTAGTCACCCAAAAAAAAAAAAGTTGCCAAGGCAAAAAAAAAAAAAACAAGAAGAAACCATGGAACAGCAGTGTAAGCCAAAATTTGAAGCAAAAGAAACTTCAATTCATATTTATTTAAGCAGTGTTTGAAATTTAAACAAAAAAACGCAGTACCTTGGGTATCCCGTTCAGTAGGCATGGAAAATAGACATGGTGAACCATCCATTTATGAACAGGCTGTAGTCAGTAAAAGTATCAATAGTTATAAGTTCTGTCATTAGTTATAAGCTCTACCAAACATTCATGTCCACTAAATCCAATTACACTTTTATTCAGCACTATCACAGGTTGGAAGCCACAGTCCTAACAATGGTTTGAGGCCCCTGTAAGTACGACTCTGCCTCTCAGCCTCATGTTCAGAGGGCCCAGACCAACCATGGGTCTATATTGAACAACTAAGAATTGTTGCCAAGGCAATGGTTCAACTACATGCCATAGGATTCTTTAATTTCTCATCAAATAAAATAAGGCAAATTATTATGTCACGAGCAAGGATTACCGTATCGTATCACATCTCCCTCACCTTCTTACTCTTCTTCTCCGCCTCTGGAACTCTAATGAGAGTGACGAAGTAGCACAGAGAAATGGCGAAGAGAAATTTGGTCTCTCGTGGCTGTTCTTACTTATCACTGTGATTTGATTCTTGGGGTGGAATCCAAAACCCTAGTGTTGGTGCTATTGTTTATCAAACTTTTCATCGCCCAGCTTGATTGAACTGAACGCCCACAAGCGAAGTGGAGAAAGTAGGAGTCGCAGGTACTCCTCCTCTCCTTCTTACTCTTCTTCTTCTCCGCCTCTGGGGAGAGTGACGAAGTAGCCAGGGATCGTCAACAAACCTTAGCTTGGAGGAACCTTGGAGGGAGCAGCTTTCAAAACGACAGGAAACAGGACCTGTTTTTGACTATATATAAGTAGCCAGTGTAGTTTAGAGAGTGGGAGTGACCACCGACTCTCGGGAACGCGGTGAGACGCGGGAACGTAACGGTCTTCAGATATTCGGAAAATCCTAAATCTTTCCTGACATAAGATTCTTCCGTTATTTTTTAATTTTCACTTAATTTCAATTGTCAAATCTAATTATTAATTATTAAGTAAATCTCACTCACTCACCCACTCTGACACGCGGAATATGACCGTTATTTTATTCTATACTCAGGATTTTTTTTTAACGTTATTTTTTAATATAATAAAATGAATTAATTCCATAATATTATCACACTGAATAATCATATCCACATTCTCTCCCGCCTGAGATAGGAGAGTTGGCAGCCCGGATCAATGGCCGATACCTGGCTCTCGGGTGAATTCAAGCCCTCCATCTGAACCCACACCCCTGTCGACTCAGCTTCTGCTCAGATAGAGGGTTCGGATTCACCTGAGAGTCAAGTATCGGTCATCCCTCCGGACCGCCAACTCTCCTGCCAAATCTCAGGCGGTAGAGGATTTCTATACCTGAATAATGTTTGAATTCATATTGATTCCATCTCATTAATTATTTATATTATTTGCAACGTCCTCCCTATCATGGACCATAAAACCTGTCTCTTACTCGTACCAAAACCTGTACCCATGCGGTGGCACGTCTCGATGCCACTTGATGAAGGACAATGGGCTTCGTGATTAATTGATCATAGTCTATCTTACTCTTGTCAAACATTTACGTGGCTCGAGCTTCTCTGTGAGCTTACTTGGCTCTAACCTCTTGAACCTATGCACAAAAAGGCCACTCCTCCCCACAAGCATAGGTAACCTATTACATTCATAGAATATTAATTGGTTCGATTTGATTTTTTTTATACATAGTTAATCGGTTTGACTGTAAAGATGTGACTCTTAGAAGGAATCTAGAACTCTCATACCATTTAAGTTTTCATCTCAAAAGTTTAAATTAATAAAGTGAAAGAATTCTCAGATATAAAAGGCACATAATATTTTCAAACTTAAACCAATGTGAAATTATTTTCAACATCACCAAGGGAGTCTGTATTGCTGTAGAGAAAAGAAAGTCAAATAGGAGAAGAAAAAATATTAGAATATGAGACAACGAGGGAAGAGAGAAAAAAAGAAAAAAAAAAGAAAGAAAGATACATAATCTCACCCTTGCGTTCCTCAATGACAAAAGTTGTTTTTTGGAATTGCTCCCCAGCTATAAGAGACTCCATGATCGGAGTCACTCACCTTAAAAAAACGGCACATCTCAATCCCTATGTATTAAAAGTTCTCATAATACCCCTTGCCAACACCCCCTCTCAATCTCATTGTGGATCCGCATCCTCTCCTCTGGTTCTGGGAGGATAGCGGTAATCTTATCTGAATGGCCGACACGTGAATCTCGATGAATCAAAGATCCATGTTCGAACCGACACCCAGTCGACAAGTCAAGCCAAGCCAACAGGGGATGTCGGCTCGAACGTGGATCTTGGATTCACTCGAGAGTCGCGTATCGGCCATCCAAGTAAGGTTGCCACGTCCTCCCATCCCAAAACCACTGGGAGGAGACGATGTGAATCCATATCATTATGACTTCATATTCTGCTCCACTCTTCCCCGAAGGCAAAAAATACAAAATTATCCTCCGTACATATGAAGGGAACGATCTTTCCATATACATAATTGATCTGTCTTAATACTTTATGGAAGGAGGATCTACGAGCTAATGAGCTATATTGGAATCTCATATGCTAACAGGAAAATAGAAATACAAGAAGAACTGATAACCTATCGCTTGGAGGAGAGAGACGAGAAAAGGAATCCAGATTTGAAGGGAGAGACAGATAGAGAAAGAACTACATGCTTTTCCTATATATTGAGGAAGTGAGAATATTTCTCAACAATATTCTGTGTCTAAAGACTGGTAGAAAAAAAGTTAATTCTATTTGCACTTGGGAGCGCTGGAGGAAAAAGGAGCAGGAATCCTATACATGGTTGGCATATGATTGAGATGAGGCCATATTTTCAACGTAGTTCTCCATCTATCCAATGATACAAACTAATCAAATTATCGCTCAACTTGGCAGAGAAGAAAAGCTGCCCTGCAACTGGAACAAGAAGGCAAAAAAGATGACATAACAGAAATATACACGGCTGGATAGAACCAGAGGCTTTAATGCTGGTGCACAGAAAAGTTCTTGTTCTTCCATATAGAAGCCCAAGCTCTACCCACCATCCTTCTAGACGAGGATTTACACAATGGCTCTGACTCTGGAGCCCGATGGGGAACTTCAGCAACATTTCCTCCAGGCCGCTGCTGTGCCTGAACAGTTAATGGATCCCGCTGACGCTGCTCCCTGAAAAGCATCAACAACTTCTGCGCCCTCTCTTTCCCTCTTGATGTTCCATTCACTGAAATTGAAACCAATGCAGGTATCGCACCTTCTTCTAGAACCAATTCGCTGCATTTGTCATTCCCATTACACAAGATCAAAAGACACGATACAGCTTGCTCCTGTTCAATGGGCTCACCAGAATCCAATCTATCAGAAAGCGCAGTAATGAGGCCTGGAGAAGATGTGATCTCTTCTTTTCCTGAATTATTCGAGGCCAAATTCATAAGGACGGCAATTGATTTTTCGGTCCATGTGTGATCAACAGGGTCCATGAGCAGAGCCTGAAGCCCTTCAATGATGCCAGCTGAGAGAAGGATGGGAATGTTTGAGGGGCAAGTGGAGAGATTGTAGAGGCAGTGGAGGGCATCAAGCTTACATTGAGGTTCAGATTCTTTTCGGAGAAGACAGACCAAGGACGGAATGGCCTTGCTTGAACCAATTACAGGCTTGGCTTCTTCAAGGCATGAGAGGTTTAGGTAGAGAGCTGTTGCAGACTCGTATGAATTCGACTTGAGGATCATTTCTTCCAGCAAAGGAATTACTCCAGCAGATAACATCATTTCCTTGTTCCTGAAAAGAATGAATGACTACATAAATAAGGACTAAAATGCAACTGTAAATAGATTTCCAAAAGAACCATATCAATTCAAAAATTTTGGATTAAATTACATATTACACTCCCCCCCCCCCTCCCACCAAAAAAATAATAAAAATAATAATAATAATAAATACTGTTTACGGTTAAGAGAGTTTAGTGTTTCTCCTTTCTATGAAAGAACAAATTAATCAGTAACAAAAAAAACTTGTTTTTTGTCTGCTTACTGGAGAGGATATGCAACAATGACAACACTTTAACTTTGTTCTCGCCAGTGCTGTAACAGTGACATCACTAATGAGGATTGGTATCCAACGCAGAAACGAATGCATCCTACCCTAGAGACATCCTAAGCAACAAAGTTTGCCTCGACCATTGATCTGCTTAAAAGATCTACCATATTCTTCTAGGTGGCCAAATTAACTATCCATGGACAAGTACCCAGAGACTCTTAAAATTCAGTGGTTAATATCATCATCTTGATCAATTCAATTTTTCAACCTAGGTTATCTGCTCACTGGATCTCAACCACACGTGGCTTTTCAAATCCTCCCATCCCGAGTTAAGTACACATTCACTTCTTGATACGTAATTAAGATTTTCATTACTCATTACAGCAATCATTAATGGGAAGGGATTGGGTCCTTCCCATCATTATAGTAATAGTGGCCACTATGACTTGGACACTGGAAGGCAA
This sequence comes from Protea cynaroides, assembly GCA_028583415.1. Lineage (NCBI taxonomy): Eukaryota > Viridiplantae > Streptophyta > Magnoliopsida > Proteales > Proteaceae > Protea > Protea cynaroides. The sequence goes on along the minus strand of CM053273.1, from coordinate 3,563,654 downwards.
TTAAACATTAGTAGCCACCAGCAGTTTTGCCATATGTTTGCTGACCCTACTTCCGCCAAGTTTCAGGATGACACATACTGGTAAGTTCAGGACAAAACTGTATCAACACTCAAATATTTAAATATCCATCAGGAGTGGGTACAATGGTTTTTTTCATTGCACCATTGAGGTGGTCTCAAGAAGTTTCCTAACCCTAAATCAGCTATCCAAACTGGTTGATCCACCACTGGTCCTCAAAACATTAGGGTCAACATTCTGATGATTGTCAAGGATCCCAAATCCAAATCTAATGGATTTGGAGCCTTTGCAGATAGGTTGAAGTCCATTTTTTATTTATGACCTGGTAGATCAAGGGTCAAGGGCAAGACCAGCTTTCAGAGAAATGGTCTGCAGTCATTTCTGAACTCCAAGGTAGTTGGAGTCAGCATTTTCAAAACAGCACGGCTACTTGTCAATTACCTTGAAAAAGAATTTATAGATGAAAAATGGTATTTCTTCTCAGTTGAATAATGACTACCAATATAAAGTACTACTTCAATAAGGGGAATAATGGAAAATCATAACGACCCAATGGCACATAATAACCACCATGATATTTGCATCATTTTCATGGAGTGGTATAGAGAAATAACAGTTGTTTTAAAAAATTATCAGATCGAAACCAAACTAACCTGTTATTGTTAACAGCTAGGTTGAAGAGAGCCATAGCTCCAATCCCCTGTACCTTTTGATTACCCTCACGGACAGCTGCCTCTAGAAACCTTACCAAAGCCTCAACAAAGCCATTACCTCCCATACATATCCTGGCTTCTTCATCATCCTTCAGCAGTAATCGTATCTGTTCCACTGCTTTCCATTTTTTCTCTGTGTTCCCTTGTCCGTCCAAGATAGCCAGTAAGCTATCATATCCTTGAGACATGTCTAGGTCCTTGTCTTCCCCTGGGCAAGATACATCATCCACTTCATTTCTTTCAAGTTCCACAGCAACTCCACTCTCCTCCACAGGTGCCACCTTAACACCTTTCAACTTGCAGGAGTTAACACTCTCCATGGATCTTGAATTAGTAGACTCAGATTCGGATAATGCCAGCCTCCAGTAGTTTAAATCAAGAGACTCTGGGGGGGCATCAGGAACAGGGACCCCATTATATTCACACCAATTAGCTACAAGACCCTTAACACAGTAATTGGGAGTTAAAGACAGATGGGGAAGCTCCTGTTGAGTCTTCGGGCAAGTTTTGTGCCCATCACTAAACCATTTTTCAATGCAGATCCGTTCATAAGTCTGGCCAGATGATATAATAACTGGGTCATACATCAGTTGCAACGATATTGGACACCTCAACTCCTCAGGTGGTACTGGCATTTGCAATGTCTTCCAACCATTTGACTTAAAACTGAAGGAACATAGTTTTGAAAGCTGTCGATCAAAGGCCTGGCCATTACCCACAGGACCACTGCCATCTTCCAAGGAGCCCTGAACAGTTGGGGAACATGGCGCTGATCCTTGAGAATCATTGTCATCTGAGAACTCATTTCGGAATAACTTGGAATATTTTCTCATAAGATGTAAAAGGTAAGCCACAATGGATTCCTTCCGCTTGTCTTCCTCGAGTCGTGATCTTTCAATCAACTTCTTGAGAGCTCTTCTCTCTGTGAGAGCTGCCCTTGAAGAAGTGATGCCAAGCCTCAACGCAGCCTGGTGGAAAATTTCTAGCTCATTATTGTCATTACAATTGCTGTTAAATTTTCTCTCCTGACGGAGCAATGTAACCACTTCATCACCAACTTGCTTCTCTAAAAAATCGATGGAGAAAACAGTCCCTTCAAGTTCAGTGACAATCTCCGAAATCTGCAAAGATATGATCAAAAAGAAAAATTAAGGTTAATTCAATGACATCATCCAGAAGGCTAACTATTACAAAAAGGGCGGAAAATCGGATTTTAAGACCGATTCTCTCATTTGCAAAATAGAATAAATATCACACACATCCAGTACGAAGACAAGAAAAAATAATGAGAATCATTTGCATAAAAATAGTAACAGTAATTGCTAAAAAAGGGGCATCCCAATGCACGAGGCTCCCGCTACTGCAGGGTCTGGGGAGGGGCACAATGTATGCAACCTTACCCCCACAAAATAAGATACGTCACTATGATCGAAAAAAATGAAAACTAAAAGGAAAGCTTTGCCACTATGATCGAGCCGCAGATCTTTTATTTCTAAAAACTAGTGCTGAGATGGCCCTGAATCTTAGTGTTAGAAACATTGTGACTTAGTTTGGAGAAGGTCCATCATCTCCATGCACAAAATAAGACAAGGCACACCAAACTAAACCAAATCATCATAAATTCTCAACATATAAATTGAGCTACTGAACATTTCAAATTTTATATCAGGTAAACTCAGGCCGACTTCCAGCTCAACCACATCGAGCTGGGCCTCAGGCTCAACTCTATTCAAAATTCATCACATGCAGAATTACGCCTGGCCTGAATTGTACCCCTAGCATCAGGCACAAAGGGCATGAAGTTGAGAGTTTCATCCATCAATAAAAAATAATGCACGAATTCAAGCATTTATAAAAGCGGGGAAAAACATCAATTACCTGGGAACCAATTGCTTGCGGGACAATGCCTTGAACCAGCCTAAGACTATCTGCAAGAGCAACCCTTGCCTTCTCAAATTTTAAACAAACAGAGCCCCCTGTTATAGCCTAAGCAATAAAACGGATACAATCAATGAATAATTCATGAGAGAAGTTCAAACTGATCTAAAATGTTTTGCACACTAAAATAATAAGCACTTCTTTACCCTTTAAGTGTGATTGAATGCAGATATTATGTATTAATGTATAGTCTAATAAGTTTTGTTCACACAGACCTATATTCATTCCCATCACCAATATATTTGTATCAAATAAATCCAAAATGTCCTACATAACTACCCACTTTGCAAGGTAAGTAGTACAAATTCAAATGGCTAAATGGACATAATAATCAAAAAACAAGTGCCCAATTACAGGTTCAAATAGTTTATTGAACATTCAAATCCTTATTATAGACTAATCGAACTAGTTCAAGTATAAAATCTTAAGTGATAAAAATGGAATATGCCAGCGTCAAAACTAGTAGATTAAATAAAAGCATAACAAGTAATTAATGCTACCATGCTACAGGGTTGGGATAAATGACTGCTGGCATAAAGATATCCATATACAGAGAAAGAATTTTACCAGGTACAGTTTACTGCATTCTGAACAATGCTGAAGAAGATTCTTGGCCTTTTCAAGTGCAACATGTAATGAGCATAAGGCCTGGATACCTGACTTGCTCCTGGGCCTTGCTGCTTCCAAGACAGGAAAAATTTCCAATATTTTGCAAAGAACTGTAGAAAGTTTTCTACACATACCTCCATGTAACTGCATGTGCAATCACAAATTCGATAATCACCAACCCAACTAAATGAAACGTAAAAACAGCATGTCTCTGTACGTTGTTATATTTTATGTCAAGTGAGCATGGTGTTGTTGAACTGGTGATTATTCTACCTTAAAAGTTAAAAGAAATTCGAATTTACCAACTTTTCTTATAGGAAAAGAAAGTTTCCAAAAGGCTTCAAAATGGTTTCATCATCATCATTATTAATATATTAGATTTGCATATCAACCCAGGTTTCCAGATATAATTGTTACAAACAATCAAAAGGAGCAGACTAATTCTAAATTTTTTACCTTCTGCCATTGTTTTAAATATTATGAAAATGCAATATTATTCGTTGAAAATAATTTTATGCATTATTAACTACACCACCCAAAAATATTACAGAAATCATCTGCCAGTTAAGCACTCAATATGGTAAATATGTTAATTAAAAAAAAAAAAAACCACCTATGCTGTCTTAAAGTAGACAATGGTCAACAAGAAGTTTTATTACAGGTAAGTTCACCAGCTGCCATAAAATGTTTAGCATAAGTCAACATATCTAACAAGAAGTTGATAGTGTAATCCTTTTTTTTTTTTTCCTGGGAAAAAAAAGGAATGAGGGGATGTTAAAAACAGTACAGTCGTGTTGATACCTTGGCATCGCTGGCAGCAAAAAGACTTTCTTCGACCTCAGCAGCATCCATAATTCCAATCAATGTCGCTTTCACACGTCTATCTCTGCTCAAGGAAGAGGATAAGAACCTAAATTACTGATTTAAGAGGGGGAAAGAGGACAGCATCTTCAATTCAATTTCTCAAAAGTGAAAGCAATTACTTAGCACCGAAAATTCGAGAAATCAATGAACATTGAAGCTCGTAATATTTGGAAAACAAGTAAGGATTGATTGTATCATTTTCGTTGGACATCTACGATTCGAATCATCAAATACATTAAACAAACAACCAGTAATTAACACGATAGCATGCATTCCGATTCCACCATTTTACAGAACAACCAGAGCTTCGAACACAATATAAAACCAAAATCAAGTGTACTATCTGCGTCTGAGATCTCAAATAGGACAAAAGATAATGCTGGGATTTATCCAGAGCAAACCAAAAACGACGGTCTTTTTTTTTTTCAATAAATGAAATTCAAGAAACCATACCATACAAGCTAACAAAACTTTTAAAAACAAAACCAGTTGATTACAGGTCGAGGTCGAACACCACCCGAACAGCAACAACAACAACAACAACAGCAGCAGCAGCAGCAGTATAAATGAGAACCCCAGAAGAAAAATCAAAAAGGAAAACAAAAATGATTTAAACACCGCAATGAAAGCGGACAATAGGGTGACTATTCAGAAGCCTACCACAAAAGAAAATACATCTCCAAGGGGGCTTCATTTCTCAATGATTAGCAAGGCAGGACAAACAAATACGAACAATTAGGGTTCTATACTATCTGTTTCCCATCTCATTTTTTCTGTAATCCTTAAATTAGGAAGTAGGTTTCGATCGACAGCTTTGGAGAGCGATTAGTCGCACTTGGAGGAAAAAAAAACCAAAAAATAGTACTTCAATGAGAAGATGAAAGAAACTGATTTTTTGCTTTTTTTTCTGTAAAAATACTACTTTTTTTTTTGGGTAATACAACAAAATATGAATCTAAAATTAATTTCTCCCCTTTCACTTGTCAAATAAATCAATTATTGCTCTTATTATAGAAAATCAAATAATAACCGATTTGTTTATTTATACTAATTTTCAAAATTTATTACCGCCATCCTTGCAGCGGCATTGAAATGCTCTCCGCTTTTGTCTCCCGGTTTCTCGGCCGACAATTGCCGACTTTCTCGTTTGTCAGTTAACAGTTAATTCATAAAATGCCTCTCAAAAGACAATTTTACCCCTATGAATCTTTGAAGTTATTACTATTAAAAAAATAAAGAAACTGAAAATTATTTTCCATGCCACCGAAAGGGAAAAAAATCTCCCCTTTTGTCCTTGTGTCCCTTCGGTCGTGATCCAATTGTTAGAGTTTGCGGCTGGAATCCCTCTAATCACCAGAGATGATCCAAACCCCAAGGGATGTAAAGTCAAAACTCTTGATTTGATTTGCAATAATATCTGATTGAATGGACCCTTGACGATTAAACGAGTTTTAGACCATGAAGAAAATGGAATCTTGAGATTAAGACCTCTGAAACATATGGAATGAGGGCAAATCATATCCAACAAATGATATAAATGGATGATTGAAAATTTGGATTTGGTTCGCATTCCATTTAGGGGTATTTAAATACAGTCATATTCAAATCATTTTTTATCCATATTTATACCATTTACATACCTACAACACACTTCTACAATTATTTTTGGAGAGGGTGGGATGGGGAAGGTCCATTTTTTATACATCACAATTTTACAATGAAAACATAGGAGAATCGAACTCATGACCTCTCGATTGTCTACGCAACTAAACCCTATTGTCAAGCTTCCAATCAACTATTTTAACAATTGTCTTCCCCAACATCATAATTCGACACCATTGATTGTATAAATGTCCAAAAAATCAATAATTTGTGATGGGTATGAACGAGCTTCATCCACCCATCGAAGATAAAATCTCTTCATCTAGGATTTTGCATTTGTATGAGATTTTTAAAACCATAGGGAGGGTATTTCAAATATTCATTTTCAAATATTCATCTAAATGAATAGGATAATACTTGAATATAGCATTCTCTTCCACAAGAAGAAAAAATAAATAAATTAAAAAAAAATTATGGTTTGGTGAGTAACATATTTCAAATCATTTTCTCTTCATCCTTTTTAGTTATCATAAGTATTATTTTCTTACCAAAAAAAAATTATAAGTATTATTTAAGATTTAGCTGACCCTGTAACCAAAATGAACATAAAGAATTGTGAAGTATTATTAACTTTTTTGTTTTTTCATGTTTTAATTATATTGTGTAAAGGTCAAAGCACCGATGTTACAAAGTTTTTTTTATACAAGAGTGGAACTAAACCAACTAGTCCGACGTGAAATGAACAAAAACCTCTAGACAAAAGCATGGACATTGCCATTAAAAATCCTTAAAGAGTGGATAATCATCATAAATATTCAGTGAATTACAAATTGGTTTAGTTTTCTTTATGTTAAAAGGTCTCTAATAGTATATTGAATTTTTGTGGCTAATAATGTATTTTCCCATCATTATGAAAGAAATAAAAAACTATGGGGCTTAGGATTTACTTGTGGAGATTTATGTGTTCTTCTAGATTATCCAAATAAAACTGTATATCTAAATAGTTAGTATAGTTTGAAGTCACCTAAATTCATTAAAATCATTTTTTTCAAGTGTGGTTTTGCGAAAATTTGTACATGTACTTTTCGCTTGATCCTATCACCGTCTATATGGTGTGAGCGCACATTTGGAATGTGAGATTCATTGGATATATGGTGACGAGTACACATTATTCCTTATCAAATTTAACAGGTTATATTATATCTCATGTGATCAATGATTATAAACTCTTTTGTTTGTCCATGTTAAGTTCGTTTATTATAGATGAAAACCCATATCATTCTTATAAAAAAAAAAAATCATATCCTAGATTAAATGATATTAAAAATTTAACTTTTATATACATGTAGTAACTAATAATTCATTCTTAAAAACAAAACTGGTTCAAGTAATTAGTATTGGATCGGTTGGATCAATTGATTCATATCTATTTTGGATCTGATCGATTTTTAATCCAATTTCTTACCTTATCATATTTTAATATTAATTTAATACTATTGGCCACATGTCAATTTCTATTGATTCAGATCAGATTTGAACATTATCCATAATGTATCTAATACTTAGATTTATATATCCTTTAGAGAGAGAAAATAGCAGGGAGAATCCAGTCATTTCAATATGGTAATTTATTTGCCAACACCCATATTAGCAATTTTCGAGGTTCTTTCCTGGCACAAAGAAAAGCAATGTTTATCTTAGGGAAAAAAAAAAATTAATGCGATACTCCCAGAAATTAAAGGGGGGCTGAGAGGGTTATATGGTGAAACCGTGGGGTATTTTCGTCATGTGGGGACTATTCAGTCTATTCTGATACCGTCGGCAGCGGATGTCTCCAACGAGGAGTACGGATTAGGAATTCCATAAATTCGGTCCAGTAATTTATTTTTTATTTCTAATAACGTTACTACCAGATGACACGTGGCATTGAAAATTCGCCCAAGATCCGTGGCTTACGGAGAGTCCCACATCTTGTTTCCCTCCCAATGGTTTTAAAGTTCAACTTCGAACCCATGGGACCAATTTAAATTTGTGGCTAAGAATTACCGAACTAGACAATTACGCACGTGTCAAAATATCTTTGGATTGAGATCAATTTAATATGTTAATTACCGCTAACGGTCGCCACGTTGCAGATGTTTACTTCATCATTAGCCATCGAATCTCAATTTAATAAATTTTCTTTTAAAAGTCTTGAATCTTGATTACCTACCTGTTAAGCATTGGGCACCTGTACTTTACCTCTTCGGACAAGAAGGAGACACTTCCAAAAGGTAACAGTGGAAAAAAAAAAAAAAAATGAATACCTTTTGTTCCAAAAATCTGTTTCTATTTAGAAACAGTTTTTGTGTTTTTGTTTATTTTTGATGTATGTAATTGCGGAGAAAAATTGTAAGGTAAAATTATAAATATATATATTTTCTTCAGTTGTTGGTATACATTTATCCAAACATGTGGTATCATGAATCAAATTTTCAGCCAGTAGAAGGTCGGGGAGAGTGGCAGACGAGGGGAAATATTTTAATATATGTGTTATTTTTATTTTAAAAGTTCGAACTAGTAAGTAGAAGGACTCTTTATATATAAGAACTAATGTTCCAATCTCATTATTAATGCGGGAGTATGTAGCCCCACCATTTTGAGGTAGGTGTATATATGGTAATATATGTGGTAAATACATGACTCCTTTAAGGGATATATCCCTCTTTTGGGCAATGAATGTCCCTTTTTTGGTGGTTGATCTTTTATTTTATTATTATTACTGTGAGAGGGAATTTGGAACTCTAATACCATGTTAAGGTTTCCAATCTCATTAGTAATGTGGGACTATTCCCAATAATGTGAATGTCTCATGGGCAAAGGAACTCTTTCCCTTATGGTTTGGTTGGATATACTTGACTCTAAAATAATAAAGTGAATAGTTGTCTGTTCATTTTAATCAAACACAATTGCGTTCAAGCCTTTTCTTGTTCAGAAAAACGGTATCTCCAAATTATGCACAAAAGAACTCTTTTCTTGGCTTATTGGGTTCGATACATCATCGCGTGAGGTTCTCCAAATTCTTGGCAATTTGAAGGAAATTGAGTTAGTTCATCCGAAACAGAACCCCTAGGTCCTATTCAGTTCGTCAAAGCAAGGGAGATACGCACGGATAATTGATGTGAGCTGATCAAGTGATCAACATTGATGGCACAAAAGAATCAGAAGTGAGAGAAAGAGAATGGGAGAAACATGTACTAGTGAATGAGAGTTTTCTGTTATCGGCTGGAGGGAGAGAAGAGGAAGAGACAGAGGAGAAAGAGAGTAGTTATGAGGGAAGATTTTTAAGTGTTTGAGAAGCATCTTAATCTTGTTTCTCCAAAAACTATTTTAATTGTTTTTTTTTAAACAAAAAAATAGATCGGATTTACCTTTGGAATCCATGTAGTTCTGTTTAGAAAAAAAAAAAAAACATACACACACACAGAAACAATTTTTTGAAAAGTTCATGGCCCCCCATTTTGGACAGGAGAAGCGATAAAATGGGCCTGTTGGAAGTAGGGCTGGGGTCTTGGATAAAAAATTCAACTGTGGGAGGTGTTAGTTCTAGATGGGCCCTACAAAGGCAACCATAATGAGTAACTTTGGACCGACAACCATTACCGTAGTAATGTGGTCTTGGTTTCAGGGCGCACTAGAAACAAAAGGGTCACATATATTCCCCCACTCTCTATTCCTTTCCCCTTCAATTTTCTTCTGAAGTCAAAGTGGGGCTTAGCTTGTGGGGTCACTTTTGATTTCTTTACATTATATTAATGGAAAAAGAAGTATACGTTGCTCCTTTGTATTTTTCTCTTACCTTTTTTTCTCCTTTATACTTCTATATATATATATATATATATATATATATATTATAATGTCAGCATATAAATCATTCTCTCATAATATATATAATATATTATTTTTTTTCCTTTTCCTTTTCCTTTTCTTTGATGGTATACAATTTTTATTATCATTGTAGTATAAAACAAGAGATTGTTTATCACATGGGTTGGTGGTTGCGATTTTCATATGGCCAGAAAGTGAGAGCCTATCTCAGGAATGAAATATCCAGACCGACAAGATGGCATGATGGGGTTTCGGTTAAGAGATATTGTTTATGTCAAAAATAGCGGCGTGGAGCTTTTGGAATGATAATTAATATTAGAGCAAAGGCTTCTTATGCCGGCAGCGTAGAGGAATGTTTCACAATATACTTATTAGTAAGGGTGTTAAACGGTTCGATGCGATGTGTAGGATGGTAAAATCAAAACCGAACCGATTAACTAATTGGTCTCAAAATTGAAACTAGAACTGATTTTATCGGTTTTTAAACGATGTTTCACTAATCGATTTTGATTGCAGTTTTGATTAAGGTTTAATGCATCATTTGTTAATCGATTTTTCAAAAAAAAAAAACACATTATCTAAAAATCCTACATTCCCCATGTTGATGGAGATATTATTGACCACAAAATGTATCTAACTAATTTTTCCAATAAAACAATAACTACATAGGTAATTGATTTTGGTTGTAGAGGTAAGGCTGCATACATTGTGCTTTCCCCTTGCATAACAAGAGTCTCGTGCATTAAGTTTTGCAAGGTTAGGAAAATAATAGAGATATTGCTAGAAGGTTCACAAGATATTGTTGGTGGAACAAAATAAACAGTCCAAAACTTCAATCGTGAAATAGAGACATTGCTGGAAGTCTCTATTTCTCCTCTATGTGTGATAATGTGTTTGTTCGTAATGACTATGTTAATTGTTATTATATTTAACAGTTTAGGTTAATTAGGTTTTGGAAGACTAGGGAAATAATAGGTAAATTGTATAAGTAAATAAAGTAATGAGACTAGTGTTATTCTGTTTAACCGTTTAGGTTAATTAGGTTTTGAAAGATTAAGACAATAATAAGTAGATTGTATAGTAAATAAGGTAATGAGATTAAGGTTTATCAATTTAGTTTAGGAAAATAAATTATTCAATTCATTCTGTTTTATTTTATGGTCAATCATTGTGGACCGTCGGTGTACATGGTCTCAAACCGAACAGATCCGATTAAACAATTGGTGTCATTTTCAAAATCAGTATTGAACCCATTTATTAAATAGTTTCACGGTTCCAATCTAAAATAGCCGATGCGATTTTGATAAACGATTTTGATGCCAATGTTGCACCCTTACTAATTAACATGTGGGATTTACTATCATCAATGGGGCTTGCAACATGAGGAAAGAGAGAGAAAATGTCAAGACAAATGACAAGAGAATATTAGTTAAATGACAAAAGAATATTAATAGAGGAATCATCCCTCCAGAGCGTAGGGATCTTTTTCTCATAATCTTAATTTGTTTTTATCCATAATGTTAGAAAATCAGGTTTTCTAGATATATATATTTTTGTTTGTAAAAAAAATTCTATTGAAACAGTGCAAAGAATCTCATTGAAGACAGATGACACTATTTCTACATCGATCAGATCCTCTCCCCCACATGGGTACCCCTTCCCTTTAGAACTCATTCCGTCTAGGTTTAGTGTGACCTATGGTCTAGTTGTGGGTCCCACATTCATGGACGATGTGAGTTTCAAGGGGAGGGTACCCATGTCAGGTTTTTCCTCCTATTTATATATATATATATATATATATATATATATATATATATATTTTTTTTTTTTTTTTTTAAATTTTTTTTTTTTACTTCTATAAGTTTGTTTTTTAATTTTGGCGAAAAATTTCATGGATATTATTACCTCAAAAAGGACGAAGGGTGGTAGGGTGGTTGGTATTACAAGATTACGAGTTTGGATTACTTGCATGTACATGTATTTTCTATAGGATCTTGTCAATATCGACGTGGTGTGGGATTCATTGAATATGAACAGTGATGAGACCTAAGGAGGATTCAAATACATGCTGCTGAACTATATAGTCTCCAAAATTACTCCTAGACTAAGGGCAGCTGCATCCATGTGCTTGAAAACCATTATCATCCATATTTCTTAATTTCGACAAAATATCAAAAATCTCAAAAATCTTGAATATTTCGATATTTATATGTTAAAAAAGGCTGTGACTTTGCTGTGACTTTGTGAGATCTGATATTTAAAACATTGTTCCCATGCAATTATTATGAATTATATTCTTCAATTGCCTTCTCTGCATTGTGATCTATAGTTTGATATCAAGATAAAGGTCATGGTGGAAGAGGAAGGGAGAGATATTGGTCGATCAACATTCATTGTTCAGCTGATCAATAGTAAAGAATTGTGTCGACGCTTCACAAAGCAAGGGATGCCAAGGGGTTCCACCATGCATTGATCAGGTTAATTGGTTGAATGTTGAAGATTAGTGGGAAAGGATAAGGCCACAATTTCACTCCAGAGGTTATTAATCTGCAGAAAAAGAAAAGCTTTTCTCTTCGCCCATGGGGTTAGATAGAGCTGCTCCCTCCAGTTATCTTGGGCTCCCTACAGTTGTTGGCTCTTTTTCATGACCTCAATGACCTATCGAAGAACCAAGATAATTTGTGTCTGACCTGATCGAGACTGAAGATCGAACCTAGAATTTACCCCTACTCCACTTTTATATTCACCGGATTGATGTGAAGGCCATCCTTCGCCATCCTTAGCATTGCTCTGTCGTCTTTCCCATATGACGATTATCAAGTCTGCGGAGTTGTAGGTTCAAATCTTACAGATTCATCTGCAATTACTTTGTTGGTCTTTCTCTGTTAGACTTTTATGTAGGCTTAATTAATTACTTGAACTAGTTATTCAGTGGGAGTCTGATTGACACGGTAGAACCAGTTTGGTTTGATTTGTCACATGGTATAAAATAAATTTAGTAACCCTAATTCTATTATGGGAAGAGTTTTATGGTTACAGCAGTATTTTATAAATACTGTGTTAGAGTCTTCATAGCCACAGTTAATCATTTCTCTCTGTATCTATTAACAAAGAGACATCAGGATATTCTCTAGAGGTTGTGGAAGACTGTGACCGAATGATTTCAATCAGAGTTTGAAACGTAGCAAAAGCGTAGAGGAAATAAGCATTCACACACATGTATGCCTTTATGATTAATAGATTATGACTTCCCATCGTGTTCTAGAGTTCATATATGAATCGGGATGAGTTTGATTGAAACCTTAAGTACAATAATATATAACATCATCTTCATCCACGGACCACCATCCACCTTCCATGTGGGAACAAATCTGGAAAATGCGGGCCATACTCTTCCCAAAATCAGAAACTTCATTTGGAGTTAGAGCTTGTTCGGAAGGGATAGCTTCGGCTAATTCTGTTGCTAATGTCAATTTCGACCTTGTTGTCTTCTATTTTCTTAGGTTAGGCTCAGACACTAAAAGATGGAGTACTGCTGCATGCCGTCGGGCAAAAAAATCGTCTCCCGTGCGCCAGCCCGTCAGATGATGGGCTGGAAGGCTGGCGCACGGGAGACGATTTGAGTCCTGCCGTCGGAGAGTGCTTTGACAACATTCAAGTGGAATCTGATAACTAGCTTTTGGTTTCCTAATTGACAAGCTCTGCTCTTAGGGTATTCCACCGATGGATTCCTCCTCTGTTTTACAAGGTAATTCGCAATTGGATTCCCCTCAAGAGAACAATAAGAAATTTTCCAAACGATTGATGACAGGAAGTTTTCAACAACCCACTACTACTATGAATCCTTTGTCTAATAGTCATTCCAAAATCTGTTACCACTTTAAAAAAAATGTAAGAACTAGGGCTGCAATAGGATCGAATTGGGCTGGGTTTTCTAAAATCGAAACCCAATCCTAGATCCCCTTAATTGGTTTTGGATCTGGTCCAATCCTAACTTAGGGCTTGAAAAATCCAATCCTAATCTGTTGTCTTTAGGGTTGGGTTGGGCTAACCCTTATTGACCCTGACCATGGGGAGGGGGAGGGGAATGGAGATGCAGGGGGCTATGCCAGGCCAAGGAGAAGAGGAAGACACAGACGGGCTCAGTCCAAGGCCTCAATCCTGACTGGATCCGGCCAGAAATTTTCAACCATAACCCACCCTCAGGGCCATGGGTATCTTAGACCGGATCTTGTTCGGCTTAGGGAGGGCTTGGGCCGGCGGGGCTAAACTTGCATTCCTAGTCGGAACCATCATGCGTAGTTTCTTTATTCGAAATGTGATTAGGCGCAGGGATTTTTTTATGTCCGCGGGAACCACATTTCTAGTTTATATTTACCAAAATAACCTCAGATGCTTTTTCCTGCTCTATGGTTGTGCTTGTAGGGATTATCAAACGTAAGGCCGCAACGGTCCAGAGTCCAGGGTCACTTAGGTAATTTAAAATGTTTTGAGTTTTTGTTCTTTGAAGTTTAGGGCGCGGGGCAAGGATAACCCTCAGTTCAATTTGCTGGAGCAGGAAAATGCATCAGAATTTCCCAGGCTTCCAGCGAATGCGATAAGAAAGATATTTCCCGTCCATACAAAATCCTCTCGTCACTCTGTTTGCCGCTTCAAGCTCGCGCCTTCTATCCTGGTTACCTTTCTCAAGGGCATTCTACATTTCTATACACTTCAGAGCGAACTACGAAGGCCTGTTCCAGCTTCATGTGGCTCTGACCTTCTCGAGGAGTTTGTATCAAGGGACGAAAAGATGGCAGCTTTGAGTGCTCTTTCTCTCTGCCCCTGTAGGCTTTCATGTCGACCACGCCCTAGAAGGCCTTCCGTTTCTTGCTCCTTAAGTGCTTCTACTCCCACGGGTGTCCGCTTTTCACTATCCTCTTTTTTTTCTTCTTCTTCCTGAAGTTCTTCTACAGTAGGAGTTCTGATTCAGTTCTGCTGTGTTTCGATCCAACTGAAATTCATAACAGTATTAATTCATTATTAAAAAAGTTCCTTTTAAATTTTATTGCATTGGGGTCATTGAAACGAATTTGAAACAGGAGTATATTTCTAAAACCTGAATTTTTTCTGGTTGCCGTTTTGCAACATTAGTTAAATTCTTCTTTTGATGATTTAGTTGATTGAACTCAATCTATTCGTAGGATGTAAAATTCTAATGTCACCAATTAGCTGTGGCTTTAATCTGAATTTCTTCTTTCACGACCTTTTCTGGCAACTCTTAGTCATCTATATCCTTGTACGCTTGTCGCAGTATTTTATTTTATTTTTTATTTTTTACTTTCTCCTAGTCGAAATTTAGTATCCTGATTGGTGTTGATGATAGGTACTCGTGGGTCTAAAGTCCTAAACAAGAATATGAAGAGAACAGAAGGAGCGGGGAAAAGTATGGAGGATTCTGTTAAACGCAAATTGGAACAGTTTTACGAAGGCTCTGCTGGCCCACCACTCCGTGTTCTTCCTATAGGTGGCTTGGGTGAAATCGGGATGAATTGCATGCTTGTGGGGAACTATGATCGTTACATTTTGATTGATGCTGGCATCATGTTTCCAGAGTATGTTTTAGAAAATCAATAGCCACAGTTTGCGTGCTCCGTTTTGAAAATCTCCCGTCAGTTGGAACTAGATATTATAATGTTGTACCTGTAACTCCTTTTTAAGCGTTCCAAGTTATTTGTTCACTCCGTAAACGCATCAATTTACCTGCCTTCAGTAGTTGTTTCTTTAAAACTTTAATTGTTGCATGGCACTGGCAAATTGCAAATTTGAATTTACAGAAGCTTTTCTAGAAGGCATATATTAGCAGGAATCGTATCTTTCTGCCTTTTTAATACTATCCTTCTTTTCCTATTCCTCATTGTTGGCTTTGGATCAATTTTTTCCCATGGATATCAGTTATGATGAGCTGGGTGTTCAGAAAATTATACCTGACACAACATTCATCAAAAGATGGAGCCATAAAATTGAAGCAGTTGTTATAACTCATGGCCATGAAGACCACATTGGTGCGTTGCCTTGGGTAAAGTTTCCTTTCCACTTTAGAAACTGTGATCATGTTGTCCACTTTCCTTATAACATGTGTTTATGTTGAAGGGTTGGGATGCGCTTTTCTCTGATCTAGTTGTGGCCGAATAATTCACATTATCCTAATCCACAATTGTTCTGGAGAGTAAGAAGAACAAGAACAAATATAGGAAGTGGTCTTGCTAAAGTTATGTTGGGAATAATCCCACCTTGGTTAAGTCCAGAATCTTGGGTGCCTTATATACTTGATAGTCTTTCCACTTAATAGTTCAAACTTTGAGATGGAAATTTATCATTGTATTAGAGCTCTAGGTTCTCTCCGTCCAGTCAATCAAAAGAGGGACCACATACCACATGTACTGCCACACAAAAAGCCACACAAAAACAGGGGCAACACATCAGGGGGAGTGTTGGGAATAATTCCACCTTGATTAAGTCTGGAATCTTGGGTGCCTTATATACTTGAGAGTCCTTCAAGTTAATAGTTCGTTGAGATGGAAACTTATCATTATTGATTGGAACATCTCCTTAGGTTTCCTCCAAAAGGTGAAACCACTACGTGTTGGCTTGTGAGCTACATGTACGTGGATACCTGAGGTTGAATGAGCATTGTATCTAGAGTCCCTGACCAAAGCATTCCTCTGTATTAAATTCATGAAGGAACACTATTTTGTTGGGACTTGGTTGCATCAAACCTGCTGATATTGCATAAGCTTCTAGAATGAGTAAGTTTAACAACCAGCTGATATTGCATAAACTTCTAGAATGAGTAAGATTTGTGTTTAACACTCCTTTGATGTTTTATTCAACTACACATAATCCAAGAAGTTAACCTTGTGGATGACTCTTTTAAATTTTTTCCCCAAAAAATTATTGTTCAATGTCTTATTCAACGACACTGAATCCAAGAAGTTATCCTTGAGCATGGTTCTTTTACTTTTTTCCCCCAAAAAATTCACTTGTATATGTTTAAGTTTCAAGTCTTAATGGGGAAAAAAAAAACGAAATGCGACATGAACTTGAAAGGTCTGACTCATGGGCTTAGAGAAGATGTTGATATCTAAAGACAATTTATGCCATGTGATGTGGCCCATGTTGCATCGTTGTCTCTTTACTTCGTTTGTTCGATTGGTAAGTGGTAACTCTGACTTCTGGTAGATTGTAAATGTTGGGAATATAAAGTTTAAGGGAACATTCTTATTGTGTCAACTGTCAACTGAGCAGGTAATCCCAGCTTTGGATTTGCGAACACCAATATTTGCTTCGTCCTTCACAATGGAGGTATGTGGAAAGGGTATCAAAATGTCTTTATTTCCTTGCATATGTTCTTTGCGATTTTTTTGGGATGAGAAACCAAAATTTTATTGAAAATAAAAAAAAGGTTTAAAAAGGTATTGCAACAACAACAACAGAAACCAGATTACAAAGGCCAGACACCCACAACGGGACTCGTACTGTACTATGGGATAATGATCTAGTCCCGATATGTGCCAACTCATCGATTATACAGATGGTAGAATGCATCCTCCACATGAAAGAGATGTTTCGCCGAGGGACAAAGCAATCTGGCTCTCCTTATCAGATGCAGATACCTCCATGGTATTCCAGAAAGCTCTCAGAGGCAGCTAACCATCAGCTCAGAATCCTCTTCTATTATGGCATGAGTCCACCCATGTGAAACAGTAATCTCCCCAGTACCCTAGATGGCTGCTATTAATTCTATTGTGGCTGAATCAGACTTTCCAATAGGGAAGGACAGTCCCCTCCTTAATTGCATTCTCTGCTACTTTTTGGGGAAGATGAATAAGGACATTCTCAAGTTATGAGACTTGGTTAATCATAATGGCATTGAGATGCTGATAAAGAGTTCTGTATCCATGTGATTCAGTATACACACAAGAAATATAGCAAGGGGCTGCTTTGCTGGCATGCATGTGTTGTATTTGTTCCAATTATTTAGACTTCCTTTTTTTTTTATTTTTTAATATTGGTAACCTCACGATATGATAGTTGCATTGAATCCGAGCTTGATCCTGACTTATCTCGTGTCACCACTGATGATTTTAGTTGGCAGTTGTTTGGGGGTGATGTAGGATGTTAAAAGTGCCTACTTGTTGAGTTTCTCTGAGATAAATTATAACTTTGGGAAACTCAGAGTTCTGGTAGCAACTGATTGGGGATATTAGCACTGAAAGTTAAAGAAATCAAAAGTGAACAATTTAAATAAAGGACCTGTGCCTTCTACCTGAATGTATATTAATCACTTTAGATGATTCGGGATTTACTAATTGCAACACCTAGAATAAAAATGTAGCTACTCCTAGAATGAACTTTATTCATGAACACAAAACTCTCTTAAACTACTCCATCTCCATCTTATTTGGAGGCAAGACTACCAGTAATAATGGCGAAAATTTGATTGTTGAGAAACTAATAAAGAAGTCCTAAATAATGTATTACTCTTAAGGGACCAAAAAAAAAAAAAAAAAAAAATCCAAGTGTAGACTGATACTTCTCTATTATTTGGTCATTGCTTTCTGAAATCATATGCAATCTGCAAGAATGTGGGCTTGTTAGATAGGTAAGTAGAAAACCTTCCCAACAAACTAAATTTTTAGCCAAATAGCTCGGTCATTACTATAAGATTTTTTTTTGGATGAATGGAAATATATGTAAAGAAGCACCGACATAACAAATACAAGCTGCTATAACAATAGGGAGAAACAAAATGATAAAGGCTGACAGGCAACCCACTGACTACATATTCATGAGAATTGAAGTTGTAACTTCACTTTCTAAGATTTGCAAGCCAAACAATGGGGGGATTGTAAAATATCAGTTCCGTTAGTACAGGGGAAGAAATTATCAAGGCAAAATTCCTTATGGTGTTGTGGAGCAATGTGGGCCCATATGGAACTTCAATTGTGTTTGTATCTAGGGGTTCCCATGCACGAGGCTCCCGCTATTGCAGGGTCTAGGGAGGGTAGAATGTATGCAGCCTTATCTCATTCGAATGAAAAGCTTTTGAATTATGTGGTCATGGTTGTGGTTAGGTAGTTTGGGCAATTTGAGTTTCAAGCTGAGCTATATGGAAGAGGGTAATGAATAAAGAAGGTAGCCAGCCCTTGCTCTTACACTCACTGGTTTAGATCAAGCGGATAGTGTATAGGGAGGGGTCTGTAAACCTCGGACATGACAACAAAACAATTGTATCTACTTATGTTAAGTAAGATCCAATCAATGTATTTGGTTCAGTCAGTCACTTGGTTTTTGTTCAGTTAATTTTCCTTGTTTTAGCTAGCAAGGCTATTTTTATAATTTAGAGTAACTGGGTTGGGTTGAGTATAGTCTCTATTTTTTCTTTTTGGAGTAGAGTTGGGTGGGTTGGTGCCAATCTTAATCTTTCATGGATTTGCTAGTAGAAGTAGGCGGGGGCATCCAGATCTTCATGAAGGCTAGCTAATGCTATTTAAAGTTTGGTTAAGTTATATTAGCCTGCTGTCATAAGTGGCAATTATCTCCAGCCCCAGAAAGTGTGGTGCTTTGGGCCCAATTTGACACCCCTAGTGATGGTATTATGGCCTTTTGGTTTGCTTTTCATCAATGGGATTTTGAAGCTTAGTCATTGTTGTCATAGGTTCCTTCCTATTTTGGGTGGGTAACTGTCTTCATAAACTTTGATCTCACTATATCTCCTAATAGTGGCCTGGGAATTTTTTTAGTAGCCTATATAATTTTTCTTGCTGTTGTTAAATTCATTTGTTCTGTACATAAAGATTGTCTCTCCTTTCATTTGTTAACAGCTAATCAAAAAGCGTTTGAAGGAGTTTGGAATCTTCGTCCCATCCAGGCTTAAGATCTTCCAGACGAGGAAGAAGTTCATTGCAGGACCTTTTGAAGTAGAGCCAATCAGAGTTACCCACTCTATTCCTGATTGTTGTGGATTGGTACTCCGCTGTGCTGATGGGACAATTCTTCATACTGGTGACTGGAAGGTGACTGTTGCATCTTATTTACTTTCCTATTTTTGGTGTTCATTTTGTCTGATGTGTATGTTACTTTTTACAGATTGATGAAACGCCACTGGATGGGAAAGCTTTTGATCGTGAAGCTCTAGAGGAACTCTCGAAGGAAGGAGTTACCTTAGTAAGTTTCTTGGAAACATATATATTTTGATTGTTTGTCTTTCTGCTGTTACTTTTCCTATAATTTGTAGTACATTTACCTTATTTGATTTCTCATCTATTACATTTGTCATGTTGAACATGCTTGTGGGTCCTGTATCTCATATGACAATAAGGGAATTCTTCTCTCTCTCTGGTTACTATGTTTAGTGTGGTCTGAGTTGGAATTTTTTTAGGTGTTTTCCTCTGGCTAACTTTACTGATGTGTATTACATCCTAAAGTCTGTAAAGACAGTTCATTTCACCTTTGAGCAGGAACTTGGAATGTTTTTAACATATATTTCAAGTGTGTGGGTGTGTGTTAGTTGAGGGGCAGGGTGCTGCTGCCTGCTGAGTAGTCCGTACATATTTTTATTTTTAGTGGAATGAAAGACATGCATAGTTTAGGCCTTGTTTCAAGTATGACCTTGAACAGCTGATTGGAGGGCAAGAATCCAGTAGCCGACCCTGGGATAAGGCTTTGTTGTTGTTATTGGAATGAAAGAGCTTCCACACTTTGATTATTTGTTTGATTCTAGTTTTTCTAATGCTCAATCTCAATGTTGGTATGCTTTACGACCTGCTGCATGCAGATGTTACCTTAAGTATGCAGCGTGAATCCATTGGACAATAAGGCTATATTTGGTGTGATTATCCTGTGAATAAACTACTATTCGGGTCAAGATTGCCACAATGTGGATTTTGAGTTAATTATTTGCTTTCCTTTCCAGATGATGAGTGACTCTACAAATGTGCTCTCACCTGGAAGAACTCTTAGTGAGACTGTTGTAACAGATGCACTACTGAGACATGTTTCAGCTGCAAAAGGAAGAGTTATTACTACACAGTTTGCATCTAATATACATCGTCTTGGAAGTGTTAAAGCTGCAGCTGACTTAACTGGTCGGAAGCTGGTATGTGCGCATGGTTTACAGAAATAATCATTATCTTCAATTTTTTCGTTTCTTCGTTCCTTTCGGAGGGTAATTCATCTTCAAAGTTGTGAATGTTATCTCCATGGAGTATGGATGGATCAGTATTTATTTTTCAGTGTAACAGGTATTTGTGGGCATGTCATTAAGGACATACTTAGATGCTGCTTGGAGGGATGGAAAAGCACCAATTGATCCATCAACTCTGGTGAGAAAAACATTTTTATATTATCCTTTCTATTTTTGGTGTAATGGAGTCCTTTTCTATGATTACTCGTACCTCTTCTGGACTACGGCCAATTTTCAACCCCTAGCCTAAAGTTTCAGACAATTTTGCGTACTACCCTCAATTTCAAAACCTTGTTACAGACAACCCCAGCCTCTTAGCTGATTTATATTAAATGATGATGTCATCTAGTCCACAAACTTTTAAGGGCAAAAATACCCTTAATGGGGCAGTGAAGTATCATTGTTGTCCTTATTGGGACGATAACTCTATCTTCTTCTTGTTCACTTTTTCATTTCGCGAAGAACAACACCGACCTGCAACTTCCTTAGGCAATGACGTCCTTCGACCGAAACTCCTTTGACCATCCTCTTGCAAGCTTTCTCCTGAAATAAATTCAAATCCCCGGCCCAATGCTCCATATAAAACCTTACCACAACCCCTCCATCTTTGCAACTCAAATCCAAATTCCAGAAACCACCACTGGAGGAAACTTCTTGGAAATTCCGACGGCGTCATGAACACTAATCTCCTTCAGAGCTAATACATCTTATCCAGTTGGAGTTTCGATGCATGACTTTAGAATTGGGTGAGAGGTAGCCTTCAACGATCAGATCTTGGAACACAGCAGAATAGAAATCGACGCCCTGGCACCACTCTTTGCTGGTCCAGAGATTGTGATGACCAGAGCTGGAAGAAGATCTGACAGCATCGACCATGGTGGCAAAGGCGTCGATACGTAGTATCCCACCGGCGATGTTGAGATTTTCAGGGATGGAGAAGAAGCAAAAGTCGTCGGAATTGCAAGATTCACCCGTAACCGTAACAACATAAGCAAATCGAAGAAGGAGAATAGCGACCCCAAACAAAAGAATTCGAACCAGTATGTTTTTCAGGGGACTGGATTTCCCGATCGTAGGCTCCATGACTGCGAAAGAATTTCTCCCTTTCTCTTCTGAAAACAAAACGAGAAAAGTAAGAAAAAAAAATCAAGGTATGAGAAAATTAGAACCTAGTGAGAGCAGAAATGAGAAGAGGTGTGGTTGCCGCCAATTAGGGTTCTTCGAGGTTGGGAAACGGAGCAAAAGTGGGAAAAGAGGGTACTACGAACAGTAAAACTAAAACGGGGAGCCATGATAACTGCAATGTAGGATCTGGACGCGAATCTCTCTCTCACGAGATCCTATCCGTTTCCATCTTTCTTCTCTCTCTCTCTCTCTCTCTCTTTGTCCCCTCTATATTTTTTGGTTTCTGAGGTTTTCCGTCTGTGAAGAACGGAAGAAGACAAACAAAAGAAGCAAAATATAAGGTGGCTTCAATGTCGGTGTTGCCATCACTTGTGGTGGCGATGGCGAAGTCGGAGGTGGTGAAGAAATATGATCTGAGCTCGCTCCAGTTGATGTGGAGCTATTGGTTGCCGGAGGTACTCACTAGAAGTTGCTCCTAGAGGTGATGTTTGCCAGATCAAATCGAGCTGGAGGTTATGTTTGTTGGGAGGTTAAACGTGTCATTTCAACCTTTATTGACCCTAAACCCATCAAGGATAAAACTGTCTTTTTAATTTTATGGTTAACACCATCAGCTAAAAGGGAGCAGCTATAATTGTCAGACACTACTGGGAGGGGGTTGGAATTGGGCCATAGTCCAGGGAGATACGAGTAATTTTATTCTCCTTGTTGGTTTTAATTTTTTGTTCCTTTGCTCTTTATAATTCTTTTTTTTTTCCTTGTCTGCTTTGTTTCTATTTGAAATCACGGGGAAAAAAGGTTAGAATTTTGCTGTTAGCCGGTATTGTGTAAGAATTCCATGAGTTTACCTGCATTGATGTTTATTGTCTTGATTACAGTGATTGGCGAACAGCATGGGTGGGATCATTTGGGAAGAGTTTACCATATGCTTCTTGTCCCATAGGAAATTATGTATGGTGGTGTTTCTTGTGCATACACATTTCACATAATGTCAATTAGGATTGACGAGTATGTCATATGATTTTATTTATTAGATTTGTAGCATGGCAATTGCTAGTTTCATGGGGCTTGATTGCTGCTTCTGGAGGTAGATTTTTATTCGTCTCTAGTTGGACAAAGTGATTTAGGAATTGGAACTCAAATGGATTAGGGTGCAGAAAGGTACAAAACAGCAGTATCAAAAATGAAGAATCAATTTATCTAGGAGGAATCTACATAAAATAAAACATAAGCACCCGGAATTCTTATGTATTTTGTACTATATGGAAGACATATTAGATAAAGGGGTAACTGTTTTCAACTTGGCTCTATGTCAGAATGCAAATGTGCAACTATTATGCATTTGAATGAGGGCAGCCTTTGTGAATTGGCATTGTGGTTTTTGATGTGTTACCAATGGTTAGGAAACTGGAGGGTAGAACATCCCGTGGCAAATAACTTTGAGATATCTTTTTTTTTTTTTTCGTTTCTCTTGTACTTGGCTACTTGTAAATGCAAATAATTGACTAATATTACCGTAGAGATGCTGCGTGGAACTGAGAATAGTCCGTTTGTTTATTCTTATTTGATAAATGATAGTATTGTGATGTGGGCTTACAGTTCTTCTTTATTAGCTTCGAACTATGCAATTTCCTTTATATTGGACAATATTTACCTTGCACCAGAATGCTGTGAACATGGTGGAATCTGTTCTTCTCCCTGATGCTTTGTTCTCTTCTCTCTCTCTCTCTCTCTCTCTCGAATTGGTATAGGTGAAAGTGGAAGATATTGATGCGTATGCTCCAAAGGATTTGCTTATTGTTACAACAGGCTCTCAAGTAAGACAATCTAAATGAATTCAGATCACATTATTCCATTAGTCATTTCAACAATTATGGAAATTCTATTGGAGCATTGTAACTTGCATATGACTCTAATATTGTGTCAGGCAGAACCTCGTGCCGCTTTGAACCTTGCATCATATGGAAGCAGTCACTCTCTCAAATTGAAAAAGGATGATGTAATTTTATATTCAGCTAAGGTAACTGGTTGTCCATATGCTGCATGCCCCATAGCGTTAATTCAACTCAACTCAACTAAGTCTTTTCCCAACTAATTGCAGTCGGCTACATGAATCCTGTTTCATCATGCAACCCAGTTTAAAGTCATATTTATTGTTAAATAGTGTAAGTCTGTAAGATATGATGGATAATTTTTTCCCCAACCAAATGACCAAATATCTCAGTTCATAGGGTTGACCTGCAGGTAATAAGGTGGCAATTGTAGGATTCTTTTGTACATATTGAGTGTTGTCCCTTTATTTATCTTCTGCAATGGATCACTTTATTACTGGTAAAGTAATATAGTTTATCTCCAAAAATGGAGAACACAACCATTTGACTTCCCACATTAAATTGATTGTTGGTATTCTTTTTCCCTGTATATTTGATAATGGTGTTCTAATAAACACATTTAATTTATAAGTGAACATATATTATAAGTGTAATCTTCTGGGATCACATTGCTGATTACATTTTATAGTAAAATGCGGTTGTACATTATTGTTCGTTTGAGCTAGTGTGTTGTAGAGGTCACTTATTTGATTTGCTTTATAGGTAATTCCTGGAAATGAGAATCGAGTGATGGATATGATGAATCGGATAGCAGAAATTGGTTCGACAATTGTAATGGGAAAAAATAAGAACCTGCATACATCTGGTCATGGATATCGTGATGAACTGGTGGGTTAATGTGTGAATTCTTGGTAAAAAAATCCTATTTGTTCCTGTCCTTTTTTTTTGGCGATTAGTAGTTTATTATTTTTTTTTCCAAACTCGACTTTCTAGTTGCTAATGAAGACAAATTATGAGCTGTCTTTTGGTTCACTTATTAATTATTAAGCCTCTTTTTTACATGCTTCATTCATAAGATTGATGTCAATTCTAACAATCTTCCATTATTTTTTAGTTGACATTTTCTTTACGGGGGAAATTTTCTAAAAATAATTTGTACTATTGAAGGAGGATGTACTTAAAATTGTGAAGCCGCAGCATTTTCTGCCTATACATGGAGAACTCTTGTTCTTGAAAGAACATGAATTGCTTGGGAAATCAACTGGTATCCGGCATACTACTGTGAGTTCTGCCTTTTAATTGAATTTTCCAGATTTTGTTTGGCTTAAGTTAACTCATTGTGTGCCATTGATTTCGTTAGGTTCACATTGTTATTTTGCTATATTCATTAGCTTGATCTTTGCTAGTAAAAGGGAAGGAGAGAGAAAAACTTGATCTTTTTCTACGCAGAAATGTGATTTGTTTATAAAATTGAATCTTTGCAGGTTGGGATCTGTAATGAGTGGCTTGTGATTATTGGCTGAGTTAAGATTTGGGTTTCTAATGAAATCCTGCTTTTGAGTCGCTAAATTGTCACACCAAGTTGGAGGATTTTCTGCTGGGTATTCTGCATGGTACCCATGCAGGATCAGTTGAACGAAATCAAATTTAAAGAATGTAGGAATAGATTAAGGTTCTGTTGAAATTTGAAAAGTTGTGTTGACTTTTCCTGGACTTCCTGCATAAGCATTTGTGATGTAGAACCATTTGGGGGGAATCAAAATTGAAGGGTTAGGATTTAGGTTCTATTTGAAATTGAAATTTTTTTTTTTTGAGGGGGGGGTGGGGTTTGAAGCTTAGATTTTTATGGCTGGTGGATTGGTGTATGAGGCATTTCTAATGCTTTATTGAAAGGTCATATGAACTGGGCCTTTGCCTTGTTGGTGATTAAAATAAAAGTTGTAAGGGAATTGAAGGCTTAAAAGAAACAGGTTTTGGGCCTTTGATAGAAGCTGGTATTGGGGTTAGAACGTAGAAGACAGATTGATGTAGCACAGCCTAGGGCTTTGGAATTTTTGGGATAAACTACAAAGGAAAGGTGTTGGAAAAGGTAGAGTTGAATAGGGTTTCAAAAACAGAAAAAGAATAGGGAAATAATAAGGAAAATATGCTATTATGGCTTATGGGACTGTGAATAGTAAGCTTGAAGAAATAAGAAGGAAAGACAAGAAAGAGAATGAAGCTTAGATTTTTATGGCTGGTGGATTGGTGTATGAGGCATTTCTAATGCTTTATTGAAAGGTCATATGAACTGGGCCTTTGCCTTGTTGGTGATTAAAATAAAAGTTGTAAGGGAATTGAAGGCTTAAAAGAAACAGGTTTTGGGCCTTTGATAGAAGCTGGTATTGGGGTTAGAACGTAGAAGACAGATTGATGTGCACAGCCTAGGGCTTTGGAATTTTTGGGATAAACTACAAAGGAAAGGTGTTGAAAAGGTAGAGTTGAATAGGGTTTCAAAAACAGAAAAAGAATAGGGAAATAATAAGGAAAATATGCTATTATGGCTTATGGGACTGTGAATAGTAAGCTTGACGAAATAAGAAGGAAAGACAAGAAAGAGAATGTGTGTGTGTGTGTATGTGTGTGTGTGGGTGTGTGAGAGAGAGAGA
Source organism: Protea cynaroides (assembly GCA_028583415.1). NCBI lineage: Eukaryota > Viridiplantae > Streptophyta > Magnoliopsida > Proteales > Proteaceae > Protea > Protea cynaroides. The sequence continues at coordinate 3,537,211 of CM053273.1, read as the reverse complement.
GAGAGCAGCCTCACAGTCAAACAACCAGTATATTCCATTGGAAGGGGGGGGGGGGACAAAAAATCATCTGGGGTACAGCCCTACCATAGGGAGTTAATCGAGCCACTTTAGGACTTCTAAAATAACTAATAACTGCTTCTTTAAGTTGCCTAAGTAGACGCTTTAGAGAAAACCTAATAAATAATAAAGTTGACCTATTTGGCTAAATAACTGACTCAATTAAGGAATTCAAATAGGAATTATTTTTATCTACTTTTTCTTCTTGTAAACTCATAAATAGACTCATAGAAATAGAAAACTAAAGAGATAAAGACTCTTAAATACCTTAGACACCTAAATCATGGTTAATGCCTGGGATTTACCTATTCAATTTTAATGTGCCTAGGATTTCCCATTTGATCTCTGTGTAGTTCCCTTTTGGTTCTTTCTCCAGTAGTTTTTTCTAGCCTATTATCTTTGTATTTCCTTGGGGTCTGTTAATATATTTTTATTCACCCAAGTAAAAAAAAAAAAGGGGTTAGGACTCGTCCTTTCGAGAAAAGAAATTTATTGATAAGATCAGGACTCTTTTCCAACTATTCCTACTCAACTTCAATGACTTAAACCCAAAGAAGTAAGACTCTTAACACCTGAAAATATTAATAATAATTGATTCCACCCATTTGGTGTTATGTTCCGACCTATTACAAAACCAAATCCAGGATTAACAAATACCACAACTCCTCTAGGGGATGCTTCCCTGTCAATAAAATGGTGAAACATAATGAAATCAGAAGAGAAGAAGAAAGGAAGAGCATATTGGCATCACTTTGTACCGAATCACATGTCAAGGAGACTTGGTAGAACACCAAACCAGCAGCAATGTGACTTCATTATGATTTAACTTAGGATTTGCATCCCATTCAGACAATGAATCTTACGACTCAAAGTGAATGAGTGCCTTTACAAACCCCTGTTGAATCTCTTTCTAGAAGAATCTTTATCTTTCAAATCTGTACTCAATGATCGGTTTGATTCGGACAATTTTGGTATTTAATATGGATCACAAGAGTCTTTAATTGACTTAATTCAATTAAAATGTGTTAAATTTGGTCGTGCAAAAAAAATCCCCTTTTTGCATTTTATTCTCTCCCTCTTACCTCTTCAAACATTTTTTTAGGGTTTAGAAACCTTCTTACTTCTTTGACTTTCCGAGGGAAAGAATTATGGATTTTGGAATTGTTCTTCTCTTCACAGCCCTATGATAATATATGTACAAGTTTCCAAATCTTCAGTACATGATCTTGAGCTGATTGAGATGCATTACATTAAGTGGATAGTTAGTTCTTTCTTTATTTCTGTTCTTTTTTTCTATTGTTTTGGGGAGTTTTTGTGTTTAATTTAGGTGTTTGTATCTTCGAGATTCCATATGAAGAGTAATATTTAAGAACCCTGTTAGATTTCCGTATTGCATATGTTGTAAAGAGCATTGAATAAAGAAGGTGCATGGAGTGTCAACCACCAGGCCTCAGATCAAACCCTGCCTTCAGCTTATTCCCCCCTTCCCCCCCGCACGTGCGTGGAGCAAGGAAAAAGAAGACATGTGACGTTATGAAATGATCTATGCTATGTAAATATGCAGTGTTTCTATTTGGGAATTCTCTCCCCACTATTTCAGTTTATGTATGAATGTGTGTTTACAAACTCTAATGCAGTATACTGACATCTTGCAGGTTATAAAGAATGGTGAGATGCTGGGAGTTTCTCATCTTAGGAACAGAAGAGTAATATCTAATGGTTTTATTTCCTTGGGGAAGGAGAATTTGCAGGTGGGTGATTGGTGATCCCTTAAATACACCTTTGATTATTGCTTACCCCTGCTGCAAACCCCCTTCCTCAAAAAAAAAAAGGGTGGGGGGGTGGCGTCTAAATGTGAAATGGGAAACGATGTTATTGAGATAGATTTAAAGTAATCTTATCTCTTCACAGTTGATGTATAATGATGGTGATAAAGCATTTGGCACATCGACAGAACTTTGCATTGATGAGAGACTAAGGATAGCATCAGATGGTATTATAGTTGTCAGGTAGATGGCTTAATTCTTGATGGTTCAGACATGTTTCTTATCCTGGATATATTAAAGTAGATTTGGCTGTTAGATATGATCTTGTGTTTTGTAATATCTTCACCCTTTGCAGCATGGAAATTTTGCGCCCACAGAAAGTTGATGGTTTACATCAAACGAGCCTCAAGGGAAAAATAAAGATTATTACACGTTGCTTATGGCTTGACAAAGGGAAGCTTTTAGATTCTCTATACAAAGCTACCCATGCTGCACTATCGAGTTTTCCTGTGAACTGTCCACTACCTCACATGGAAAGAACTGTGTCTGAGGTACTGAGGAAGATGGTAAGGAAGTATAGTAGTAAAAGGCCTGATGTGATTGCAATAGCTGTTGAGACAGCTGGAGTTCTTGCTGATGAGTCAAATGCAAGATTATCTGGCAAGTCCTATGTTGGCTTTGGGTTATCATCATTCAATAAAGTGGTCAGTTCACGTCCTAGGAAGAGGAGGCCAAGTGGGAAGCTTGAGGAAGCAGGCTGTGGTAACATCCATTCAGAGCCAGAGGAGATTGCAGGTTGTACAAGTATTTTGTTTGAAGCTTCTGATTTCCTAATTAACACACACACAGAGGGAGAAACTCAGTTGAATGCCCCTTGATTTAAGCCACATGTTTCACTGTGTGCCTATGTGGTAAAACCAATAATTGGATAGATATGCTATCCTTTGGATTGGCCCAATGTCAAACATTGTGGCATAATTCGAATCATATGGCCCATCATGTATTAGTCTTTTAACTCTATTTCTTTTACTCTGAAGCTTTTTTGCCATTCTTTGAAATTTGTTTGTTTTCAAACCATTTTGAAAGCTTTTTCCAAATGTCTTTATTTTAAACAATCATTATTAAAAAAAATGACATTTTAAATGAAACAAGTGAGCACACTGCAGAGATGGAAGTAATTTCAAAATGATAATTCAAGTGTTATTTGACAAAATTTAAAATAGAAAATTATAACTTTTTAGAAGAAATAGATGGCAAATGAAGATAGAAAATTTGTGATAATTTTAAGCATTGTCAATATTAGAGACCATGTGGCCTATCCTATCCCTTCTTACTAGTAACTAAGACTCTTATCCTTTAGAGTCCTAGCCTCTCTTCTTTTTCCTTAATTATAATAGGACTGCTTCTCTTTATTAGAATAGGATTGTTTTTCTTTATCCTTTTAGTCATGAGTCATTGTCATCTTTACATGTGGAACTCCAATTTACTTGATAACTAGGACTCCTTATTTTGTGGAGTTTAAACCTATCACTTTACCACTTTTATTTTGTTTATAAATAGTGAATGTTAAGATGAGAGGAATACACATCGATTCTCTCCATCTTCTCTTATTTTCTATTTTGTTATAAGCCTAAAATGATATGTTAAGTCTTAAGTGTTTTTTTTTCAGAACATTGTTTTGGATTATTTTGGAAAGCATATGACTGACATTTTCTATGGTGAAGCATATCCATCATGTGTCTCACATTGGGGTGTCAGATTTTAATATGCAAGCCTTGAAGCATTTTGCTTAAGCTTGCCTTGGGTGTAAGCCTTGCATGCCTTTTAAGCACTAATCATTGATCTACTGATGCAGATGAGAGTGCTAAATTTGAACATTTATCTGAGGCAGATGCAACTGCATCAAGTTCTGAAGAACACCCATCTACACTACTCACAGAAAGCTCAGATGATTTTTGGAAATCATTTGTGACATCATCTGCTGAGGACCAAGTAAGGGATGACAATGGCTCTGTTCCTGCAGAGCGTCCGAATCTCAGGAAAGATGTAACAGAAAGCATTGGAGGGGATTCTGTTCATTTATCAAATCTTCAATTGACGTCTACCAGGCCTGTGAAACGAAACAAATGGGAGCCTGAAGAAATTACCAAATTAATCAGAATGCGGGGGGAATTGGATAGCAGGTTTCAAGTTGTAAAGGGGCGAATGGTTCTTTGGGGAGAGATCTCTGCAAATTTGCTAACTCACGGAATAAATAGATCTCCAGCACAGTGCAAATCTTTCTGGGCCTCTCTTGTTCAAAAATATGAGGTTTGTCCTATGTCTTGCTAACTTGGTTCGCTTTCTGATGAAAATATAGGGTATTTTGAATTTCCGCGTTCAATGTTGGAGGACCATATATTGTTGGGAGGACATATGAAGTCATCCTCTTTAATGACACATGTTTAAAGATGCCCCAGTGGGTCAAAGGGGGAACTCTTCGTGCACCAGGAATCCAATTTGATTAGAAGATTGTAGCTATGCAACCTTCTGATCAGGCGGGAATGCCAAATTAGATATAAAATAAGATAATGATAGGTAGGATCTAATTAGTGGCTGAGAAGATATCTCTGATAATGCTCTCAAATTTAATGCCCATGTGGGCAGGGGAAATTTTTTGTCCATTCTGTCCAGATGCAAGTAGTCCTTGTAATGAAAATACCTAACAGCTACTCTTTCTGCAGCAGGAAAGCAAGAGTGGGAGGAAAAGCAAGGAAGGTTGGTCTTATTTTGCTGAAATGGAAAAGATTTTATCTGATGGTGACGTAGCAGCGACAAAATGAGTGAGCAAGCAGAAACAGTGTTTGTTTTCTCAAAATTTTGGTAGGGTTCTTGGTCTTCTTCCATCACTGGCTTGAATGAGTGTGATCTGGTATGAACGAGAAATGGAACTTATTCTGAGGACAAGCGCCTACTAGTGAAGTGGTTGAATAGACAGAAAAGCGGTGATTCTATGCTGCTAGCACATTCCCTGTTGGAAGAATTTTAACTATTACGATGGATGGTGGCTATTGTATTGGGATCTAAGCAGCACTGCTGTGTGACATTGTTTTTTGGTATTCTGTTCGAAAACTAAAAGAAGATAAAAAGCAGGAAGATATGTCAGAAACTAAGAATGGCCATAGATTGGTTTGATACATCTATGGTTGCTTTGCTTGGAATGACAATTTTGCTGTCATGAACTGTCTTACATGTTACCCTTCTAAAAGATTAAACCATGAGGACAACATTGTGTCCGATTTAAGTGTGCATAAATGCATCAGCTCTAAGAGATCTGTGAGCCCTAAGAAGCTCCCTGTGTTTTGCAATCTGTGGAGACTACTCAATTGCAAGACTGAAAATAGAATTTAAGTAATGCTTTTGGACTCCTCAGAAAAAGAATCATGGAAGGGCATTGCCAAACTCGCACGATCTGGGGGATGATGCTCACATTTCCAATAGGAACATGTCATACAGGATCTTTTGGCATTGGGAACCCTGTACAACTGAGGGATATGGAAAGAAATAAATTTCCCGGCTGCTGATTGGCCATGTGACACATCTACGTCAGGTTAGAATTTTTTTTTCATGGGATGTTTGGGGTTTTCTATGGATAGATTTCTAGAATGGTTTTGTAATGGCTGATTTATCATTTAAGTCCCAATTTTTTAGAATGGATGTTTTATCATTTAAGTCCCAAAATCATTTTTTGGGGTTTTTTTTAATGGCTGATTTATCATTTTCTGGTTTTAAACCTTCAAAAGGATGCTGATTTTATTTCCTTATCGTTTGTTGTTTAGTACTGTGGTCTAATCTGGTGAGGTTTCTAATAAACCTAAAGAGTTCTATTTCTTTCAGCAGTGCATTTATTTTATTTTATTTTTGTTGATTCATGCCATCAGCTGAATGCAAGCTCTCTCTCTCTCTCTCTCTCTCTCTCTCTCTCTCTCAAGCACACACACATGTATTCATGGATGCACCATGCATCATACCTTTTGGTCAGGGTTAGACAGAATTTTTTTTATTTAAGATTATGGCTTTGTATTTCCTCTTTTTAGCTGTTCATCTGTATATGTATGTTTGGTACACACCTGAAGCCTCCTGTCATTGTTTTGCTGTCGTCTTCTATAAGAGTAAGTAGATCAAATATTCTGTATCACCAGATATTTTGGAAGAAGTAAGATTCACAATATCTCTGATAATTTCAAGTTTTATTGAGTTTTATCTTGTTTATGCATTTGATTTTGTGTTCATTTAATCTAAGAGAGGCTATAGGAAATGAAGCCAGTATTTTGAGTTTTAAGCCTGAGCACTCAGATCTATAAGGCTAGAAGCATACTCCTCTGTCCTCAGCATCTAGAGTTCCTAGGTTTTGTGATTTCAGCGCCTATTGAAGTTCTTTGCATGTTCAAAGTGGTTACGTTAGAGTATAAATTCTATGATCCAAGAACGAGAATACATATTGAACACTCCACATTCCATGATTCAAGAATGAGAATGCAAACAAACACTGTTTTTTTCATCTCAGAATATGTTCTCAACTTGGAATGCGGGAAAAATGGAGTCTTGAGTCGTTGGATACTGGGACTAAGAGTCTGTATTTTATTTAAAAATAAAAAATAACAACATTGCCCTTAATTTCAAATAAATCTAGCACGGGCATTTCAAAGTTTAGTGCCCTGAGCCCATCCTCTGTAGCCATGCAGCCCCATTCGGGCGTTGGATTGCATTAATGCACTCTCAACGGCCCGGATGTGGCTGCATGGTCGCAGAAAACCCAAGTCCCATTTTGTTTGTTGCCCAGAATGCAGAATGGGCTTCTAAGGGCGTTCCATGACGAGATCCATTCTTGAGTGCATTCCAAGATTTCAAAATGAGAATCTATACCAAACCATGTTCTGGGTGCATTAGAACACATTCTAAAATCAGAACACGTTCTAAAATGCAATACCAAACACAGCCTTAATTTTCTTGATCAGGACCTAAAGTGATGTGCCTCTATAGTCTTAGTCCTTACCCCATCCACACATAATTAGGGTCAGGTAAACGTATGATCGGAGCCGATGGAATTGAAGAAACTCGAATCACACCTAACAAAGGGGGAAAAAGGCAAAATTTTTGTGGACAACAACCCACGGATAAAATTGGTAGCGGGGTGCATTTACTCTGCCCGGAGAAAGAATGATGTGGTAATTTTGATTGCATAAGAAATGATCTAAATAAATCACTTGTACAATTTCAGTTTCAAATTCAATCATTTACCCATCTACTCTAATTACTCTAATGTATATATATACATCCCTTCATAGTTCTGTGCACCTTATTAATAATTTTGAATTTTTCCATTCTTTATTTTGCCATGTAGCCAAACTCTGATTAGAATGAAATTTGAAATGCAAGCAATAGACCCTTGGATCTATTTGCACAAAATTTTAAGCCCACCTTATATGCCATGTGGTAAATCTATCCTTCTATTTTGCACATCACGTGTTGCCATCCACCGGAATGTTTTCATGACCTCTCTCCACTCCTTGGCTTTATGATACTTGCTGCAAGGATGCCTTAGCTGTTTCCCAAGTTGATTATCGATAAACTTCTTTTTTACCACAAAAAAAAAAAAAAAAAAATCCCACAAAGAATATTATGCTTACCCAGCACGTGTTTGTTGTAATGTTGTAATATATTTAAACCAACCTAAACGTCTCATGTAAGACTTACCCTAAAACAAAAACCTCATGATAACAACTAAACATAAACATCAGCCCGTTGCAACCCACCAGAGTCTAACAGGAAAAGATAAGCCAAAATTTTAATTTGAAAAAGATGAATCCAACTGAGAAAAGAATAAAAGAAGATACTCATAACTCATCTGCTTACTTTGTTATAAGTGGGCAATGATTATTAGTTCACCATTCTGCAAGCAAACACTAAATTATAAAAACTAGAAAAGGAAGAAGAAGAAGAAGAAGAAGAAGAAGAAGTAAGAGGTGTTATTGTAGCTTCTAAGCTTATCTTTCATGATTGTGAAATTTAATAACTGAATCCCATCTTCTTTTTCTTCATTTTCTTCATTTTCTTACTAACAATAATCAATTATTATGATTAGAATTTTGAAACAAGCTTTGAAGATGAGAGAATCTCTCTCCACTTCTCCTAAAATGATAGAGTGAAGATAATTGAAAAGAGAAAAACAACAAGACAAGGTTTTTTTTTAAAATGAAACTTATAATAATAAGAAGCCAGAAGCATTAGTGTCGGCGGTGGAGTTGGTTACCTGAAAGTGATGTCCTTTTACTCTCATTGTCTCTTCTCTAGTTAACCTTTTGTTTGTTTTATCCCCTTTCTGTTCATAGCATACCTTATATCATTATCTATCATTATAATTCTTACCAACCTTTCTCTCCATATTTATTCCGATTTCGCCTCTATCCGGGTCTCAGTTTCAAAATCCCCATATACGGCTTAACCCTCGAGGATCGATTTTGCCAACTGTGTTCACACCATACTTGTATTGGATTAGCCAATTCTGGCCGATTTTGATACCCACAGGTCCCAAGATCGAAACCTAGCTCTAATACCTGGAAAAACTGAGAATATAATTAATTACAAAATTATCCAAAAACATATTAGTTATCGAAAGATTTATTATCCATGTCATCATCTACTCATAATTGTTCTACACTAAATTAATATTATACATTGAAAATCACTTCTGATTAAGAGGCTAATTCCATTTGAATTTATAAAAAAAAAAATAAAAAATTTCTACTTGAAGAATTTGGACCCACCAAATAAAGGAATCGAAAAATCTCACCAACTTGGTGTGGTTTACAACTGGACCACTAAATGTTATATGTTGCCTAGCAAAAAAAAAAAAGAAAAAAAAGAAAACCCCTTTTATATATTAATCAGAAAATAGATTTTTTTTTTTTTAATCTTCCTCTATATCCTAGCTCATTGAACATAGTATTAATCAGAGTAACTTTTATCTCCAAATGAACGGCAATGGGTTTTAATTTTTTTTTGGGTACCAAGCAATGAGGCCATATAATCTATGGGATATGAAAGTTAAGAACCTCCATATTAGTTTGGGAATTAATTGACTATGTATGCCATTGGTATTGATAGCCATTCCAGTATAATTCTATTATATATATGTAGTGAGTTGTTCACATCGTCTTTTTTTAGTGGTTTTGGGAGGATGCAGTAACTTCATCCGGATGGTCGATATGTGGTTCTCTGGTGAATCCAAGACCCACGTTCGAGCCGACACCCCCTATCGGCTTAGCTTGTCGATTAGGTATCGACTTGAATGTAGGTCTAGGATTCACCAAGAACCATGTGTCAACCATCCGGATGAAGTTACTGCTATCTTTCTAGTGGTTCGGAAGAGAAGATGATGTCGTGGACAACATATTATTTTGAAATTATATCATACCATGTGCTAATATAATGCTCATTAAAAAATCTTAAAAGTGTTCCGGTGGTTGAAGAAAGAGACATCCCCATCCCTACATGTCACAGTCCAAATGGTCAAATGAAACATTCAATTTGAATGTGACATTTCTATACACGATTCCCTATCGTTACCATAAAATGACCGAAAAATTCTTGTTCCTCCTTATGACAATAAAACATCCATAGTTGCTAATTTGAAGAGGACTGCCATTAAGATCTCAAGATCAAGGTTTGAGGAAGCGAAATCAGATTAGATGAATCGGTCAACGCAAAATCAATCTAGATTCCAGCTGATCTTAAACGGTATAAAACCAGATTTTAAGATCACTTATGGGTGTTTTTAAAAATTTCCTATTAATTCTAGTTGATTGTGATCAAAATTAGCCATCCAATGCACCTGGTTATTAAGGGATCGGGAGTAGTCGACCCTTGGCACTCCCTCAGATTCGACGATTGAACGCTTTTATAGTTTTTTTTCCTATACAATAACTCTCATCAAAATCAACCATTGAATCTAAGAGAGTATCAGGCGTTGGCCATCCATCCGACATTGATTCTACTCAAATTCATTCTAAACTTGAGAGAAGCCCGATGTGTGATCTGTTATTACTAGCGTAATGAGATCGAGATGGATTTCTCCATACATATTCTGTCCATGAGCTTCCACTGCCCATAAGATGTGGGACCCACCTTATATGTCATTATAGTCATCATTGCGGTGTTAATAGTAAACTTACCTATGGTTAACTAAGTAAGATTAATTACCTATTTATATGCATGCATCTCCATTCTCCATTTTCCTTTTTCTTTTTTCTTTTTTCATTGCTTTTCTTCTACTCCCTTTCCTTAGAAGTCATTTTGGCGGGAATTGGACCCCACCCAATCAAAATCAATCAATCTCTCTCTCACTCTCTCTCTCTCTTGGCTGAAGTACTACTCCCTCTAGAGTATAGAGTGGAAATGGAGATCAGAGTAGTGTTTGTAATAAATACAGGGAGGTGCAATACACTCATCGTCCATTGTATCTCTCCGTTCTCACTTCTCTCTCTCTCTCCTTCCCTGTCCTTGTCTCCCTCTAAACTCCCTCTAAAGATTGCTTAATCTAACACCACAAATGCTGCTGCAGAGCAGATGAACTTGACTCTTTTAACAATCTCATACTGTTGTTGTCGTCAAAAGAAGAAGAATTCAACTTCTTCAAAACCACTATGGCTACGGATTTCGCTCTTTCCTTCCTACAACTCCTCGTTATCGTCACCATCCCTAGCATTAGTCTCTCCCTTACCCCTGATGGGCTCTCCCTTCTAGCCTTGAAGTCCGCGGTCGACCAATCCTCTTCTGACTCAGATATCTCCGTCTTCTCTGATTGGAATGAGAATGACACTGATCCATGCCGCTGGACGGGAATCGCCTGCATGAACGTTTCCAAATTCTCCGATCCCCGCGTCGTAGGCATCGCCATTGCCGAACGCAACCTCCGTGCCTACATACCCTCAGAGCTGGGCTCCCTTGTTTACCTCCGCCGCCTCAACCTCCACGGCAACCGTTTCTACGGCTCTATCCCTGACCAGCTCTTTAACGCTTCTTCCCTCCACAGCATATTCCTTTACAGCAACAACCTTTCCGGTCCCCTCCCTCCTTCCCTTTGCCACCTCCCTCGCCTCCAGAACCTCGACCTCTCCCAGAATTCTTTCTCTGGTCCTCTTCCCAGTGATCTCGGCAACTGCCATCAGCTGCAACGCTTCATTCTTTCCCACAACAAGGTATCCGGCCACCTTCCCACTGGAATTTGGCCACAACTACTGAGCCTGGTTGAGCTCGACCTCTCGTCCAACGAATTCAGCGGATCCATACCCTCAGACCTCGGCGAGTTGCAGTCCCTCTCAGGAACGCTCAACCTCTCCTTCAATCACTTCTCCGGAACGATCCCTTCCTCTCTGGGGAAATTGCCGGCGGCCGTGAGTTTCGATCTCCGAAATAACAATCTCAGCGGTGAGATCCCTCAGGATGGGACATTTGCCAACCAAGCCCCCACTGCGTTCCGCGGGAACCCTTCCTTGTGTGGATTCCCTCTCCAGAAACCCTGCCGTACTACTAACTCTCCACAAACGGCACAAAACAATTCAGGGTCGACGTCCAATTCCAAATCAAAGAAAGGACTGAAACCAGGTCTCATCATCCTGATCTCAGCAGCTGACGCCTTAGGAGTCGCATTCATAGGTTTGATCATCGTTTACGTTTACTGGAAGAAGAAAGACTCAAATAAAGGCTGCAGCTGCACGGGGAAGAGCAAATTCGGTGGCAGCGATAAAGGCATGAGTAAATTTTGTCCTTGCTCTTGCTTGAAAGGACTTCCAAGTAACGATTCAGAGGTGGAGTCTGACAACGGAGCTGGTAATGGAGCGGAAGGCCAACTGGTTCCGATCGATAAGGGTTTCTCATTCGAACTGGACGAGCTGCTAAGAGCATCAGCGTATGTATTGGGGAAAAGCGGATTGGGGATCGTGTACAAGGTGGTTTTGGGCAATGGAATTCCCGTGGCGGTCAGGAGATTGGGTGAAGGTGGAGGTCAGAGGTATAAGGAATTCGCTGCAGAGATTCAGGCGATCGGACGGGTGAAGCATCCCAACATTGTGAGATTAAGGGCTTATTACTGGGCTCCTGATGAAAAGCTTCTGATCTCCGATTTCATCTCTAATGGCAGCTTGAACTCTGCTCTCCGTGGTGAGTCTTCCAACCTCTGGGCTTCTTCGTAGAAAAAGCTAGCAGAAGGGTAATTACACATAATACCCCTGTATTATGGATTAATTACATTTATTTTTTATTAGTTTCTAATAATTACATATGTATATATATATATATATATATATAACCTAATTTCTGAAACGTGGAACAAAAAATTCTATTCCAATACCAATGTTCGATTTCGTCTAAATTATAAAATATAGCTTTACTCTCGTCCTATTCTCCATTCTTTTTCTTCACAATAACTAAACAGATTTATATGACTCTTTATTTTATTTTTTTATACCGATTGCATAGAAGAAGAATGGAGGGGTAAAATTGTTTTTTTAAATTTAGAATTAACATTAGAATGGATTTTTTTGCTATATGTTTTAAAAATTAAGAGTGGTATGTATAATTATGCTAATGAATAATAAATGTAATTAATCTATAATCCAGTGGTATTAAATATAATTTTCCGATAATAAAATTATTACCTTATACAGAATTAATGGCTTCTTCTTACCAGGGAGGACCGGGCAACCATCAGCGAATCTGACATGGTCGACTCGACTGAGAATCGTGAAGGAATCGGCAAGGGGGTTGGCCCACCTACACGAATGCAGCCCAAGGAAATTTGTCCACGCGGAAATCAAGCCGTCCAACATTCTCCTCGATAATGATTTCCATCCCTACATCTCTGATTTCGGGCTCAACCGTCTGATCAGCATCACAGGTAGTGATCCATCTTCTTCCGGAGGCTTGCTTGGTGGGGCCCTTCCTTACATCAAGCCCACCCAACCTGACCGCCCCAATAACTATCGGGCCCCAGAAGCCCGTATACCTGGAGCTCGGCCCACACAGAAATGGGACGTCTACTCTTTCGGGGTCGTACTGATGGAACTGCTGACGGGGAAATCTCCAGAGACATCATCAACGACATCTCCTTCTCCGACGACATCATCGGCGGCGGCGGCGGCGGCGGAAATACCAGATCTGGTAAGGTGGGTGGGAAAGGGGTTTGAGGAGCAGAAACCGTTGTCAGAGATGGTTGACCCGATGCTGCTTAAGGAAGCCCACGCCAAGAAAGAAGTGCTAGCGGTGTTTCATGTAGCCCTGGCATGCACCGAACCTGACCCAGAAATCCGGCCCAGGATGAAAACTGTATCAGAAAATCTTGACAAGATCGGCACGTGATGTATCAGAGGCTCAGAATCGATCCTCTTCGTCATTGGTTCTCAAATAGGTTGGTCGCATACCCATGAATAGGCCCGTCCATATAAAACCTGCTCTCTTTTTTTCAATTAATTTTTTGGGCTGCGCCAGGCCACGAGTGTCCCCAGTTAATTTTTTGCAAGCGAGATTAAATTGAAGAATTAAACTCTATTTTTATTTGTTTTTATTTTTAATTAAAGGAAGAAGAATATGCAGCTGTAGGCACCAGAATTTCTTCTTCTTTTTTTTTCTTTTTTTTTATTTTAAATTTTTAAGACCCTTTCAGAAATTATTGTTTTGGATGTATATTTGTTGGAATTTCTTATTATTGGGAATAGTCTCACATTCGTAATGAGATTGGAATCCTGTAGTCTTATATATGGAGAGTCTTTCCATTTACTAGTTTGAACTTTTGAGTTGAAAACTTGACATGGTATCAGAGTTCCAGATTTCCTCTCATAATAACTCTAACAAAAAAAAAATAGAGGCTAAGTCACCTAAAGAGGGACGTCAATTGCACAGAATAGAGACTATAGTCACCCAAAGTGGAACAATCACCCAAAAGAGGGACTATATGTCATCCAAAAAAGGATCAGTCACCCAAAGAGGAACGATCACCTAAAAAGAGGGACTATATGTCACCTAAAGAGGGATCAGTCACCTAAAGAGGGACTATATGTCACCCAAAGAGGGATCAGTCACTTGAAAAGTGTCATGAATTGTCACATATACTACCACATATACACCACCTAATAGTGGGGTTACATGTGAGGGAGAGTATTGAGAATAGTCTCACATTACTAATGAGATTGGAATCATGTGGTCTTATATATGGAGAATCCCTCCACTTACTAGTTCAAATTTTGAGTTGAAAACTTGACACTTGTAACCTTATATAAATTCCAATTGTGAAAACAAAGAGAAATGTAAGGAGAGGAAAGGGCAAAAGCATAATTATCATGACACACATAGGACATGATTGATTTCTGATTCAATTATATTTTAATATTATTATATATGATATTGGCAGCTAATTATAGTCAATTTTGAAATATGGAGAGATGAAATGCTGAGCAAAATACCTAGGTTTCTCTCTGTTACTAAAACATGCTGAGAAAGAGGTTTTCTGTCATCTAATTGAGAGGATGAAGGACAAATTGAAGTCATGGAAATCCAAACTCTTTTCAACTGCTGGAAAGGCTGTACTTTGTAAAATCAGTTGTGTGTTATTCTATTTCATCAATTCACACCAACTAGTTAACAGGAATAGTACATTCCATGTTAGACTGCAATCATTGGTTCTTATGGAATAAAGGAGAAAAGGGCAAAAAGGTCTTCATATTTTATCATGGGAACAGGTTCGCAAAAAACTCAACTCAAAAGGGAGAGAGCTGTGTCCAACTCACTCAAAAAGGATCTTTCATATTTTATCATGGTTTTTTATTTTCTTCTGAAAAAAATAAATAAAAAGATTCTCTCTTGTCATTCATCGGACAGATTGGAATACATCGTCACGTGCGCCGATCATTTCTAACGCAACTGGACGACAGAAGAGGATCCAAATCCACCGAAAAAAGTGATTGATCATTGTGCTAGATACACAAGCCCATAGAATCCCTGATGTGGGCTGGGCCAGCCCACATAAAAGGAGTTTAAAAATAGAAAACGACTGTGTTACACTGTCGCACTCGCGAGTGACTCATTACATGAACTTAATGAGGAGAAAAAAGCACGTAAGGGTATCTTCGTAATAATGCATTCTAACCCCGACCCGGTATTTGATCAAACTGTACTCTGTATAAACTACCAGCCGTTCGACGAAAGGCCTCAACCGAATCCGCAATTCGTATCAAACTTGGAACTTGGAAGAATCAGAAGGCCGGAGTTGCAAACTTGGATCTTTCTTAGAAACGATTAATCCATATATAGTATTCTGCCACAATGATCGATTCGTATTTCCCTCCAAAATCTAAACTGGATATTTACAGATTGATTGAAGTTAACCTCACTTGAGGTTTTGAAGAACTTTCGCAGTTCATCGAGACTCGTTCACTCTCTGGTAATTCATCCACTAACCTGGATAGCTTATCAACGATCTCCCCGGCACTTGGCCTTGAAGATGGATCTTCTTCTACACACGATCTTGCGAGATTAGCTAATGTCACTGCTGCATCGAATGAATAATTTTCTCCCAATGCTTTGTCCATCCAGTCTCTGAGTTCATTTGCATCCTCCGATCTTAATATGGATTTGGTCGTGTCTGAAAGTCGAATAATTCCTTCTCCCTTTTCGTCTGCCCTGGTTAGGGGAGTTTGACCTGATAAGATCTCGAGCAAGACCACACCATAAGCAAATATATCTGTGCTCAAGGAAACGGTGCCGTTCTGTAGATACTCAGGAGCTAAATACCCTTTATCCCAAGTGGTTGGATCTGATGAAAGCGTTTGAGAATCCTCAGATTTGTCTTCGACGCACTTCGCCATGCCGAAATTTCGGATCTTGGCGTTGAATTCTTCATCTAAAAAGATGTTTCTGCTCTTGATATTCCTGTGGACATAGCTAGGGTTCATAATCTGGTGCATGTATTGTATGGCATTAGCTACATCCAAACATATCCGCAGCCTCTGATTCCAAGTTAGGAAACAGTAACAAGATGCAATGAATTGGCTCTTCACTGCCAATCCACCGTGAAGCCAGTCCTTTAAGGAACCATTCCTGGCATAATCAAAAACCAGGAATGAATCAGGGTCATCAATCAAACAGGTCCCCAGAAGTCGAATAATGTTTGGGTGATTGTAGTGGAAGGTGTCATGGAAAAGTTCAAAATCAATCTTGGAGATTGTTTCTGGTGATACCCTCTTGATGGCCAGATTTTTTCCACTGAGGCGGCCATGAAAGGTGGATCCCTCGATCAGATTGCTGGAACTGAAGTCCTCTGTAGCTCTTATTAGCTCTTCAATGGTGTAGGTTTCTAACACCATTTTGTGGGGTGTGGTGGTCTCAATGACCTGAGTGTCGAAAGGATCTTGCTGGCATTCGAACGATGATTTCTTCTCACTGGTAGTTCTTGTACTTAGCTGTTGCAGTTCCACATCTCCACTCTCACAAATATTTGGCTTCTTCGTCTTCCTCCAATGGACCACAAAGATCACTGCTGCAATGGCTATACTAGCTCCTAGTGCTACCCCACTGATTGCAATATAGACTCCAATCTTCCACATTGTTGATTTTTTTGATTGATGATTGCTGGGATTAATAACAGGGATCACAGGGCAACCCGAATTGAGGTCAGGGGTTTTAGAAAGAAGACCAAGGATGGGTTTATTGTGGAGAGGAATCAGAAGACTTGAAAATGGTTCTGGGGTTTTAAAATTAAAGCCTCCTGATTTGTTGTTTGCAGAGATTATAGCTTCTGCACTAGTATTAAACTTGGAGGCAAGGTTCAGGATTGTATCACCTTTACTCACAGGATAAGAGAGAAGAAATCTTGTCCCTTGTGTGAACTCTACTGGGGTTGGACATGCACATCTCAGTGGGATCAGTAACTGAACTTTGTCAGGGAGATTCCATGGAGAGAAATTGGAGTTCTCTTCTCTGATTGCTTTACAGGTGGTCAAGCCTTCCAGTGATTCTGCAATTCCATGAAAGCTCTCACCTTTCACGGTAGTCTTTGTAACTCCAGCCCTGAAGAAACCATCATGACATCTACAATCAATTGGGATCAGCAAAGGTTGATTTTGGGGAAGAAACCTGATACTTGCAGAGAACCCACTGGCATCCGCAATGGCTGTTACATTGAGGCCCAAGTAGAAACTCAGATTGAAAAGAGATGAGTAGTATGAATTGGTGTGGAACATGAGATATGTTTCGCACCAGTCCTGCGAGCCAAAGCCATTGCAGCAGTAACCAGGAGCATCTGGTGACTTAGTCTCACAGCTTAGCAAGCTCAGTGTTTGAGCAGAGAAAGAATTCAAGATAAAGAAAAGCAGAGCTCTGGGCTTACTGAAAATATTTTTCATGACCACTTGCTCGACATACAAACCTTAACAATAATAATTAAAAAAGTAAAGAGTTCAGAGAAGTGCTCCTCTCTGGTCCTACAATTACTTGGCCTTTGTTGAGTGAATATTTTGGATCAATACAAACTAGTACAAACTACAGATTTCAAAGGTGGATTTGAAAAGTTTAAACTGGGAAAATAGAATATTCTTCAAAATTGAAGATGATGAACAGGATTCTTGGGTATGACACACAGTTCTAAATATTTTGAGGGGGAATCCTTCCCAGGTTCTTCATCAACTATTCAGTCAGTACTCTTGGGTTTCAAACCAGTTTTCCACATTTTATATGTCTGTATGTATGGATATGTATATAATACACATACATGCATGGGAAATGATGCTTGGGTTATGTTGATGCATGTGAATTCTGGAATATAAAGTGGAAACTATGGAGGATTAAATCTATAAACCAGATGCGACGTCCATTGTACGCTAAAGAAGAGGCAGAAGGAAGATACATGAGGTGAAGCGTTTCCAAGAGTCAAATTGGTCATGAATTTCTCAAGTTGACAAACACCAATACCCTGAAAAAACATAGAATATTGATAAAAACAGCTTAGAGTGATGAGTATGATCCCACCTTTTATCAGATACAGTAGATGTCACTCTTCAATCTTTCCTTCCCAAAATGATCTCCCTTCTGACATGTAAAAATTAATCTAGAGACAGTGACAGATCCTTCATATATACCTCTTTCTATGCTTTCAAACTAGATGGCTCTGATCAATCCCTGTTGTATCATCATATACCCCATTTGTTTAGTTTAATCTCCCACCGTTAATTACAGAAGGAGAGAGAATGACAAGTGTCCAAAGGTGATTTGCTGATACCCAGAAGAACAAACTAAACAGCAACCAATGAGGTTTGAGAGTTAAAATGACTAAAATAACCACAATACATCTCCCATACTAAGAACATGTATGATGTATCCGACAACCGAGGTCCAGAGTCTCCTGATCACGTGCACGTGACAGCACGTGCCTGCCACTTCTTCACTAACAACAACAGAGAGAGTTTCAGAGTCTCAGATTAAGGTCCGGTCCCCCACGTCCCCTCCCTTTTATCCCTTGTCTCGAGTTCATATATAATAAGTCAAATGACAATTGGGGTTGGCAATGGATCCGGCATGGTCGGGCTAAGTTGGGTTGGGGTAAGCAAAGATAGCTGCCCAACTTTAGCCTGACATTCACATTCAGTAACTTCCATGGCTCAAGGTAGTGGAATCCAGAATCCAAGGCTGGCCGATCCAATTTTCGCCTGAATCGGTCGAAATCGTCTTAAACTTTAGAAAACTTGCTGGGAAACTGGATTCGATTCGGATTCCGATTCCTTGAGGGGGACCAGTACAGTGGTTCGCTAACCGATCGGACCAGATTAAGAGGAGAGGTCCATCTCCATCATCCAATATCTATCATTTCTGACCATTTTGAACATGAGAACCTGTACCAAGATATCACCTTTGAGTGAGTAGTGGGCTACCACCATCACCCTTCAATTATTCATGATGATTTCTCCATTGCAAACTTACGCAAACCATTTTACAAGAATTTTTATGACAGTGCTACGTGAGCTGTTCTGGTTGTGTTTGCATGAATATGGCCATGTCTATCTCATTTCGCAGATGTGATGCAGTTGCTTCCTTTTTTAATTCTGGTGGAAGATGACTAAATAATGTGTCTGTCCCACATTGACTGTGAGTCTGGAATGTCCTACCAAGCTACATACGGATTTTTAACTAGTTCAAGATGGCAAGATTGTTTGATTGCTGAGAAAGGTAGGACATGCAGATTCATAAATCTTGTTGGTCCCGGACCGGCCACAATCAACTGTCTCAAAAATACTAGATTGTGGAATAGTAAACCAAGTTTAATCCCAACCAGGAAATATAAGAATACCCTATGGCCAAGGATTGAGATTCATATGGCAGTTTCATGTAACTAATTCCATGCCTCCTTATCCATTCATGGTACAAAATGTACAAAACAAGTAACCAACAATTTATAAAACAATGATAAAAATTTGTGGAATTGGAGGGAACAAAATCACTTAAAAATTTTTACATTCTCAAGCTTTAGTACAGCATACGGACCTTTGTATGCTTGAAATTATTTAGTGAAAATTTTACAATCATTTAATAATACAAAATAAAGATTCCTTTATCCACAATTCAGTAATTGTACACAACATTATTGATAAAAATTGAATTACCAAGGAGTACTTATCAGTATAAGTTATTAACTCTTTTTCTGCGCTTCCTCCACACTCTTCCTCATAGAAGATATAACGTGGGCTGGTTCCGGAGCTCCAAACACTGAACTTCCCGCCACGATACAATTTGCCCCTGCTGAAGCTGCCGTATCAATGGTTGAAATTCCCAAGCCACCATCCACCTGAGTGCCCAAGTTTATCATGCTTCGAATTAGTACAATGTGAGAATGAGCAGAATATGTACAAAACGCCACCAACATTTGGTATGCAACCATCGTTGGTTGTGGCTTGTGGCCTTCTGGGCATTCTAAAAGCAAGAAAAGACCCGGTAATCCACTACCCAAAAAACTGAAAATTGGCAGCAGTTATAACGAGTAGAACCCACTGTCTATAAGATCCACTCCAGTGGAGCAAGCCTGATCAGATGACTGCAACTATCTTTCAGTAATCATTGTTATTTTGACAGAAAAATTGATGACCGAAGCTGTGTTCTTACTTCCATGAATGCAAAAGTTAAGTAAGAGACTACGACAGAACAAGAAAGATTATTGAAAGGCCTTTATTAACTTTGAGATCAATTGCTGGGTAAAGGTCTCCAGTAAATACATTAATGTAATTAAGGGCCATTAATAGTGCAATGACATTTCCTGCTATATTTACTTCCAGTCCCTTTTGACAATGTAATTAAGGGCCTGATAATATATTGATGGGGAGAGAAAATGTTTTCCCAATCACAGTGAATTTACACCAAGTGTTAGCATTGAGCCTGTAGCTCTTCCAATTAGTCATGGATAAATCTGACTAAACATCTAGGATGAAGTGGGGTAACATTGGCTGGTTACTGTTGATATTCTAAAATCCAAAACCAGGGCTGGTTAAATTTAAATTTTCCGGTCTCCAGCTGGATTCCTGGTCAACTAATCCAGAAGAGTCCAGTCTAGTTCTTAAAACTGTAGCTGTTGATATAGTTGAGGCTAGAGAGATTATTCCGTACCAGAAAGGACAGAACCAGAATAGATGAAATATAGTCTAGCGTCAATTTTTTTAGCTATTTTATAGTGTAGCTGAAAAGCTAAGGAGAAACGATCTTGTGGGCCTCATGTAAAGATGTTTAGGGGCATTTTTGTCACTGAGATCAAAGGAGACTGGAAGTTTTTCACTTTGTTCCAAGTTCTCTTTTTGCATAGCTCTTATCTGGCCTTATGTACTACATTATCACGTCTCTCTCTAACCCTCCTGGGAGAACGGGTGAGGAGAGTGGCAGGAGGTGTTGACTATCTAAATGGAAAGGAGGAGAGGATCATGCAGGTATAGTGGAGGTAGACCATCCTGTAGATAGGCTGATACATGAAGTTTTATATTGTCAGAAGGACCCATAAGCTGAACATCAATCATCTCAAACTGAGAAAGAATTTTTCCAAAACCATAATAGCAATATTATAAGCTATAAATAAATTTAGATGATAATAAAGCTAAAAGCCCAAGAAGCTCTTACCTCTATATCAAGAGAGGGGTACTTCTTTCTCAATGTACGGACCTGAATGCATAAGATAAACATAAGGGACAATGAATTTCAACAAGAGTTACAATGAATATGTGATTAAGAAAGGAACTGACCTTATCCATCATTTCTGGCATGAATTTTTGACCACCAAATCCAGGTTCAACTGTCATAACAAGGACCATTTCAACAGGATTTTCACTCTCAACCTACAAATCAAGATGAGGCATTGTATCATTTGATTTTATAGCTTTGCCAAACCAATAGTAGCTTTAAGCTTGACTGATGGACATAGCTTAGACCTGTTTTGGATTTTCAGTAAACAATACTTTGGTTATTGGACAGTACATTGGGTTTAGGCAGTTGGACAATTGAGCTGATTAAGTTCAACTATTAGCACAACTATAAAGTAAAAGTAATAGGTAACCGAAAAGCAGACTCTCAGGTTAATATTAAATAAGAGTACATGGGAACCTTCTGCCACATTTTTTCCCCATTTTGGCATAACAGTAGAATTTATTGACAAGGATAAAAAGGCCAACTGTACATGGCTCATAATCCATCTCAGCAGATCTGCTCAATATGGTAGACGTCAAGTTTTGAAGACAAAAACACCAAGCGCACACTTTCCAAACTGTATAGCTTCATATCTTGTAAAATAAACTACAGTTCCATTTCTCCTTTTCTCTTTCTAATTTGTATAGCTTTATAACTTGCAGATTTTTAATAATTTTCACCTTCTCCCAAATAAATCCAACTATCCAAAATAAATTATAGTTCAGGAGTTGAACCACTTGACCATCCTCTCTCTTGTGCCATAATAGAGATGATAATTTTGATTCACGGCAATGGCGAGAATGGTAAAAAATCTTTACTTCACAAGTTTTCATTTACCTCTTTGATAAATTGTTTTAAGAGACTTACACATGCCATCATATTTAGTTTTGAACCATTTGAAAAGCTCCTTTCTTATCTAATCAATCTCTATCATCAACTATCAAGAGACTATTAATTAGTCAGAAAATTCTAATATAATCTTAATTTAAATTTGAAAAAGTAGGGACCGTCACAAAGTTATCATTCACAGCAAGGCAGGTTAGAAATTTTTTCTCAAACATGTGGTTAACAAAATCCAACAATGAGTAAAAAATATTCAGGAACAGGTAATCCATACAAGAGGATAAATTTCTTCAACTGGAGTTCCAGGCTTAACGGCTACTGCAGGCTTCATGCCTTTTTCCTTGATTTTAAGAATGAGTTCTTGCCAGTTATCTGCAATAATTTGCAATATGATTTTAATTTATGATAGAGAAAAGAGAAAAAGAGATGAATAAGAGAAAATAAAGGGATTGCAAGTAAGCTAATAGTCTAGAAAATGTGAAAACCCACCTTTGGCTGCCTCATAATGAAAGGTAAAACCTGAAGCACCAGCTTTTCCTAATGGCTCCACATAATCAAGAGGATTTGTAACCATCAGGTGGCAGTCCATGAATATCCTATAACATAAGATTACTAATTATTATTTTTAAATAACAATTATGACCTTCCATTAACAAGGATAATCTACAAACTGCAGTAAGAAAGAAGGCATTACTCGGTGTGCTTCCTCAAACTCTCAATCACTGGAGCTCCAATTGTAAGATTTGGAACAAAGTGCCTACAAAGAATGAAATGTTTGTAAGCAGCATTCCTGCGCTAAGGAAAACATTCTTTCATACCATACTTTCTTTTTCCTGATTTTTTTGCAACAGTTTTTGAAATTAGAAAAGAATTAATGCGCCAAAAATCAAGATTAGGAAGCCACAAAGATTATTACCTTAGTATTTCACAAAATTATTTCTTTTAATTGTTTTATTGGCAAAAATACTCTTCAGAAACTTTTAGAAGATAAATTCTGTTTATTAACTTAGATGTCGCTTGCGGCTAAATAAGACTAATTAGTACCTTTAGAATATTTCTAATGAAATCCATGTTAATTTTATTTAATTCTAAAATTAACATTTATATTAGTTTAAAATATAAAAACACTGTTAAAAACTTAACTTATTGACATAGATGCCCCTATTCTAAACTAATGTGCAGTCTTAGGATATAAATTCTAAGCCAAACATCAATTAGTGAGTGGAAACTACAAAAACCAAGCCTTATCCCAACCATTTATCATTGACAGCACAAATCGTCTTTCAGCATTCAACTCTATTGAAGTTCGTACATGGTTCAAGTAATCAGTATCGGAACCCAGATCAGTCCATATTTCACCTTTTTCGGATCAGCCTGAAAATCAGTCTGTATCATTTTTTTATATTAAAATTTTTATAAACAGTTATTGTAGATGGTCTACTAGTGGTAACCAATTCTCCTGCATGGTTGACACATGTCACCAAAAAAAAGTGTATCAGATCCGCCGATCCGATCCTGGGCCTGATACAAGAAATCGGCCTGGAATCGTACCAGATCAGTACCAGCCAATCCGATACTGATTACTTGAACCATGTGTCCGTGTGTTAAAATATTCAAATCTAACATATTAAATGTTTTCACAGAGTAATATGGTGGTTTCGTAATAAACATTAACAATTGTTTTACTAGGTCTTGTCAAGAACCCTTTAGAGTCTATATTTTCCTTTCCTTTTAAATTCTATTAAGCCAATCTGTTTTTGTGGTGGCCTCATTCATGTTCAGTTAGTTCCTCCCTCCTCTTTACCCTTTTTCCTCCCAAGTCTCCATGTGTTTCAATTTTCCCATTAATAAGAATGGCGGTTGGATTACTTAAAATGAGGGATGGAGTTTATATTATTCAATACTGGTCATTAAATAAAAACAGAGCTGCTGTTCCTGCAGGAGAGATACATCTCCTTTCTTCTGTTATGCAATTGGCTGCTTTTTTTACTTTTATTTTTTGGTTGATGTCTGTGTTCTCTTCAATTCAGGTTGTTAATTCACCATTATCTCTTCAGATACAAGTCAATGCTTTTTTTTCCCCACTTGATAAGTAGATACAAGTCAATATTCAATACGATAGATGAGGTGCTAGTTTATTGGTTTAATTGGAGTTCCAGCTACTGGTTGTGCAAGTTCAATCCAGGTTATTGATCTGTTATTGTTTGTTACAGGACCTGCACCCCTTACATTGCTTTTTGGATCTGTTAGGCATCTATAACAGACCTGAAATCATTAACCATTTCATTATTTTGTCTTGACTTTTTCCAACTTATCCATACCCACCAACATCACAGAAATACCATAAACTTCAACCTAACTTCGAGTCTGAAACAGATCCAAGAAATCACCGTAATTCTAACCACCCCCTTTCCTTATCCTTTTGGAAAAACCAATTACCATCCATTATCCATGCGCCTTGATGATTATATTCTTTATCAATGAATCTGATTTTCCTCTAGTGCACCCTTGACAGAAAATACTTTTTTTTCTTGACCACAGCCCCACTGATACTGATTAAATCCTCCTTCATAAGATCAAATCAATCCCAACCATCCAACAATCCTTACCCAATGGATCCCAACTCAACTTTGAAATGACCCTTTAAACAACAACAACAACAAACAACAAAGCCTTATCCCAACTAAATGGGGTCGGCTACATGGATTCTTGTCTTCCAATCAACTTTTTTCAATTTCATACTCGAAACAAGGCCTAAACTATGCATGTCTTTCCTCACCACCTCTCCTAGAGTCATCTTAGGTCTACCCCTAGCTCTTTTAGATCCTTCAGTCTGAATCAAATCACTCCTCCGTACTTCAACATCTAACAGCCTTCATTGAACATAGCCATACCATCTCAAACGACTTTCTCGTAGCTTATCATGTATCGACGCTACTCCCAAATCAGCTCTAATACATTCATTCTTTATCTTATCCTTCTTAGTTTTGCCACACATCCATCTCAGCTATACTAAGTTTATCTATTTGATGCTTCTTAACTGCCCAACATTCCACACCATACATCATAGCCGGTTGAAAGACTGTCTTATAAAATTTTCCTTCAAGTTTTAAAAGAATATGCCGATCACACAACACTCAAGATGCACCTGATGCAGCCCAGGTCTACTTAAGAAAAAAGGGCCGAAAATCCTCCTCAATTGGGCCTGACCCAATTAACTAAGTGCCCCCAATAGCACCTACCGCCAGCACCTCTATCTATCCTAGTCAGCACTATTAGATAGTTAGATAGTCAGTTTGTTTCCTAAATCTATTGTTTAGTTAGTTTCTTATTATATGGAATGGAAAGTCTAATTACTTTGAGATCAAGTCATAACTTTCTATTTTTTAGATTTAGAAACTTTCCTTTTGTATTGTGTTAAAACCTTCCTATGTTATAAAGGAGGTTAGTCTTTCCTACTTTCTAGTCTTTCCTATTCACTTATAAGATCTCAAGCTATAAATAAAGAGGAAGCAGGCTGGCGGCAAGAAAGCTTTTTAAGAATCAATTAATTTCTGGTTGAGCCTCACCTGGTTGTGAGACTCAACCTCTTGTTCTTCTCTTTCCTTGCAATTCTTGAGTTTTCTTTGATCTAGATCTGCTAATCCTTGGCTGGCAACACTGTTTCTAGAAGCCTCATCAATTTCTTTGACTAAATTAAAACCAAATCACACAATTACAATGGAGTTGTCCAGATCCAGGCACTACCAGGCCTGGTCTACTTGCGGGCCCCATAACTTCCTCAACTTTTCTCTGATCTTCTTCAACTTCGGAGGAGTGTTCATAAATGCTATCAAGGACTTCCAAACCGAATTTCATCAATTTCTGACGGTCGGACTTCGAGATAAGTAAATTTTTCTATTATTTTTTTCTGCAGAATTTTGTTGAACTGAATAGGGATCTTGTAGCAAAGAGGGATTGTTAAATTAAATTCCCCTAAACCCTCTTTTCCATTAGCACCTCTCCACTACATCCATCCTGTTTTAATCCTTTGAAAAACAACTCCTCTATATCACCTTCTTTATTTATGATTAAATCTAGATGCCTAAAATAATCATTTTGATGTATCTCCCTCTCATCAATTTTCACCACCTCATTATCCATCCTTATGTGACTAAACTGGCACACCATATATTCCGTCTTCGTTCTACTTTTCTTAAAACCTTTTAATTCCAATGTTGATCTCCATAACTCCAACTTGGCACTAATCTTTGCTTTTGTCTCATCCACTAAAACAAAATCATCAACAAAAAACATGTACCAAGGAACTTAATCTTCAATGTTTCTGGTTAAATCATCCATCATGAGGGCAAACATATAAGGGTTTAAAGCTGATTCTTGATGTAACCCAATTATAATTGAGAATTCACGACCTTGACCCCCCATGGTTCTCACACTAGTCACCACATTACAATACATATCCTTGACTATGTCCACATATTTGCTTGAAAACATTTATCTTCTCTAGTACTTGCCAGATAACTCTCTAGGGATCTATCATAATAGTTAAGTGAGTGATTCCTACATGTAGGGTTCGTGTCTCATAACCATCCTATATCAACATCCTATATCAGTTAAGTTGATGGTTGCAATGGTGAGGAAAGATATGAAAGATTGTCATCTAACAAAGACATGAAGCCACATATAACCCCAAGTAGTAAATATAAGACAATTAAATTGAATTGATTTGAGATACATAAAGCAAGTACAGATATCTATAATAGAACTCGAACATTTGTATATGACTAAGACTAATGGCAGAAAGTATGGCCATAATAGAACGAAATGTTCAATTAAAATAAATAAAAATCAAAGACAAAAATATATCGAACCCAATCCTGAATCTACTGAAACTTTCTTACTATTCTAAATACATGCTAGGAGATTTTCAACACCTCTTATGCAATCTAAATAAGGTGTACACACATACACACACACACACACACACACACACACACACAACGATTCCAATAGATATCCTGTCCAGCACTCCATTTACGAGTTCTAATCTCCATTTTTTCTCCCAACCCTTTCCTTTTTATATCCATTTCCAGGTAATGATAGTCATGAGTCATAATCACTGCAAAATATAAATTTTCTAAAAGCTAATTATGACCATAATAGAACCAAATGTTCAATTAAAATGAATAAAAATCAAAGACAAAAATATATCGAATCCAATCCTGAATCTACTGAAACTTTCTTACTACTCTAAATACATGCTAGGAGATTTTCAACACCTCTTAGACAATCTAAATAAGGTGAACATACACACACACACACACACATTCAACGATTCCAATAGATATCCTATCCAGCACTCCATTTACGAGTTTTAATCTCCATTTTTTCTCCCAACCCTTTCCTTTTTATATTTATTTGCAGGTAATGATAGTCATGAGTCATAATCACTTCAAAATATAAATTTTCTACAAGCTAATTATCCAGCGAAGGTAGGCAAGACAAGACAACTGCTTTCTTATTCTAAACTTGTAAACATAACTCAAATCCTTTAAAGGAACCTTAAGAAGGAAGCACTTCATCCATGCTTCTCATGGACCTTGGAATGATAAAATGGAATTTAGCAGGTATCTAGAAACTTCTAGCATCTGTAAGAAGAATACATAACTCATGATCAAAATGCAAAAGGCAAGTCAAAGTCCAAGGTATACAGGTTGACCTACCCATCCTGCAAATAAATTAACAAAACAGTCAGTATTGTTGGACAATAGTATCCATCATTGCAATTCAAAATACAAGAATTACATTGTTCAGACAATACTAGAGCATGAAATAAGAAATTTATTGACCAAGAGAGAGTGTAGTCAAAGTGAGTCTTCATTGGATGCTTGTGTGTAGTCCTACATGGAGTCGTAAAGAAATAAATTGTGATGAATAGAATGACTGAAGAAATATAGAGCACCATCAGATAAATCATTAGGACTAGATGGAATCATAAAGAAATAAATTGCGATCAATAGGATGACTGAAGAAATATAGAGCACCATGAGATAGACCATTAGAATACTTCCTGAAACACATACTAATGCAAGATCACAAAATCAGTAAGAGATATTCCAAGTGGGAAGCGGAAACAATCAGTTCAAGGCGGGTCTTAGATAATTAGGAGTTAGAGAAGATCTGTTTTTTGTTGGCAATTAAGGGTCCAACTAGATAGGCACCTTCATACTTCATAAGAGTTCAAACTAGCTAACTCCCAGGTGTCCAAAAAGATTGAACTCCTGTTAGTCCGGAGAACTGGACCGAGGGATGTAAAAGCACGCAATAATTGGTTCGAACTTCAGAGCCAGATCATAAGCAAAGTGTTTGGTAACAAACTATGCATCGGCCCTCCAGTCTTGGTATTATCATTGCAATTTCAGTAGGCTGGATTTGCCCAGTCCACAAAAGATTTCAAAAGTGGAATTAATACCAAACGTATCTCAGAACACTAAAACGAGAAGGAAAGCCTCAGATTAACCAAACCAAAACTTTATCACTGATTCCACAAATGCTAATCTCCGGCGATGTATTTAGACAGGAGGCTGAAAAAGTAGATAATTTCCGGAATATTCGAGACAGACAGATAGGATCGGTAAAGGGAGCATGGGAGATCAAGATGGAACATCGAATGTAGGTTTCAATTAAGTATAATATATGAGAAACTCTCATCAAAGACAAAGATATCATCAAATAATAGAACGATAATGAAACGAGAAAGGAAAGATACCAAAAGCAACAACCAAAAAACCAAACCAAACGTACCATGATGTCCATGTGAAGCCAGTCGGCACCGCATTGGCACATGCGGTGAGCCTCCGACGCCAAATTAGCGAAGTCAGATGAAAGCATCGATGGTGCGATTTTAGCCGTTGCAGTCGCCATTTATGAAACAAATAATAAATTCAACTGTTCTTCTTCCTCCACTTCTCGAGCGCGAATGAACGAACAAGCACCTGAACGCGGGAAAGAAAATTGCAGAGACTGGAGAGAGAGAGGAGCAAAATATAAATTGGGAGTTAGGTGTCCGTTGCTAATAAGCTATGGAAAAGAACGGTAAAATTCTCTCTCCCAGGACCCGAAAATATAAAATATTTTCTCCAAACCGATTTGATTTCTAATCAAATCGCCTTTATCAGATATTCAGATTCGACCGGACTCACTCTGACTCGGTTATGTATAATGGGGTTTAATCTAAATCGGTCCCAATCGATTCCGAATCTAACTGGTTATTTCTGAACCGAGTTATAAATCAACGCTAGAGATTAGAGAGTGGAGAGTGACCTTAGACAATAAAAGTATTTAATTGGAGGAAAAGATAATTAAAGATTACAAGCATAACATTTTTCTCAATATGGCATGATATGCTTAACATTTGTTGGAGATTTTAATTGGAGGAAAAGATAATTAAAGATTAATATGCTTTTTAATTTTCTAGTAATTTTCTATAAGTTTGATTTAAAATATTTTTAATTCAAATAACATGTATATATACCTTGGTTTGAAATTTGATCAATGAGGGTAAGACGAACCTATCAACATGGATATTAACAATATTCAAGTCGCTTGTTTAAAAACTTTGTTAGGAGTCAATGGTTCTGATTTTGATAATGCAAAAAAAAAAATATAATTAATCTGATGGTCAACAACATCATTGGATGTAGAATCCAACTTATAATCGATCGGTTTTAGGGTTTATTTGTTAAACGATGAGGCATTTCTGTTATGGACTTAAAATGCATAATGGATTAAAAAGCTTGATCCAAAATGGGTTGAGTTCTCTAACGTATTCTTTACTTCAATAATGAGAATACATACCAATATTTATCTCATAATATGTTTTTATCTAGAATATATCAAAAAAAATACATATCACCTTAGTTTTCCATTAATACAACAGATATGGGTTTGTATTTCTATCCATTCCTCTTACTTATGGAATTAATTTTTGCAGTTTCATGGTCATAGAACTCTCAAAGATCTGGTACCCAAAAAAAATTTCTCAAAACATTTTTTTTATTTTTTATTTCATCTTTAATTATTTTGATTTTATCATGATCCATGACTTTATTATTTTATTATAATAATTGTAACAAATCCATGAGCACAATCATACAATGTCACGGTACAAATGACATTAACAACACAATTTTATTCTCAAGAAAAAAAAAATTCACAATCGTGATTGGTCAAAGATTTTTTTTTTTTTTAGTGGAAGTCAATGTTGAATTTTTAACCCTTGAAAGTATTTGTTAAAATTGGTATTAGTCCACATGTTTGAAGCAATTGGGAATAGGCTTCATCTTTGAGTGAGATAAACTCTTGTTCTATTCTTTTTTGATGCAAGAGTTTATGATGTAGAATATAATGGAATTTTTTGCAATTGGGAGAGGTTTCCACAACCCCAGTGTGGTGGGAATTTCCCACACCACAGTAATGGGGTTCAAGAAAAATGTTATCGTCAATCAGGGGCTCACATGGTTATAGAGGAAAAAAATTGAAGAAAATACTATAGCATCAAAGGATGTGAGAAAGGATCACCACATTGGCATTGTGGGAATATTTTTTTCCTTTGCAATTTTACTTATCTACCTTTGCCTTCGGATTTCTTTTCCATAATTATTTTGTCATTGTCAACATGCTTTCATAGTTCGATAATTGACTAACGAAAGAAAGGGAGAGGGTTTCCTAATGCACTAATTGGGGTGAATTCAAATCATTTCCCCTTAGGGATTCTGGAGAAACTCGGCTCCCACCAATCGATGCCCGACACGTGGGCATCAGTTGGATCCGAGCCATCCATCCAAGCTGGTGCATAAGCCGACACCCCTAGTCAGCTCACCTTATCGGCTCAGATCCAGCCGATGTCCACGTGTCAGGTATCAACTGGTGGCAGTTAAGTCTCCTTCGGAGTCCCTAAAAGGAGCAATTTGGATCCAGTTGGGGGGTTGGGTTTTGGGGGGGGGGGGGGGGTTTGGTTCCAGACCATAGTAATGCTGGTTCCAGACCATAGTAATGCTACGAGAAAAAATAGTATCACTAATGGGGATCCAAATAGACAGGAAAGAAGAAAAAAAAAATGGGAAAAAGACAGTTACCTCCCTTGTAACTTACCTTAATGACATTTGACCGCCAAAGTTTTCAAAAAAGACAGTTACCTCCCCTAAAAACACTATTAAAATACAGATAGACCCACGCCATTAGAATTATTCCATTAGATGCTAACAGTATGAGTCCAATATTTCTTTAATGACCAAATTACCCTTTATAAAGGTGACTGACTAAAAAAAAAAAGAAGTGAAGTAGACGATGTTCCTAGAACAACGGTTTAACCAGCTCCATACATAGGGATCTCATTCCCGGACACCACCACTGCCACCGTTGCTCTTCCTTGACTAGTATAACTTATGCATCTGCAAATTTACCCAATAATTCGGAATAGGAGAACAAACTCATCGATCTTAGTTTATTTTTTCGTCGATCGCTTGGAAATCTGAAACCCACTTCGAATCAAACCAGTAATAATCTTTGAGGTTCCCTTCTGATTCCAGCTTGAGTCTTCAGATACCTGAAATTGAACTTTGAAAGGTGTCGAAAACTTGTATGTTTTCTGTTTGAGAAGGTGGTCTTTGAAATTTGAAGCGC
The DNA here is from genome assembly GCA_028583415.1 of Protea cynaroides. Lineage (NCBI taxonomy): Eukaryota > Viridiplantae > Streptophyta > Magnoliopsida > Proteales > Proteaceae > Protea > Protea cynaroides. The sequence continues at coordinate 3,505,619 of CM053273.1, read as the reverse complement.
TAGATTTGAAAATTGGTTTTTCATTTCCTGCAACTGGGAGAGGAGAGGGACAGATGCCGATGGTTTTTGAGTTTCCGTTGTTAAAACGGACGACAGAGGGTTTCTCTCTTTTGAATTCGAGGTAGAGAGAGGGGCAGATGCCGATGGAGGTTTCTTGTCTTTGACGGGAGAGGAGGAGATGAAATACCAGAACTTCTCCTTACCGTTCCCTTTGCCTTCTCTTTTGCTTCAATAGAGCAAACCCTTCAAGAAGATCCATCTCTTGGAGCTCCTCCCCGAAGAAGAAAACCTAGAAGATGAAGCAGATACAGAATAAATAATCTGGAAGAAATTGGGTTCAGGGTTCAAGGTTTGAGTAATCTTGGAATAAATAATCTGGAAGAAACTAGGTTTAGGGTTCGAGCAAAGCCGTTAATGGCACCATAACTCTTTGAACTAAACCCCAGGCAACCAAGTAGTCCTCGCATGTATGGAAAAAATGTTTTCTTCTTCATTTCCTTTGTCTGGGTTCTCTTTGTTGTTTAATGGAACTCGTGAAGTGATGGAGGTATCCCCTTCTTGCGGCAGCCCTCTCTCTCTCTCTCTCAAAGTCCCATCCCAACTCCCATCCGTCTCTTCCTTTCAAATAAACCTGAAACAGAAGGCCATAAAATTCAGCTCCTCAATTCCGGCGATTGCTTGAAGGTGAGAGGGTAGAGGGATGAAGAGAAGAAAGAAGCTCGGTAAAAATCGATATAGGTTTTTTTTTTTGTTTTTTTTTTCTAATTAGGGGTATAATCGTCAATGAATATACAAGGGAGGTAACACCGTAAAAAATTGAGGCTATTTATCTTTTTCAAAAACTTTGGGAGTCAACTGGCATTAAGATAAGTTATAGGAAATGTAACTCTCTTTTTCTCAAAATAATTTAAGATAAGAGAGAAGCACTCTGAGAACATAGGAATATATCCCACATTAGCATTGTGGGAAACCATTTCCCAAAAATGAAATAATAAAAGGGAATAAATAGTGTGGTTTGGTCAATGGGTTGTTGGGAAATGAAATGAGGTGAGTAGGTAATCCTAACCATTTTTGTATTGACTACCTAACAGTGTTGAAAGCTGTTGTGTGAAAAGGCTCAAAGCATGAACAAGAATCTTCTGGAAGGACAGGTGACTCACTCTTATTCTGGATGAAAAAGGACTGCTGGGTTGTGGATTGTGTGAATTGTGAATATTAAGTGACTCATGAGCAATAGTTTAAGGGATCCGGATCCGCATCGACTCGGTTGGATCAGATTCTGTTGGGGTTGATTCGTGCAACCCCCCTAGTCATCCCGGTTTTAATTGATTTTTCACATGAGTAGGGGTGTCAATCGGTTTAGTTTTGAGTTTGACTAATCGATCCTGACCATGTCCGTTCTGGTTCTGAATCGGTCCTCATTTTTAACCTGTATGAAGATCGAAACACCGGTCAACTAAGCCCAAAGAAAGTTTTTTCTGTAGCCCATATTTAGGCCCATATACAATAGCATGTGGATACAATGAGACATTTTCTAATTTAAGTAATGTTTGGCCCAATAAAGTAAAGGGTGCAAAATTTAACCCATCTATAAACCTCCATAAACGGTTCCAAACGGGTTAAACAGTCTCATTCAATTCCAATTCTAAATTACAAACTTTCATGGTTCCGAAGTTCCTTACTTTCTTCTATTTATTTAAGAAACGAAAGGTGAATTGAAATACTGGTGTTATCGTCAGAAAGTGGTCAGACTCCTGAATGTGATACCTGTCACACAAAAAAAAAAAAGGCAGGCAGAAGAGTTGGGCAGATTGGATAACGGGGGGACTACTTCGATACCTAAGTAAGCTCAAAGACGATAAGCAGATGAACTCGGGTAGAGAAGGCCGATTTCAAAGTAGAGAGGGGGCTAGTAGTAAATTCAACAGTATGTAAGTATAAGGATAGCAAAGGTTCGGTCTGTTACCTTTGTGGTATAGGGTATTTTATGGAACATGGAGTGACCTTGGATTATGGGACGTCTCTTTAAGGTTGTACAGATCTCGTGACTCTTTCCGAGATCCTTGGGGAGTCACCATTGTTGAGTGGGAGTTCTTGCACACTAAGATCTCGAGTTTGGGTGTCGTGCTCATATAGGACAACTATCGAACCGTCTAATGTAGATCCTAGGACTAGATTTGCGATAAAACCCTAGGATTCCTTTAAAACGTGATTGAGTCCACCTTTGGTCGCTCCCGTTAACTGACACGTGTAGCTAACCAACCGTGAGTAGCTTAGCCTACACTTATCCATTCTCAACAGGTCAGGGCACGTTTATAATCTCATAGGACATAGAGGCATGCCTTGATTGATTTGTTGAAACAAAGACACGTGCGGATGGTCAATCCGTGTGACTACATGTGTCCCTTGTTGATTGGTCGTATTTGGCATGGTCCTAACACCGGAGATGTTGAATTACTTTATGCAAAAACAACAAGACAATTCCAATAAAACAATTAAAAAGAGTCACATATTCAGCAACTCTTGCATACTCCTTTTGTAATACATAGCATGTCGAGAAAGTAAAGACATAAGTCATCACTAAATGGGCCCAAAATCTACGGGCAAAGAAGGAATTGTATATGAGACACTAAGGAAGCATGAGAGATTAAATCCCATCACATCAGGCTATAAGTTCCAACTATAGCATGCCTTAAAAAAAAAAAAAAAAGGGAAATAACAACTTTAGATGTCTCAATAAAACTTGTATCGGATTCCTCTGTTTCTGCATCCTTTGAATCTGATCTTCCCCATCATCCTCCAAGGGCAATTGCCATCATCTCATATATCTTATTACCCAACTCAGCTAGACTGTCAGGCTACAAAAAAGGGACCAAAACAACAAGAGAATCGAGTATTAAAAGGCCGTAAATCAAGAAAATGCTGTAATAGAGAACTGTACATTGTTAACAAATGAAAGATTAGTTTAATGCCCCTACAGAGAATCCATTGGAAATCAAGGTTGTCTTATATAAGAGGTCAATAGCTCTTTTGGCTTCAATGCTTTCTGGGGCATTCTTGCATGCAGCCAGTAAGTTATATATACCCAACATCAGTAATGGGATGATGGCAATACCAAACACAATTTCTTAAGTCCTTGTACAAAAAAAAAAAAAAAAAAACACTTAAATTGAAACTTGGAAATGCTTGCAAAATGATAATTCAGAAGAAAGTTATCTTCTGGTCTGACTATTTAGTTACTTGGTAGAAAAAACTAAACAAAAATCAGAACAGAAAAAAAACATTAATAGAAAGTAAAAATATGGAAGATATGGTGACAAAGGGTTTTATGATCCATATCCAAAGAAATGCCCTGGCACCGGCATTCTAAAATTTCAAGCACCAAAAGGTTTAGTGAGATGGATGTGAGTTTTGGAGCCTAAACTTACCAATTTTAAAGGATGGGGTGTTTCAGGCTTTATAAACCATGTTTGCTCGTTGCAATGAGATTTTATCAGACCCTTCCCAGAAGAAAAAAAAAAAGCAAGAGAAAACGTTCAATATGTAATCAACCCAAGAAAATAAAAACCGCCTAAAATAGAAAAACCAGCATCAAATTATGAATGATGATTTCCTAAGGACAAAGACCATAATCTAGCCAACAGAGAAGAAATCGCATCGGTTCTTAAGTACCTGAAATCATCCAATCGACGACCCAACTTTTTCTTCCTGTAGCCAGTTGAAGAGGTCGCCGTCGTTGCTGGTCAAGTCCGCCGGTGCGAATATGAGAGCTACCCAGTAAGGTGCGAAGGCAGCAGCAGCGGTGAAACGATTTACCTCTCTTCGATGATGGTGAGAACACAACCGTGAACTGAAGAAGAAAGAGAACTGCAACGCTTGTCGTTGCCAAAGAAAACAAACGCCTTTCGGGAGGAGTTTGAGTTTTTTAATCCATTGCCGAAAATCGCCTCGGTTCCTTTGTTGTCACTCTCTGATTTTGCAGAGACCATTGGGAGGGAATGAAAGAGAAGAGAGATATGCACGGGTCATTCAAAATGCCATTTTCTTTTGATAAATCACGTTCCACATCATTATGTTACCATTTTTATTGTTTGACCATAGGATGATAGAGGTGTCAGCTATCGTTCATCGAACGACGGCTTGCTTTCCTCATGTCAAACCCACAACTTAAGACGATTTAATTCCCTTAAAGTGGAATGAGACATATCCCAATGCACTCAAAGTGCATCAGAATACACGTAGATCCATGTTGAGTGGGTGATATCATCATTACAGGATTGGCCTCATTACAAAAGATTCCAATTTTATTTAAAAAAATGTAATGATTTTTTTTTTCTTTTTTTTTTCATCACGAACTTGAAAATTTATTAAAGGAACTAAGGAAGGCGGCTAGGAAGGATTTGCAACAGACCAAACGTGAAACATTTACAAAAGAAAGAGGGCGGAGGAAGATTTGAAGGAGGGATAGAAAGCGAGCACCCAGAATTCCACCAGGGTCCATTTCCGCTTCGATAATGGAAGTTACTAATATTTTAAGATTCGGTTTTTACGTTTGACTTAAAAGTAACTTTTGAAATAAAAAAAGGGAAAAAAATTAAAATAAGACCATTACAAATTTCAAGAGTCACCTCTTTCATTACAACATTTAGGAATTTAATAAAATTCAATAATTTAAATTTGATGGTAACATGTCTCACATGCGACAACGTGACGTTGTGTTGTGGGAATTTTGGATGGGGATGAAAAGAAATAATGATGAAACTTTCAGAAAGCTTTTATAGATGGTTTGTCTCATATCCTCAATTAGTCACATAATTGGCCCCCTATGACTCATATCCTCCTTTAATTTAATCCAAATTTGACTACTACATTGCCCTTTGTTTTATTGGTATGTAAAAGACAGTTAGGTACGATGGGAATTAGAAACCATGGGTTTTCAATCATGGCTGAAGATATAAGTATCGGATTAATCGGATCGATTGATTCATATCCATTTAGATTTGGGGGATTTTCGATTACAATCTATTTTAATATTAATTTAATAAGATCAAACATGTGTCAATAATTTCTGAATCAATTTTAAACATAGTCGATGCCGTGTCGGATATCTAGATTTAAAACCATGCTTTCAAGTGTATAAACAGCTAATTGCACAAAGACTATAATGGGTGTGAGATATTTTTCGCGAGTTAGGATTTTGATTTTTAATGGAAGGTGATGGTTTTCCTTAATTCATGAATCTCTCCTAGATTTGAGTGATTGAAAGGGGATCTAGGAATAGAAGTATGGGCAATTTGATTGTATGTCTATGGAGTATAGCATTTATGAATTTTGATGATGGGGTTCTCTTCACTTTTTGCTCAGTTTTAATAACACGATTAACCCTATTCCTTGTTAGACGCCTCTGCGTATGTGCTTATTGGCCTCGCACTAGTGCAAGGGGCATGCTATCTAGCAACGATCCCTATTTATAGAAATATATGATCATAATAGTATCTCTGAGCAAGAGACTTAAAATGCTATTCTCAGAGTGGCAAAATTGGGTCCAAATTGAAAATCAAAATGAATCAGTAGAATGCTCTCTAGAATGAACCAAGATCGGATCATATTGGACCAAAATTAGACTTTTTTTTGGGGCCCGATGAAAAATTGGAACCCAATCAACACACCTAGCTCCTTATTTGTTTTTTTAATTAATTCTTTTGAAGAGAAATAGAAAAAATAAATTAAAAAAATTAAAAGATTTATATATGTACCTCCCATGACATCCATCACTATCCATGAGGTGTGAGACCTATCTTTCGATTGTGGGACATATGTTAGGTAATGGGTCTTACGAAGAGTACACATATGTGTAACCTAAACTCTAGAACAATCAATGAAGCGTCTAGGTGTAATGGTTGTTGCAGACATATTAAGTCCTATATAAATCTAAAGTTTCAATTAAAATCTTACCCCTTATGTATGCATACATTCAATATATCTTCGTGCGATAAAGACGGGCCCTTTAATTCTGGGGGCTCCACAATAGGTTGTAGAGCAAATCTAAAAAGATTTGAAAAAATGACAAGTGGAATAGTATGGGGAATCACGAGAAAGACAATGGTCCTAATCGCATCATGACAATTTTTGTATGGTACGTAGGCCTCTTTTCTTCATCTTGTTAAGATGGATATTTTTTTATATTTTTCTTTTAAAAGTAGAATGTCACTATCAAATCTACTTGGGGCTTATTTATCCTCTCAAAAAAAATATTTTTTACTTAAACTATATGAGAAAGAATTTTTATAACCACTAATTAATTTGGAGCGTAGGCTGGAGCCAGTGTCTCCACAATCATCTGTAGGACCTACTGATATGTACTGTTGCTGAATAACAAGGGAAGTGCTGTGCACCGCACCGACCATGCATCATCCTTTCCTTATCGAAGATCCGTGGTTGAATGGGAAACCGTTCTTTTTGTGGTTCTCTTATTTGACACTGACAACACTGATGATCAGTGTACCTTCGATCAGCATAAAATCAATCCCTCCTCCTTCTGTTTTTTATACCAAAAAATTGTTTGTTTTTTATTTTGTCATTTTCTTGATGGCTAGTGTGGGTTGGAACAAATCAGTGTTAATAAGACCTTGACACCTAATAGTGTGAAATATAAAGTTTTTTTTAATGAGGATCTTGACGGCTAGGAGTGCATCGGAACACGCCTCCAATGCTCCTAGGTGTCAGATCCCCTCAATGTCATGTTGCCAGTTGCCACCCAATAGAGGATCTTGACGCGCGCGTTAACTTTGGGTATGTAGATTCCATACCTACTAAATGCATCTGTTTCGATTTTTTTTTTTTTTTTTAGAAAGTGGAGTGGCGGAATGGGGGTAGAACTATTGATTGCACTGGAATGTACTTTAGGTCAATAAACATTCAAAGGTGACAAAAACAGTGTTCGATATGTATTTTCATTCTTAAATCATAGAATACGTTAACAAAACATAGTCCATTATAGAACTTGATATTTTATCTATTTTGCATTTTGAGTCTAGAACATAATGCCTCAGTCTTTAGTTGATTTTTATTCAATGGTAAAAACACATTGTCTATTATGAGCATGCATTTCTAAGAATGCATTCTAATAAGTCGAGATAACATTATGAGATGGCAAAAAAAGTGTCAGTTATGCATTCTCGTTCTTAAGTCATGGAATGTGTTAACAGAATACAGTCCATTATGGAACACAATATTTTACCTAGTATGCATTTTGAGCCTAAAAGAAAATGCCTCCTCTCTCTTGAGCCCATTTTCATTTAATGGTAAGAATGCATTGTCTATTATGAGAATGCAATCTTGTAGGTCAAGAAAACATTATGATACAACAAAAACAATAAAGCTTTATCCCCACTAATTGGGGTCAGCTACAATAAAATATTATGATAAGGCAGAAAAAGTGTTTAGCCCTCATTCTTGTTCCAGATCATGGAATGTGTTAGAGAAGCCAGTTCATTCAAGAACGTGCTCTTTGGGCCATTTTGCATTTTGAGTGGATAACAGAAATGCCTCGTTCTTTAATCCATTCTCCATTTTACGAATGTGTTTTTAAGAATGCGTTCCATTAATGCAAACCAAAGAGATATGCCACATCAATATATGATTCATACTTGACTGATACTGACCTATACCTATATGTGATACCGATATTGATATCGATACTTATTGTTGCATGAACTTGGTTGCCTTCAGCCTGTTAGGATCTGCACATAAAGAAGTAGAGAGACAAGGTGATGGTCGGATTGGGTAACCCTAGCCCACTTTGATGCTTAAATTAGTTCGTGAAATAATCAGTATGAAATAGATACAAAGTGTGACTGCTCATTTGAATGAGTGGGGATAGACACTGGGCTTAACAAAATAACAAAGTGGAGATAGGTAGTGAAATTGTGGATTTGTTTACCTTTGTTCGACTTTTGCTTATAGGCATGGAATTGATCGGTTCATTTATGGTATGAACCACCATAAATGGTAAGACGTCAGTCGAAAGACACAACTATCATCCCAGATGAGATACCAACTGGGTTTCCCTTCAAGTCTATTGATGTCAATCATCAGATCTCGGATTTCCATATTTTTTCCCTGATCTCGGCCTCAGGATCTTTGGTAAATATGGATTTTCTTTATGAATGTCGGATTCTTCTTTAGTGGATAAGCTTTCTTGATATTTAACCATCCAACGAGGACGATCTTGATTATCCTTATCCAGATAACTTAGATAAGTTGCTAACTCGGCGTGGATCATGGTGTCTTCATGATCCTTCCTTTTGAATCTCCGCCCTCAACACACCTAGATTAACCCGACACATGGTCTTCCTTCTAGGATTCTTTGGACATGTGCTATGCTACTATTGGTGGGGTTACCAGTTTCCATATGGTGAACTAAAATCCATGCCATTGGAGATTAGAATGAAGAAGCCCAAATGAAGAATCCGAATCGTCTCCTCAGGGAGGAGGGAGACGCCCTCTGTCGGATGGTCTATACGTGGTTTTCTGGAAAATCCGAGCTTTATGTTCGAGCTGACACCCCCTGTTGGCTTGGCTTGTCAACTCGGACATGAGACTTAAATTTTTTCTAAAATCACGTGTTGATCATCCGATAGGAGCGTCTCCCACTTCCCTCGGAGGAGATCCCCAAATGAAAACCAAAGCGACAGTTTCCTGTACATGAGAACCGAGAATCAATACCTCAAAGAGCAGCTTTTCTTTCCAACTGTTTCCGTATTCAGAATTCAGAAAATTACAAATTTATTTTCAGGCTTACATGTCACTGCCACCCAATCAGGAATCTCCATAATCCTAAAGATGAGCGAAAAAAAAAAAACATTAATTATCTCCTAAAAAACGATAATAATGGAGTTCAAATGATAATATTTTCTTCATGGACCCACTTGTCATAAATACCACATGATTTCGCTTTCAATGCCAAACTCCCCATTCCCCATATTTTCTTCCGGGGGGATTCTCTTCGTTTCTAGCTCAAAGAATCCAAAAAGAAAATCCAAAAAACCAATCTCCCCTGTTCTTCCGTTCCAACTTCAGTCTGTGTGCGTCTGCGTGTGAGTGAGATGCTCTTTACAAAGCAAAAGACAGGTATTGAAGTCTGAGGAGAAGGGTTTTTGTATCGAAATGGGTTCTTGCGTTTCAATAAGTAATAAACCAGATTCTGCCGTGAAATTCCGCTTTTCGATTGCTTCTAAGGCTGATAAGATATCGCTTCCTTCGCCGACCAAGGAGAAATCCGTAAACGTCGATCACCGCGTCGCTGAAGTGGGTTTCAAGTCTCTGTCTTCGCCGCAGCGGCCCTCCTTGACGAGTTGTAAGGACTTTGGTATGATCCTAATTCTAGTATCATTAAAATAATCAATGAGAATGGTCTTTCGTTTTAGTGTTTTGATGACGATTGTTTCCTTGCATATTCACTAGACTTGTGAGTATTTCTTTACTAATTGGCATCCATCGTATCTGCAAAATTTCATTAGTAGTATTCTAGTATAATGGGCTGAATCTCTTCGATCTCAAGAAATTGAAGACTGCATCCTTGTTTAAGAGACGAGAAGAGTCATTGATGGATTGAATTTTATTGCCTTTTAGTTGAGGTCCTATAGTTTACCATTAAAATTTTTTGCTTCCTTTTGGGTCTTCGAGGAGTGGATTTAAGATTAGAAATTACGGATAGATTCAACTGTTGAAGAAAGTAATTCAACTTCTTTGCAAAAATGATGATTGTATTTATTGTCTGAGAACTCATCATTTTTTTAGGAAAATAACGTTTCCTCCATTGGTGACAAAGGGTCATTCCTTGCTTCTTCACTGGCGGCTACTTCTGCTACGTTAAGGTTTTGGTTTGGTTTTTCAGCCCATTCTAAAGATGGTGTATCATCTCCAAAATTTTCAGTTGTCTGTATTTTTTTCCCAAGAATTTAACTCTTTATTCTTTAGTTGGTGTATACTCCCCTGAATTTTCAGTTGTCTGTGTTTTTCCCCAGTAATTTTACTTCCCAGCCAATTTTCAAGCCATTATCCTTTGATACATGGTGAAATTAGGTTGAAACTTAACCCCTGTAGATGCTGACTTGGGCAACTGTCCAGAAAGTTTTTGAGCCAGAGCTGTCATGGCAAATATAGCTGCCACCCTCGTTTTAATTGCTTCTTCTTCTGAATTGGATAAGATGATAACACATTTTTCTGCAGCAACAGTTAGTCAGGCTTCTACTCACATGTGGTCAGTCTGGGCATTCATCATTTTTCCTTTGCTAACCCTACCCACAAGTGTAAAACCTTCAGTTTTTAAATATCGTTTGTTCAATTATTTTTAGCTTACTATATTTTTTTGAAGACCGCATTAAGAAATGCCTCTCAGGATTTCAGATTACAATTCAGGCTTGATTGCTGTCTTTTGATTTTATAAATCAAATATATATTTCATTTTCTGGTGCACAAGTATTGGCATTACATCTTTATTTTTATTTTTTTTGGGGGGAACAATAGTAGGATTCAGGAACACTTTATTCTAGCTGCATTATAATTAATGAACATGGGCCAAAGTTTTCTTTTGAAGCTTCTGAAGATTCAATGACTTGGCCAAGCTTACTTTAGAAAATGAAGGCTGAGTTTTGGGTGATGTTGAAGCTTTGGAATTCTGCCCTTCATGAAATATCACTTCTCACCTTCACTCCACCTCATTGAGGCTTCCTATCATGCAAGCAGTAGCAATAAGTAGATTACTCCATGAATTCCAGTTATTACTTCACTGTACCATAATATCATTATTGCCTGGCTGGAGATGAAGGGAGCACTCTTCTGTAAAAGATAGATAAATTGCAGAAAATGTGAAGTTGATTTGGGGATTATTAATTATGATCTGTATGGAAAGGAAGACAAATATGGTGTAACGGTCATGACAGCCCCTGAGATCCAGACTAACTCTGAGATCAATTATCCCCCAAGGCGCACTGTTCTGTTCATATAGCATTTTGCATTTTCCTCGGGTATTCCCCGGCAATGCTCCTTCTATACTCCCGGAACACTAATTATATCTTCTCCTATGTCCAGAAATTAATCAAGCTTCTTGCAAATACACTATCAAATGCCTAGTGGTCTATATTGCAAACATGGAACAGGGTAAACCTATTCCATAATTATGGTTTTATTTTGGCATATCAGGTCAACTGACACATAGGCAGGACTTCAGAATTCATATTTTGATTGCTCTTGTAACTTCTGCATCATGACAAACATCATGTAAAAACCTACTTCATTACTCGTGGTAATCACCATAAAGATTGATAAGGATATGTCTATTTTTCCTACAGCAGAATTTTTGTTGGTGTGATTATCGGTCCAATTCCTGAATTCTTTCCACCAGAAACTGAGGTTCGCTATCCCAGTATATAGCAGTCTCTTTACAAATCTACATTAAACATCGTATGTTGTCAGATTCTGTGTTTAGATTTTGTTTCTTATCCTTTTCTTTGTCTTCATCCTGCAAAACACATTATCTGCATTATATATGAATGGATTCATGCTATCAGCGCCTTAATGTTTTCTTATTCTTTTTCTTTGAATATGTGTAGTTCTTATATTTAAAGTACATCCTTTTCTTGTAGCAGGTAGTAAAGAGGAAAACTTTTTTGATTCCCAAGCTTGGTTAGAGTCAGATTGTGAAGATGATTTCTTCAGTGTTAATGGTGGTAAGAAAGTGGTGATTTAAATTGTTTGAGTTTTTTTCGTTTTGTTGTCTTGCATGGAGTTATATTTGACAAGGTGTCGTCAATGAAATAAATTTGTGTATGTCTTTACTCTTTACTTCGAACTGTACAAGTCATGCCCCCTGAGAATCAATTCAGACCATTTATTGGCATGCCACTTCTTTAGTGAACCATTGCCTGGGAAATGGTCGATTTCGAACCCCCTACTTATTTGCTGGGTCATCGTTTGTTTCATCCCCGACACCCTCATACCAGTCAGATGAGCTTTACTGTCTCATGTGGAGCTAAACTTGGACAGATGGAAATGTGATTGATTTTTCTGGAAATGTTTATCTCGGACGATTGTAATTGTTCGATAGGTATGCTTTTTGTCTAGGGGTTGCCCAAGCTTATGACAATGCAGTATTGATCCATCAGAAACAGGAAAAATTGTGCGTCTGTTTACCATTCTTTAGTCTTTTTGCTGGGATTTGAAATCGGTTTTATATGAGGTCTTTTGATTCTATGCAGATTTTACCCCATCTCGTGGTAATACTCCAAACCATCAGAATGGCTTCATAGGAATACCTCAATTTAATAAACAGCATATAATGGATGGAGCTGCTGGCACCAGAACTGAAGCATCTCCAACTGGCAAGAAAAAGAAACTAGCTGAGCTCTTCTGTGAGAAATTTTCAGATGATCAGGATGCTGACAACCAAAGTATATCTAATGGAAAGCTAGAACCTAAACCAATCAACGTGGATCTCCATCCCTCATCTACTAATGGAACCCCATATGTCTCTGGGTTGAATTCCGTTTGCAGTAGTGAGCGGACTCCAAATAAACATTTTAAACCAGACAAAGAGAAATCTTCCAGGGTTGCACAGTGTTGCATCCCAAGTTTTGTTCGGAGCCATAGCTTTAGGAAGAAGAGATTGACCCCTGGGCCAAATGGAGTGTAACAAAAACTTCCTTCGAAATCATAGTGAAGCGTTCACTTTCTAGTCAGTGTAAATGGAAAAACATTTATTGGCAATTTCTCTGAGCCCTTGGGAGATGCCCAGATACGATTACAGCATGTATAATCTGAGAAAAATTAAGAAACAGAAGGGTGGGGGTTCCTCTGTGCTATATTTTCCAGTGAAAATGCTAGTATTACAGCTTTTCAGGAAAGATGTATCTTTTTAATTAGTGGATTTCTGCAGTAAACATACTACAGAGGTCCTTTTGTATTGTAGTCTGATTCAAGTATGAGTGTATGACAACTATACCAAAAGAGGTATGTATGGAAATTCTCTTAAGTACATGCTTTTTCGTGATTCTGGATATACAGTATATGTAAATATGATATCTGTGTGTGTGTGTGTGTTTTGAGTTTTTGGGTGGTGCGGTGTGTGCATTGGGTTGGGGGCCTGGGGCGGTTCTAATAGAGTATGTGCTTGTTAAATACACAATCTCTGTAGGTTTAATTATTAATGATTGCAACTTGTGGTTTTTGTATAGGAACATTGAGGAGGAGATACTAATCACCTATTGAGTAGTTGTTGCTGCTACACATGAATATGATCTTATGAATGAAAACGCCTTTCTCTTTCTTGTCTGCAATTGTTTACGTCCCCTTTAGGTCCGTGAAGGATGATTTGCTATATTGAGCTTTGATCATTCATTATAAAACCTGTCATGGCTGCTTCTCGTGGGTTTTTTTTTATTTTTTTATTTATCATTCATCACAAGAACTACCCTTCCTCACGATAGGATAGGATGGTATGGCAATGCCAACTGAAAGGGGGTATAATGATTAGAATATTTGGAGACGATTGGGTGTCCATTGAAATGTGCAGAGGTACCCTCACAGCTCTCGCCTCAAACATCAAAATAATCCCTTGTATTTTGAGGTTACATGATGGCCCAATGATATTCTATGTTAGAGAATCAGTAGGTGTCAATGGATCAGTGACACAAGTCGGTATCAAGCAGAAAGACCTGTTAAAACACGAGGGAAAAGAAGACTGTCAGCTGTGTAGAACTTGTGCCATCAGTATCAAGCAGAAAGACCCGCTAAAACAAGAGGGAAAAGAAGGCTGTCAGCTGCGTAGAACTTGTGCCGCGCAGGAGGGCATGGCCGCGCAGGAGGGCATGGCATTGGACTAGGCCGAAACTGGTCAGGATCAGATATGGAGCCAATCTTTGCATAATATGTGGCTGGTACGATGAGAAAAATGAAATAATCAGGATCGGTTATGGTCGCAACAGATACGAATCAATCAAATCAATCGATTTGATACCGATTACTAAAACCATGGTTCAGACTTTGGACTTGACCCAAGTTTTAAGTTGGGGCATCTAAATTGCAGACTCATGAGTTTAAACATAACCAGTTCAGAAAGCAAATTTGCGACAGGGTAAACATAACCAGTTCAGAAAGCAAATTCGAAAAGTTTTATATTCATTTATTGTATCTCATAATTTTCACTCAATTTGGTAAGTGATCGTTATTTATTTATTTTTTGGATAGGTAAGTGATCTTTATTTTCAATACCTAGATTTTGGAATGTTTTAGAGTTAGTTGTATAATCATTATGCTCCGTCAAATTTTACGTGTGATATTTTATTTCTAAAAAAGGATTTCAAAATTTGTTTCCGATTAACATTCCAAAATCTATGTATTGAAAATAAACATTCCGTGTAGAGATCTCTATATTTTATCTATTGAAAAATAAATATTGGAATTTTATATATATATATATATATATATATATAAATATATAAATATATATATTATATAAAATTTTACATTAAAATTTCATGTATTTAGTCAAGTCCAGGATTTGTGGGTGCCAATGCCAATCCAGCGGATCTGGACACAGAACCATGATCACAACACCTCCCCCACCCAAAGGAAAACCCAACCCCAACTCGACCAGAGCTTTCATTCATCCATGGTGACCAAGAATTTATTGCTGTAAGAATCTCTTTACCTCTTTATTCCGGATTTACCCCAGAAAAGGAGTAATAATAATATGATTCTCCAAGAATGAAATGCTTTACCGCTATTAAGGATTGAATTCCAAGAGACGTCTTGTACGTTTGTTATGAAGTGCCATCCTGCTATTAAATGCTATTCTCTTTCAGGGAGGGACAGTAATGTTTTTTTTGGCTGATATACCTTGTTCATTCAGGAAAGCTATGTCAAGTTCATGTCGGAATAAATACTTTACCAAAACAATAAAATTCCAAAAATAAAGCTCAATTTATTGGTCCTGGATGATGTGGCCCGAAATCTGAAATAGAATAATGATCTCCGGGTTGGATTGGATAGTCCAACTGGCACTCCAACTGTTAGTAATAGAACAAATAGTATTGAGGTGTTTTTATATAGACTACAGCACATCTAGTTTGAACTGGATATGCCACTGAGTGGATGAATTAGTGTAGGTTACTGTCTTCTGAGGGCTTCAGTCGATTATAATCTATAATCGTTGGATTATGATCTCACGATTGGGAAACGACTTGACCCGGTTCTCCTAGGAAACCAATGAGACGATGGAAATGGTGGCCCCAAGTACGCCTCTTTTTCTCAATTTATTCCCCACCCATTCTATGTAATTACATCGGATCCACATCGTCTCCAGCCTGGGTTTGGGCGGGAGACTGGGCGGCCCGGATGGATGGCCGCCATGTGGCACTCGGAGGGATCCGAGCCCTCCATCCGAGCCGACCCCCCAGTCGGCTCAGCTTGTTGACTGGGCGGTCGGCTCGGATGGAGGGCTCAGATCCCTCCAAGTGCCACATGGCGGCCATTCATCCGGACCGCCCAGTCTCCCGCCCAAACCCAGGCGGGAGATGATTTCTGTTCAATTACATCCCTATCCCAAATCTAATCTGACCCAAATTCTTATATTTGCACTAATCCTTGAATGACACGTGGAGAGGCTATATTGGGTAGTGACGACACGTCGGAGTTTGTGAGCATTAGAGACCGCGTGTGGATAACGCGTCGTCGCTATCGCGAGTGTTAGACAAACCGGCTTTACGCTACCTCGCTACGCATAATAATCCTTGGTGAGAGGGTGAGTGGGGGGGTTTTACAAACGTATAAAAGGGAGAGAAGAGAGAGCGGGGAATTGAAAGTGAAAAATATGCCGGAGGGGATGATGAAGATGGATTACATGATGGAGGCTGCGTCAACTGCGCATTTCTCTGGTCTGCGCGTCGACGGTCTCCTAGGAGCATCAGCATCTGTTTCATCCTCTCCTCGTGCTACTTCTTCGGCTGCCATCCCTACTGATGCTAATGCTACCAAACAGCCTTTTGTCATCGGTAATTCATTCCGTAACCATCACCAGAAACCCTAATTACTACTCTGCTGTTTCTTTTTATTCATTCCGTAACCCTAACCTCTGATAGTTCTCTGCATTTTTGTCTTTTATTTCGATCCCTCTCATTTTCCCCGCTTTCTTTCTCCTTCATCATTCTTCTTGTTCTTTTTATATCCATTCTTCTGTCATTCCTGATGCTTATTGTACTTTACTCATGTCTTCTGGTATCTCCATTTTGGTTTTCGAGCAGGAGTTTCTGGGGGGACTGCGTCTGGTAAGACGACCGTGTGTGACATGATCATTCAACAACTTCATGATCATAGAGTTGTCCTCGTCAACCAGGTGTGTCTAATTTTCAGCTTATTTCTCAAATCACAAAGAATATTGCTTGTTTCGGCTCTTGTACCTCTTGCTTGCTTGCGCATTAAATTATTTGGAGTATTGTAACTTTAGATTGTTTGTAAATTTTTTTGGGTGAATAAATGAATGTATTAACAAAACCCAAGAAGGATACAAAGCGGATGGCTTAAAGGACAAACAGGAAAAAGCAGAAAGGAGCCAACCCTGGAAATATAATGGTATTTTCAATTCACATTAAAATTGGTTAGGTAGATCACATCATCACATGCTGTAGCCAAAAATTTATTTCTAGGATTGTCCGGACAGGACCTTTGATAAGGGACGAGAGATCCTTGGATGTCAAAAACAATAGCATTCCAGATTTGGGAAAGAGTTTTGGATTTGGTTGTCCACGATCTGAGATTGCGTTCCTTCCAAATATGATATATTGTTGTACATAAAGCTAGCTTCCCAAGGGTGTCACACAGAGACTTCCTTGAGTTCCCTCTGAAAGATCCGAATCCATCCCCATTCTTTCAGAAAGGTCTGGATTCTTCTTCTAAGTTCTAACTGGCTAGCAGCGACAAAGGATCCCTTCCCACATCCGAGGTGAGAAGGGGCATGCAAAGAAGAGGTGATTATCAATGTAATTGCTAGTCACCTGCTTGAAACTTGAAATATAGTTCAATGTACAGAGTTGATTGTGATCATAGTAATAGACTCATGCAGTGATCTAAAGTGAAGTCATGATATGTTGGATTTTTGGTTCTGAAAGGCACAAGGAGTCTACTACATTTAAATATGCAAATATTGGCAAAGTGCATAGCCAAAGGGGGTGGGGAGGGATATAGAGAGCATGCTGTTACGAATCCAAGAGAGTCTTTGGATTCATATTATGAATCCAAGACTGATGGACAGCCTTAGGGAATTGCAGTTATGTTGCTTTCTTAAGTTTTGAGACAATATAAAGGCTTTTGGCTGGAGATTCAGTTCCGTGAGAAACCCTAAATTCTTTTATCGTCTTTCTATTTTTGTATCTTCACTGTTCTTATTTGCAGCTGTTCACTTCTGATGACTGATGAGGTCCGATCAAGTGTCCAGCTCTGATTCTCCACCACCTAAGTCCTAAACCACCCGACTACTCCTTATTCTTTTTGGGCTGGAGAAATAAAATCAGTATTCCTCTAGCTGCTCAGTGATTTAATGTCTGGTCAAACAAAGATCATCCCCTGTATTACTTTCTGCAAATTGCCTTCCTAGTTCTCTAGAAACCCTGCATACACTGTGGAAAGATGGCCCAGTTCCACACTTCCACTAACCAGAACATTAACTCCACATCAGTCCATGTCTTCCTCCAGTAATGATTTCTTCATATTTCCTTTAACACCCATACTTTTCTAGTATCTAAATCTTGGTCACTACTATTTTTACTAAATTACCCATCACTTGTTCTCCCAAGTCCTGCATTATCTTCTTGTGAGATTATACGATTGTCTTAATCAGTAATTTGAACACTTTTAAGTTTAAAATACAAGAAAAGGAATAAAGCAAGCATAGAAGTGATGAAACATTTTTCTTCTAATCTCCAGCCTATGTCATATGGCTCCAGTTTCCTGCACGGCCCACCTAGGAAGTCTTTCCAATACGGGACCTATTATCTGCCACCTGTAGATCAGGTAGGGCCCAGGTTCTCCTGCACACATATCAAGTTTCAGCCGAAAAGGAGATGGTCGTGTCTCGATTGGTTGGTCTGCTCCACTCACTGGACCCATCTTTTTCAAGCTTAAAACATTGGATGGATTATTACCAAACACATTTGCTAATTTACTTCTAACTAAGCTATGAGGTGATGGTTATGGGTTACTGCTGAGCTATATATCGGGCTTTATGGGGAGGGAACATAGCAGTCAATTTTTAAAAATTGGGTCACTAGCAAAAAGTGCAGTGGAACATTTGGGGAAATCTTTCCTTTATGGGGTCGGGTTTTTTTCCCTAATTTTTTTTGGATTACTATGCTGACCTTCAACTTAGCTAGGCTCAAGGTTCAAAATCTCGAAACTCGAAGGTGGCTCGACCCTTGGGAAAACCGAGATTTTTCGTGAGACTGCACAAAAGCTGCGAAGGCTTAAAATGTGTGTTTTGACCCTAAAATGATAATTTTAAGGCTTGATACTCTAGGGAAACTCTATTTTAGCATATATAAAACATTTAAACCATAAAATTATAAAAATAATTACACATGGTGGTTGTTTGGGTTTACAACTATGTTTGGCAGTGTTGGTCTGAAATTCAGATGTAAACTTAGTGTAATATTGGTTATTCTACATAATGTTACACTAGTAGAAGATCAAAGATGACCAAATGAACCAGTAAAATTATATTTTAGGAGAAGAATAAACATAATAGCACTTAATTAGTTAATTGTCATAGTAAAAAACCCCATAATAGTCAAGTAGACTATACAATCATAATTCATACATTATGTCAAGACCAATCAAGAACTGGTCGAAAATGTTGAGAAATGGTCGAAAACTAGTTGAAAATATCGAGAACTGGTCGAAAATGTTGAGACTGATAGAGAACTGGCTGAGAATTTAGAGATCTCGTCTTGACCTGTTCGAGAAGTTCGAGAATCTCGAGATCTCGCTGAGATTTTAAACCATGGCTAGGCTAGTTAAATTCGGGGGTGAGTTTCACTATTTTTGGTACTTGAAAGTGACAGGGATATTTCGAAGTGGTGACTTTAGATACCTAGATGCAATCATGAATTGAGGAGAAAATGAGGAAGATGTTTCACATCCACTGGAACTCGAAGCAAATTTTGCATAGGATAGCTATAAGACCAGCAATGATGTATGGAGCCGGATGTTTGGCATAAAGAAACGACATTTGGTGAGGTTCAAAGTTCTAGAAAGAATCTAGAAGCACATTAGGCTGGAACTACTCTGTTAACCAGGATCAATTGAAACCGACGGGACTATAAATAAACAGATTTTGGAGATTTTCTATGTTTCATGAAATCAAACACTGATGTCTAATTTCCTGGTCGAGTGGTCTAGGGAAGATGCTCTATCAGCTTACAAAATATTGTTGAAATTTAGAAGTAGGAATCTGGATGAATGGCTTAATATTCAGGCTAAGGTCAAGAACTGAGATGATATATTAAGTATTGATGTTCAGAATTTCAGATGTAAAAAACTGATTATTTGTAACGCAGCAGATTCAAAATTTCAAATTTGAAGTTCAGATGCATTATCCAGCAAGAAAACATTCAGAATTATGAAATCGATATGAAGAACAGAAGATATGAGAGAGAATATAAAAAACTCAAGAGGAAAAGAAGAAGAATAATATGAAGGAATAATGGAAAGGTATTACCTCGCTGCAGAGATAACTAGAACTAGAAGAAGAAGTAGAAAAGAAGCTGTTGGCCAGAACAATACTTGTTCTAAATTTACCCAAAAAAAAAAAATACTTGTTCTAACCTGCCGCCCAGCTTTTAATGTATCGTAAGCTAACTCAAACTCTTATTTTCAAAACTAAACTAATCTGTACACTAGTACCTAACTACAGCTCCTGTGGGCCCCATTTAAAATTAATTCCTGATACCCATAAATACTTTCTAAATACCAAGACTACCCCTTGTAGTGATGCCAGCTTCTCTTGGCCCTCCTAAGCCTTGTTTTGGGTCACCATAATGGATCATATCGACCCAGCCAGTCCTAAGCTTCAGCTGCTGTATCATAGTATAGCTGAGATGAGGATGTTGAAATGGATGAGTGGTAACCTTACAAAAGATCAAATAAGAAATGAATACAATAGAGAGGTAATTTAGGAGTACCTCCAGTATATATAAATTGAGACAATCGTTTGAGGTGGCATTGTCACATGCAATAAGGAAGTAAGGATCTTTGAATGCACCGTTAAGGTGTATATGGTTCAGTTTAGAGTAGCTAAAGGAGCAAGGTAGGCTTAAAACGACTTTGGGAAAAGAGCTGAGAAAAGAAATGTATGGGTTAGGGTTGAAACAAATATGGTTTTGAATAGAGTTGAATGTCAAAACAGGATCCATGTACCCTGCCCCATTTAGTTGGAAATAAGGCTTAGTTAAGTTGAGTTGAGCTCTATTGTTTCTGAGTGGGCATTCTGTTCTTCTCCTGTAGCCTCTTTTTTTTTTTTTTTTTTTGTGTTGGGGGGAAGGGGAGAGGGGAGAGGAATCATCTCAGCTCCCTTTTCCTTAATATCGGGTCTCCTTTGTTTCTTTTACTAGTATTAGAATGTGAGCTGATAGACTGAGCTATCAAGTTTATGAGTTCGCACTGATATTAAAATGCCATTTTGTTTATACAGAATGATGTCTTGTAGACTGACAGGTTTTTTACACCATATGTTTTGTGCTATTGAATCTTCTCATATACTTTGTGGTGCTGTGGCTACTATATAGGATTCGTTCTACCGTGGTTTGACACCTGAGGAATCAGAACACGTGCATGAGTACAATTTTGATCATCCTGGTAACCGTTTTGTTGATAAAAACTCACATAGAAGTTCACTTTGATTTATGACTGAAATATATGCTCAGTATCCATTAAGGAAATGGTTATGGGAGTAGTTATTGTTTTCTCTTTTTTTTCCTTCTCTAACCTTGTGGTGCTACCAGCATTTGGCTTGAGTTTGTGCTACAAATAAATATTTGTTGTATTTCTTTTGCAGATGCTTTCGACACTGAACAACTTTTGGAGTGCATTGGCAAGCTAAAAAGTGGGCAGTCCGTCCAGGTTCCTATTTATGATTTTAAGAACCATCGTCGGTGCTCTGACAGTTTTAGGCAGGTACATCCACGTGCAGCTTCCTTAATAGCAAAATCATATCAACCTATGTCCCATAATCCGTCGTTTATCTGGCATCAGTGTCTTAAAGTTTGAAGAATGTTCTTGTATCATAAAGAAATTAAAAAATGAATGAAATTTGAAGAAAGTTTTGAAGTTTCCTGTTTGGAGATTCTTTTTAGGGACTAATGTTTAAACCCCTCCCTCCCTCTTTCTGTATGTCTCTGTCTTTCTGTGTGTGGGTTTTCAATTTTTCATGTAGTCTTGAAACTTTATATAAACCAAGGCATGAAATCTAAGAAAGAACTAGAAAAAGAAAAAATGGAGCATAGAAAAATAAAATAAAATGAGAGCATAGGGAAAAAAATATCTAATGACAATAATTGTGGAATCTCGACTGAGGGAACCCTAGCTTGAGTCAATTGAACTTTTGGGTGTGTGCCATGAATCAATTAAATTTTCGACGAAGATCTTTAGTCATCTATGCTTGAAATTATATCAAAAGTCATAGTTTAATTAATCTCCGATGAAGATATTTTGTCATCTATGTATGAAATTATATCAAAAGTCATAGTTTGGAGGTGACATGATTATTTTTCGAGCAATCTAATAAAATATTTCAGTACATGTAGCTATTGTGGTCAGTGTTCTTCCTTGTTCTTACCTTTATTGTTGTAATGTTACTGTCTGATCATTTGCTTCAACTTCTTTATGTTCCGTGACATTGTTGTTGACCGAGAAGAAATTGTAAATTTAATCTTCTACTCGAGTTTAGGTTCCCATCAAAACATTTTGTTTTTTGCTCTTAGATTAAGATGTTCTAGAGAAGACAAATCTTCAGCTATGTCTCGTAGTGTCTTTTCGTGCCCTCTTTCTTTCTTTTCTGTTCCTCAGGTTTTGGAGTTGGGAGGGAGTGATTTAAAATATCTGTACATGACTTCGTGTGTCTACTTTGTCTCCTTGGCCCTTGCCTCCATGGCTCCGTGCAGATTTGAATTTTGGTCATGCCTGGTAAAGTAATTGCATCCATGTGAACCTGTGCTTCTTATACCTTTGAAATGAATTTTGTATCTTTCCCTTAGTTGAGTCACTCAGCTTGTAGAGTTTCCACCATGAAAAATTTCCTGAATAAAATGGTCTAGTTGCTCCTTTTAATTGCGTACTGATCAAAAATGCCTATCGGCCTATTTAAAGAATTAATTCCATAGCAAAATCTTTTGGAAAAATACATAACCTCTATTTGAGTGTGAATGTACAAAGATAAATGGTTCCAGGTTTGGAAGTATGAAGGAACTCTTTATGTACTTGTTTAATCATTCTTTGTCAGGTAAATGCATCTGATGTCATTATTTTGGAGGGAATTTTGGTTTTTCATGACCCGCGTGTCCGCAACTTAATGAATTTGAAGATTTTTGTTGACACAGGTATCTTCCCTTTCTTCATACAGCTTTATATGGAAGGGCACTAAACATTGCTTTTACTGTTAGGGAGATGTCTGTGAAGGCAATTCTGTCCATCTTTATCTTATCACCATCGTAGTTATGATTTCACAACTTGCATTTGAATTCCCTGAACTAAGCATTATCCCAATTAATTGTGCCAGGCTACATGAATCGTGGTTAACAATTCCACTCACTTTAATTGTTGGGAACATGGTTCTAGCCTTCTAGGAGGCGGGACTGGATCGGCTGCGGCTGATTCCAATTCCAAGCAATCCAGATCAGGTTTTTATTTATTTATTTATTTTTTTGGGTGCCAATTCTTCCTATTTTTTGGCCAATTCAGATCAGAATCGGCAGCAATCGACTCCGATTATTCGAATTGTGGTTAGGGGCAGTTTTTTTCTTTTCCTAATCAATAATGTTACTTTACTGCAAGAAGAAAACATTTACCAAAAGAATAGAATAGGGATCATACTTAAAAAAAGAATGCTGCAGAGGAGTGATTGCAGCTGGTGCAGTAGCTAGAATCACCGTGTGTCACACCCCCTTAGCAAGTGTGCTCAGTACCTTTAGCCTAGTGGGTGGAAGAAATAAACTTTAAGATCTGTATAGAATCCTGAGATGTGTACTACTACATTTTGTTTTGAGTTTCTAGGAACTCAGGTATCCTTACCAGCACACGTGATGACCTTGAGCTACTCTTTTAACTGGCAGAGGAAGGGTGAAATGAATGTCTTGAAGAGATTGCAACTTGATTTTAAGACTTGAAGTTTATTGAGATGAGATTAAAAAAAAAAGGTTTCTCAGTGTTACCAGATTGTGATTGGCAGTTGCCACTGGAGTATTATATAATTCAAGAAAGAGCATACTGGTGCACGAGGCTCTGCCACTGGCAGGTATGGGGAGGGGCTTATGTACAGAGTTGTCCTAAAAAGCAAGTCCAAGTTTGAACCATTTGGATTAGAATGCCAAGGCTGTTAACCACTGGGCCAGAACAGTCTGGTCTTTGATCTGTTCAGAAAACATTGCCAAAATGACCCAAGTGCAGACCCAAGAAAGAATCAAATGGGAGGTTTGATTTTTCTGATTGAAGTCTCTGTGCATGAGGTTGAATAAGTAATGCATTTTTTTTCTATTTCATTCATATACTGTTGATGCAAATTTAAGAATTAGATAATTGTTAGAACCATGAAGAAAAATTTCCCTATTGCCTGTCCAAAATAGAAAAAAAAAGTTGACTATTTGAAGTTAATTACTGTCGCTTGAATTCTTCAAAAGGGTTGCTGATCTATTGTGGACCCATTTCTTTTTTCAAACTAAGCTAATATGCTTCTAATTTTAGGTTACATAAATAGTCCATAAAGAAAAGTGATATGTAAATTAGCTGCTGTGGCAGCATTTATTTTCTTACATTTTTTTTAAGTGATGTTTTATAAACAATTTCGGAAAGCATATTACTTAACTTGGAATCTAAAAGGAAGGCTATTATAGTTTATTAGAATGTTATTGAAATTTTGAAATAGTGCACATAAAACCACTTTGGACGCAGCATTTTTTTTATAGGAAATATAGAAAGCAGTAATTGTTTTTGTGTCCTTATAGTTAAAATATTTCCTGGATGAGTTTCCATATGTATATTAGTTTTTTGAACTTACCTAAATTGGAGCTAATTTAGGAGTAGCTCTGATACATAATAAGTTGCAAGAAAATTGTTTGAGGTGGCATGGACATGTGCAATGGAGGCCTTTGAATGCTTCATTATGGAATGGTGATCTGATTTGGATTGAAGGAACTAAAAGAACCAGGGTAGACCCAAAATGACTCTAGGGGAAGTGGTGAGGAAAGACATGTATAGCTTTGCATTAATAACAAGTATGGCTTTGAATAAAGCTGACTGGAGAAAAAGGTATTCATGTAGCCGATACATTTAGTTGGGATAAGGTTGAGTTGAGTTGAGTATAAGTTGTCAACTGCTGCCATGATGAACTCTTAGAATTGCATTCGGCCATGGTTATAAGGATTGGTTGGATAGTTTGATCCACATTATCAGTTGGACTAGTCCAAGCTGTCATATATAGTGAGTTGGCGTATGCAATGGCAGCACTTTATTGACTGGATTGGCTTATCCTTTGTTTGTATCGCTGGTCCAGTACCAGCCCTGATCTGGGTTCTGATTCCCTCATTGATAATTGCATGAGATTCTCCCAATGTGTGGATGCCTAACTCTCCTCAACTCTCAATTCACAAAGCCTCATTGCAACTACTTGGGGTCAGTTTCACAAATACTGTTCTGCCACTCGAGGCTAGCTAAAGCTGTAGCTGCTATTAACCCATAAGCACTCATGTTTTTTTCCCATCACTTCAACTTCAATGGAGGTCTTATATTTCATCTAAGTAGGTCTTACTAAGATGCTTGAAAGAACCTTTGGTATATAGGTATATATATTCATTCAACCTTTTTTTTTCCTCATATTTTCTTGTCTTTCTCTTCTTATTTATTGAAAATTCATTGTCTCTAGATGCTGATGTGAGGCTTGCTCGCAGAATAAGGCGTGACACAGTTGAGAGGGGCAGAGATGTAAACTCTGTTCTTGAGCAGGTAAGCTTCCTTCTCCTTGCATTTGATGTATTTCTCCCCTTGTCAAATGAGGTCATAAATCATGATAGCGTCATTGGACATATCCGGTTATCCCATCAAACGTCCTTATACATTTCACATTTGACATGTTGGGAGGGGTTTGATGGGCAACCTTAAAAAGAGAGATGCATGGAAATATTTGATCTTGTATGGTACTATGGTGTTAATTGTAATATCTTTTTCATTGTAGTTGCTTGTTTGTCCCGTCCTTATGGTGGGAAGTAGGGGATTTACTAATTGTCTCAAACAGATGCAGTGAAACCTTATCTTTATCCTCCGACAAACAAAGAGTCTTGGAAAAAAGAAGTCTTCCATACTGCAATAGAGAAAGGAAAAGATTATACTTTAGACTATGTTGTTAATTCTCAAGAGGGTATCTCTTGACTGCACACCTAGTTGTGCCATGTGGAAGGATGAGTGGTGAATCCAACCATAGGATGTATGGGAAACATTCTGGATTGGCATTGTGTAAAATTTTAGATTCAAATTCACTCATATACCTCCCATGCATTGGCATATTCTCCTTGAAATTTCAGCTGTCCTTTCTTTTCAACGAGTTTCATTTTTCCACTGGATTTTCGAAGCTTTATTTTGCCACTTGGCCAACTCTGTTTGGGTTTGAACTTGACATGTGAGCAAGGGATTTTGGGGTCTATCTTCCCACAAAATTTTGGCCCCATCAGACCTATGACGATGCAGATATTTGTGCTTCCATGGATTCCATAATGACGTGCCATTCCACGGACCCACTCTATAGAAGGTTTCATTGCATTTTCTGAAAAATTCAGTCTCACAAGTTGTAGATTTTGTATGTAGAAGATGTGGTGATGAGTGAGTGGCAAGGCAAGGAATGATTGATCATAAACAGATGGATCAGAGGGGATTTAGGATTAGCTTCAATAAAAATAAATAAATAAAGATAAAATGATGAAACCTCCATAGTGATAGTGGAAACCTGGGGCTGAATCCTGCTTCACATGCGGGGGCTTTCCTTGTAATATCCCCAAAAAAAATTAGAAGAAAAAAATACCTCAATTGAGATGTCATGTGCTTAGCCATTGATGGAACTGACAGGGAGTAAGATCATGTCAGTTCAAGATTGTAAAAATGGTCAGGGAAGGTAAAAGGGGCATGGACCGAGCTAGAAAAGAGTATTATCTGTATGATCAAGAATGGATATGGCCTTGGGTATAGCATGGTGGGATGGAATTCATGTTGTGGACCCCAAAACTTGGGTGGTTGTATGATGATGGCAATGATTTAAACTACACTACAGTCCACACGATGGGACCTACTCACAGTCCTCATCGTGTGGGACTGTTTGATCTGCACAATTGGTGTAAGACTCTTTGACTACAGTTGCTAAGTTGGAATAGGACTCTACAGTCGTATTGTGTTTACAGTTTGATACAGTCCTATTGTAATTAGATCTCCTATTAGTATATGGACTCCTAATTAGTTTATTAGTTTGCTTTATTAGTTTCCTTTTCCTATTGGGAGTTTATAAGGAGAGGACCACATACACACACTCTCTCTTTCCTTAATACACATCAATTCTCTTCATCTTCTCTTATTTTTCTATTTTGTTACAATGACTATTCTTCTCCTGGTGTTTATGATATAGTCATGTACTTTATTGTTACCCTTGTGCACCAGGGTGAAACATGGAAGGCAAGATAATAGACAGTGAATTAAGGGATTGTTAAGGGAACAATTCTCTGCTTCCTACTGCTGTTGGGCAGTAGAAGTGTTCTGTACTCGTTATAATGTGGAAATGTTTGTGTGCTCCACACAATACCGAAAATTGAAGGCTATTTCCTGAGATCTCAGATTCCTTAATTTGATCAAGAAGGTGATTGTGGTTTGGAAGGAGGGTAGCTAATGGATTTTTATAAGATTCTCTTGAGGACTTTGAAGTATTTGGGGCAATTGTTAGATCGAGGTCCTTTTTAATGGGGTGTTGGTGCAAGAATATCATCATGAAGGAGAAGGTTGCCCATCTAGCTTACTGTTCTGTCAATGTGAAAGAAAATGGAAGAGGGAAGTGTGGGACACTTGAGGTGGTCCTTTCCGGAGGTTTTTGAGTGAAGCCCAAAAAATGTTTTCTTTTGAGTATGCTTTCATATCCACTTTGTTGGCTTTTTTTTTTGGAAAGAAAGGAACTAGGGATCTTCTTCTCTCGTATGGTCAAATCCCTTATGGGGTTTTCTAGGCTAGACCAGCCATGTTCTGATCAAAGATGTAATGAACTGATAGGGCATGAATTTTACGTTCTGTCCATTTTTAATCTGTTTTTACATATAGAATTTCCACTTGTGCAGTTTTTGCTATCTAAGATTAATGGAAACCGTTGATATTATTTTATTTTATTTGCTTTTTTTTTTTTGGGGGGGGGGGGGTAAAGAGTGAGGGTGGGGGTGTGGAGTGAACTATAAGTGAAGCAATGTGGTTGGGAAAGCGTCTTATAACATTGGTCCCGTGTAATACCTGAAACAGGACAAGCAATCCATCAAACCTGGAACACAAATGAAATGCAAAAGTGGCAGATGATCTTTCTAGATCTGGGTTTCTATTTATTTATTTATTTATTTTTGGGGAGGAGATCTTTTTTATTTTTTAATTTTGGGTTTGACACTGCAACTTCTTTGCATTTTGTAACCTCTCGTTTTTGCCTTGCCACATCATTTACCTCCTCTTTTAAAAGAGAGGTCAATCTTGTAATGTCATTTCCCTTCTTCCTCTCCTCTTTGTCTCCTAATTGAAACCTCTGCAACCCCCACCCCTGCTGTAAGCCCTGCCGTGGTCTCTCCCCTACCATCCTCCTGCTATCTACCTCTTTGTGCAACCATGTGATGGCTTCCACCGACCCTCAAGCTGGATTTCTAAGACACATACTCCTCTTCTCGGGCGAAGGGTTGTTGAGGCAGGCAGCATGGAATCTTACGGAAGCCATCATAGTTTTGTTATTGAGTGCAACGCTTCCAGTTCACCCTCTCATGTTAGGTAGCTTTGGAGAGAACAATAGCATCTGCTGGTTGGTGACCATTGGCATCCACACGGTTGGGACCAGCACCCACCATAAAGTAGCTTCAAAATATCTCTAAGAGCATCCTTGGGGTGATCTGTGTTCTCATTCACAACTCTGATTTTGGCACTTTGTAGTTTGGACTAAGAATTTCTTTTAATTCCTCAGACAAACTTTTAAATCAGTTTACAGAATCACTCCAAGTAATTGAGAGAGCTGTCCAACATCCCCCCCCCTTCTGTTTTTGGCTGCTGAAAGACACCGACTTGGCTTGCAATAGAGGAAGAGAGAGAGAGAGAGAGCTAGAGGTGCGTGGGAATTGAAATTCTGAGGAACCAGTGATTATTCTGGGATTGGGATCCAATTGGGAAAATTGCTGGTTGTTTGATGGAAAGGTTGTTGAGGGGGGTTCTTCACTAGCACCATTTAATTTGATGGAGATGAAGTTCTTGAGGCGATGTTTGGCTGCGTTGCAATCAAGATATAGGACTTCGTTTCTGTTTGGAGGCGCTATTTGAGGTAGGTTTTTGATGCAGTAAGTATTGGGGGTCTTGATCTCATTCCAGTGCCAATGAACCCTCGAATCCACAATGTAAAAAACTTTCAAATTCACAAGGAAAATAGAGAATCAAAACATTGTTTTATTATATTCAAGCTTTCTTCTTAGAAACCAAACTCATTCTCTATGTAGGGAGAACGTATTACAAGAAAGTAAATATGGAAAAGGAACGATATTAAGATACGGTAAATAGGGAAATAAAAAAATGGGAAAGAAAATAAGAATCGTGCACAAAGTTGGAAGGTCCACAACGCCCTTAAACCTGCGTATTTAGCCTCCAAATCTTGCTCAATTGACTTTAGTCCATTGACGTCGCTGTAGGGTACTGGCTGCCGTCCCGGAATTTGGTTATGGCTCATGTGACCAGGACCATTGCAAAAGTTATGGTGAATCAATGTTTACGCATGGATCAAATGGATTTCTAGTGACCAGAACAATCCAGGAAATCTGCAGAGATGCTCTCTACATCAGTTTTGCTGCTCTGTTCGTACTCCGTCCCTTATGAATGGATTATTGCACATGTCTCTCTTCAGTGTGAGTGGGCTGATATTTCTGTTCATCTTTATCTGTGTCCGGGTCCACATGGTCATAGTCCATATTTGGATGGCAGTGAGATTTCCCGTTGAAGATAAAGTTGGCCATGCAGATTATTATTGACAGTCATGAAGATGGGGAGGGAGAGAGAAAGGGAAGAAGAGAGGGTCGGGGATGGAACCGGAAGGAAGGGGAAAGGAAAAAAAAGTCTAAAGCATCGCTGTGAAATTACCTCATGTACCCTTCAATCCAAGTGAAAGCATATTATACTATGGGCAAGCAAAATCTGGTCCCCCCCCCCCCCCCCCACCCACCCACCCTCACACACACACACTCACTCTCCCACACACACAAACAACCACCTATATATATATATATATATAAATTTCTAATTGACACCTCACGAGGTGTCAAATGATTTGATACCTTACTTTTTTTCCCTCCTAATACACACTTGGTTTTTTTTAATTTAAATGAGGGTTGTCATTTCACATGTGTATTTGAAACCGTCCAAGACAATGAAAACCCTTGACAATGACATAATGATGGACCACATCAAAAAACTTGTGAAAAGGCCCTTTATTAAAAAAACTTTTGGGAATAAGACAAATGATTCCCCCCAATTTAGGTCCTTTTTATTATGGGACCTAGAATGCTCTTTACTAATGAAAGGGTTTTAGAATGATTTTTGAGTCAGAAAGATCAAGGGTTTGGTTGAAAATTTTTAGATGGAAATGGAGTAGAAAATACCTATTGCATGAGATTTTATTTTTCAAAATATTACAATTTGAGATACACTATATATGATTGTTGGACTCTGGGTAATACTAGTGTTCCTGTTGCCTAGCTGCAAATAGTTAAAAACCACTGGCTTGACATCCATCTAGAGATTAAAGTATCTTGAGAGCATATTATATTTTATTGTTCCATGCCAGTTATCGTTGTTATCTATCTTTAGACAGTTAAAAAAATCACTGACTTGACGGCCATATGGACATGATTTTTTTTTTAAGCATGCGAAATTGCCAATGGAAATGACCATAGTTATCAACGTGGCAAGGTGAGCTAAGGCGTTGGAGGGTCTCTAGATGCCCAAGACACTCGCCTAGGTGATGCCTTGAATACTATGGAAGTAACAATTTATCATATGCCAAACATGGCATTAAACACAGTTGAATGGGGGAACAGGATCCAGTTAGCTAGCCCCATTTAGTCAGGTTAAGGTTTAGTTGAGTTCTTTCAGTTTCATATAGTTGTAACTTTCACACAGTATTTTAATTTTCTACTCGAGGTTTCATTTTTTGGGGTGGTGCAGGGGGTGGGTGGGGGATGAGGTCTCTATTTTTATTACTAGTTCATAACATACGTTGTAATTATTTTACTTATTCTGCAGTATGCAAAGTTTGTGAAGCCTGCTTTTGATGATTTTGTTCTGCCATCAAAGAAATGTGCTGACGTGATCATACCCCGGGGAGGTGAAAATCATGTTGCAGTTGACTTAATTGTGCAACATATTCGAACAAAACTTGGTCAGCATGACCTGTGCAAAATATATCCTAATGTGTATGTCATTCAGTCAACTTTTCAGGTATCCTTCTTATGCCCCTCCTTTCATCCCTCTTTTCTTTGTAGACTTTCATGGTTAGTCATTGTCTTCATAAATAAGCCAAAAAGTTCTGCTGTCCAATTTCAACAGTGAAATGATTTGGCCATTATTCAAAGGCCCTCTTCAATGGACCATTATGCAAATATATTTGGCTGCAACCTTGATCATATATATTAGGAGCAAAAACTCCAATGTAAACATCAGCACTGGATGCGGGTAGTAGTTTAATAGTTAGTGAAAATTTGAATGCAGTGACTGGATAATCGAAGTGGTTAACTTTATTGTGGATTATGGACTATATTGGTCTGAAAGGAATGACCACTGATTGGATGGTATGGGTCATATATGGCTCATTTGAAGTGTGCCATGAAAAGTCAAAGATGGAAAAATGATGTCCACGACAAAAAGAAAGTGCTTCTGCTATCTTTCTTTTTGTTTACTTTCTTGATTATTATTCTTTTTTCCCCCCTTTTCTGGTTTTTTACAACTTCTCCTATCCTTTGTACTCCCTCCGTCCCACAAAGACGGCCCTTCTTCACTTTTAAGGCTGTCCTACATTATTTGTCCATTACAATAATTAAGTAATATACAACAACAACAACAACAAAGCCTTATCCCAACTAAATGGGGTTGGCTACATGGATTCTTGTCCTCCAATCAGCTCTGTTCGATGTCATAGTTGAAAGTTGAAACAAGGCCTAAGCTATGCATGTTTTTCCTCACTACCTTCCCTAGAGTCATCTTAGGTTGCCCCTAGCTCTTTTAGATCTTTCAATTTGAATCAAATTACTCTTCCATACTGGAGCATCTAACGGCCTCCGTTGAAAATGGCTATACCATCTCAAACGACTTTCTCGTAGCTTATCATGTATCGGTGCTACTCCCAGATCAGCTCTAATACGAACATTCCTTACTTTTTCCTTCCTAGTGTGCCACACATCCATCTCAACGTCCTCACTCAGCTACACTAAGTTTATTTATATGATGTTTTTTAACAGTCCAACATTTCGCACCATACATTATAGCTGGTCGAATGACTGTTCTATAATATTTTCCTTTAAGTTTTAAAGGAATACGCCGATCACATAGCACTCTAGATGCACCTCCCCACTTCATCCATCCTATTTTAATTCTCTGTTAAACATCATCCTATATATTACATTCTTTATTTATGATTAAACTTAGATACCTAAAATAATCATTTTGTTGTATCTCCCTCTCATCAATTTTCACCACCTCATTATCTGTTCTTGTGTAACTAAAGTTACACACCATATACTCTGTCTTCGTTCCACTTATCTTAAAACCCCTTGATTCTAATATTGATTTCCATAGTTCTAATTTGGTGGTAATCTCTGTTTTGGTCTCATCCACCAAAACAATATCATCAGCAAAAAGCATGTACCAAGGAACTTCATCTTGAATGTCTGGTTAAATTATCCATTATATAAGAGCAAACAGATAAGGACTTAAGGTTCATCCTTGATGTAACCCAATTGTAATTGGGAATTCACTGCCTTGACCCCCACGGTTCTCACACTAGTCACCACATTATAATACATATCTACATATTTGCTTGAAACACTTCTCTTCTTTAGTACTTGCCAGATTAACTCTTTAGGGACTCTGTCATAAGCTTTTTCTAGGTCAATAAAGACCATGCAGAGGTTTTCTTTGTCTTCTCTAAATCTTTCTATGAGTCTCCTAAGCAAGTAAATAGCTTTTATTGTGGATCTACTAGGCATAAACCAAACTGGTTTTCTGTAATAGTAGTTTCTTTTCTAATGCGAGTTTCAATTACTCTCTCCCATAGTTTCATAGTATCACTCATTAGTTTTATGCCTTTAGTTATTGCAGGTCTGAATATCACTTTTGTTTTTATAAATTGGAACCACAATGCTTCTCCTCCATTCATCTGACCTTTTCTTTATGCTCATAATTTATTCAACAGTTTAGTTAGCCAAGAGGCCCAAGATACTCCATACATTTCTAGGCTCTTCCAAACTTCTATTGGGTTTTGGGACCTCATATGGGCCTGGTGCTTTGCCTACGTTCAACCTCCTTAAAGCTTCTTTTATTTCTGTCATCCTAATTTTACGTATATATCTACGACATGTGGTGTTATGGTAGGTAATTTAGCCTTTTGGTACATTATTACTCATAGTGTCCTCATTTAGTAGGCTGTAGAAATAATCATTCAATCTCTCTTTAATGTCTTCATCCTTTACTAGAACTCTAGCATCTACATTTTTAATACATCTAACATGGTCTAAATCTCTACTCTTACTTTCTCTCATCTTAGCTTAGCTATTTTATAGATAGTTTTTTCTCTTTCCTTTGTGCTTATATTATTATAAAAATCTTCATATTTTTTTGCCTTTACTTTTCCCACAATCTTTTTGGTTTCATTTCTGACAAGTCTATACCTTTTTGGATCCTCTATATCTTTAGTCTTTTGCCATGTCTTAAAACTAGTTTTCTTAGCTTTAATGGCTGCTTGAACCTCATCATCCCACCACCAGGATTCTTTAAAGGAATGACATTTTTCTTTCAATATACCGAGTACATCTTTATCGCCTTTCTTAATACAAACAATCATCTCGTTCCAAATTATACTAGTGTCTCCTTTAAACTTTCACTTTCCTTGTTTGACCATATTATCAGTATAAGCTTTCAAATATTTTCTTTTAAGCTCCGCCACCTTATTCTAGGGCAAAAAATCTGACATTTCTTACGATTCAGCATAATGAGACACATATCCACGACCAGTAATTTATGTTGAGTAGTTAGGCTTTCCCTTGGTATAACTTTATAATCTTTACATAACAACCTATTGAACCTTTTAATTGGAAAGCAATTCATTTCGCTACTTTGATACCCACTTTTGAAGGTGAGTAGATGCTTCTCTTTTTTTTCAAAGTATGTGTTTACAATGTATACATCATAAGCCATGGCTAAATCTAAAGTTGAAGTCCCCTCCTCGTTCCTCACTTTAAAATCATATCCTCTATGTAGTATGTACACCTTGATAACGTCTACGATCTCCCCTTACATGTCCATTCATATCATCCCATATTATAATATTTTCTCCTTGTCTAAAATTTTGCACTAATCCATTCATGTGATCCCAAAATTGTAGCTTACTACTCGCATCCAATCTTACTTGGGGTGCGTAAGCGCTAATTATATTGATTATCTCTTTCTCCATCACCAACTTGATAGCTACAATCTTATCACCATATCTTTTAACATCCATTACATCATTATTTAAATCTTTATCCACTATGATACCCACTCCGTTGCTATTATTTTTATCCCCCGTATACCAAAGTTTAAAGTTATCCAATTCTTCTTTAGCTTTTTTACCCTTCCATTCAGTCTGTTGAATGCAAGCTATGTTAATCCTTCTTTTCCTCATAACATCTATCAATTCTAGCCACTTACCTGTTAAAGATCCTATGTTCCAAGATGCTATTTATCACCTTATGCGGCAGCCGATGCAGCGGCCCTTGCCTATTTATCACCACATCCGGGCACCGATGCGGCCTCCCTTGCCCATTTTTCGCTACACTAGGGACCAAGTGTAAAGCGTCGTTTATGGAGAATGCCCTGGCATTACGCTGAATGTCTTTTGTTTGTAAAACCATGATAATGTTTTTTTATTTTGTGCCGGCTGCCAACTTGACGCACCAACCCTCCTCCCTTTTCCGGCAGGCTTGGGATTGGCAGAATAACACTGGTGGAGTTACAATAATGAAGTAAATGTTCATAGGAAATTTACAACATTTATCCCCTTACATTTTCTACCACCTTGCATTTACTATCCAATTTGAAAAGCATTTTGTCCCAAATAAAGGAAGGACAAATTTTTAAAACAGGGGACTTTTTTTTAATGTTTTTAACCACTTTTCCTTAAACTTTGTGTTCTTTCAAATGGGACAGTGGGAGTAATTATCAATGAAGTTGTTGAAATACTGTCTTCTTTCCGTCTGCCGTGTGCCGATATGTAATGCAGTTAATACTTATTTTTAACACCTTTGTCACAGATAAGAGGCATGCATACACTGATTCGAGATAGGGAAATAACGAAGCATGACTTTGTCTTTTACTCAGACCGCCTTATTCGTCTGGTATCTTCTGACATATGACTTATCCTGATATCATTTTGACTGATAGTTAGTACCCCATATTGAAATATTGTCAAATATAATTGGCTTCTTCGTTGGACAACTACTTGTCAGGTTGTGGAGCATGGCCTTGGTCATTTACCATTTACTGAGAAGCAAGTATACACTCCCACAGGTGTGTTAAGGATGCAGGAGTAAAGTTGGCTTGGCCTTCTAATTTCTAATCTTGATGTACACCAACATAAGCACTTAATGCACTAGAGCAAGGTTTCTAGTATATTTCTTGGTAGAAATTGCATTTCCTTATTTAAATATAAGGAAACGCTATTTTATGCTGCTTTAGGAGATGATTATGAGAGAATAGGTCAAACATTAGTAGTTCCTAAGGGCTTATTTTTCCTTTTAAAGTAATCCTCCTCTTTATTGGGAGGATCGTGGAAGTGTCAAATAGCTCAAATGAATTTTATGAAATGATTGATTATGTTTTCTAATTTTCTTAGTATTTTTAGATGTTTATAGGCCACAAAGAACGAATCCTACTACTCCTTACTGATTCTGCTTCTTTAAATATGGAAATAATGTGTTTGTGTGTGTTCAAATCATTTAGGACCCCATTCAAATCAGCTTACCCAGGAATTGGGCCCAAACAGATCCAGCTTAACCTATTAGGTGGAAAATACCTCATTAGTGGTACATTTCTGTTGGGAGATAAGGTCTGTAAACCATTTGATGAAGACTTGCATCCGTTGTCTCTATTCTTTTGTTCTCCTTGCTGCTATTAAGAGGACTTCGGTTTAGGGCTACCATGCTTGCTTGACATACAACCCTCAATACCACCAAATCAGGAACTTAACCTTCCTATAATTTTTAGGTTCATTTTCAGCTGGAAAGAAGGCTGCCAGGACCACTGGGGCTTGCCATATCTTTATGGGGTGAGGTTTTCTTTTTTGTGCAACCAGTGTACCTTGAGAAAAGTCAAGGCAATGGAGACAGATTATTAGTAATTGTTTATGACTGAAGAGTAAAGGTTGTATTGCCTATAGGTGAGTCAGACAGACCAAGACCATGTGGCTTAAAGCCAAAGGCTAGAATTCTTCATATTCTACATGTCCAGCAGCAGAAGGTAGGACTTCCCTATGACTGTGCAAGTCTGTGTGGAGTGTGTCTTGTCCTTGGCATTACACAAACATAAACACGTGCAGAAAATAATTGATGGTTAGCTTTATTGCCAAAAACATACAGTCCATGTGCATTATTTGCATGATGTTGTAAAACTGGTAGTTAAAAAAAATTTACCATTTGGCTGTTACTTTGGAATTTTCCATACATTGTTTATGGGCCGTTTTCTCCCAGGTACATGCTAAGACCAGCATTCTTTGTTGCATATTTTTCATATTGCGGTTTTAAATTTTATATTTCTGTAATTCTTGCAATTATGTTCCTTCTCCAGGATCTGTATATACAGGAGTTGACTTTTGCAAGAAATTGTGCGGAGTATCCATTGTTCGAAGGTGAGCCTTGCATCCAGTGTCTATTTTTGGAAATTTTGGTGAGTAGTTTTGTTAGGGGTTTCTGGTATTAGAAGAAAATTAAAAGATAACCTTAACTCCTGGATCTTGACTTCTGTTTTCTCAATACCTTCACTTTGTTTTCTCATAAATTTTTTTTATCGATATTTTTTTTTGGGGGGTAGGCAGTTAGGCCCCAAGGAGATTGAACTCATGGCCTCTTAAGGGTGAGGTGTTGGTCTTTGCCAACTGTTTAATCCCCTTGGGGTATGTTTTTATCTTGTTAAGTGATAGATGGGTCTAAGCAAAGTCTAATTACTTTTATTTTCCTTTTGAATCCTTTAAATAAGTATTAGCAAGAAAAATTCCTTTATAAAAGTAATCTGGCAAACTAGGGGGATGGATGTTGACATCATTAGTAGAGGTACAAAAAGATGATAAAAGTTGTGGCAATCGATTAACCTCTCCTATGATGGAAATTTTCATAATTTTCATAAGAAATGAAAATCTGTTTAAGCTTTGGTTATCTCACAAGTTTTTATGCCATCTGTAACAAAATAGAAAAATAAGAGAAGATGGAGAGAATCGATGTGTATTGCTCCTCTCTTTGTAGCTTGTATTTATAGAAAATAAAAAAATAACTATTAGATAGGATCTAGGACACTACAAGTCAGAGTCCTAGTCACAAACTCAAGACAAAGTAAACTCAACATAGGAAAAGGAAACTAACAAGCCTAATTGGTTAAGGAAATTAATAAAGCAAACTAATAAACTAATTAGGAGTCCATATACTAATAGGAGGCCAAGTCCTAGAAACTAGCATTAACTACTTTGACTAAGTCAAAGCAGTGTACAGTTACAATTTTATTATGTTAACACCATCCAAGCATGATTCCCAGCACTTGTTGTTTGACTTAGTAATAATACTTGAAATTTGTATCCCATGATCCAAAGTTGGATATAATTGGGCCAAGATGAATATTGATATTATATGCATTCTTTAGGTCGCTGACTCTGTATCTGTGTTCATCTACATGTGTGAGTGAAATAATTTTGCTTTTTGAACAAATTGAAAATTTCATCAAGAAAGAGGGGGGAAAAAGAGGGCAAGAATCCAGTTACAAAACCATTAAAACCTTGAAATGAGGATTGAAGGAAGCCCAGAAAACTATCTTGGGTGCTTTCTAAATTACTTTTTCAAAGGGACAATTTGAGTTTCCAATTTAAGATTCCTTTCTTTCCAGTAGTCCACTAAACAGCAACAATACATGGACTCAATAAATAAATTCCTTATGGCTGCCAATTTCTTCAATTGGAGAGAAAAAAGCTAAGGAGAGTTAAAATGGCTAGTTTACCTTGTCATAATCTGTTAGCGTAGCTTTATATCACCCTATATACAGCCTCCTGGCCTAGAATCCCTGCAACATCTTGGTGATTGTGCTCTGCTAGTGTATTGTGAAATTACTTACAGGTTTTAAGCAGAGTAGGATCATTAGATGTAAACCAAAGCACATTTCTGATCCTATTTTCAATATGTAATGAAAATTTTAATTTGCTTATTATCAGTGAATCTTTCCCAATATACATTTAAGACAGATTAAAGAATTTCATTTGATTTTTTCTGTTGCATAGTGGGGAAAGCATGGAGAATGCATTACGTGCATGTTGTAAAGGCATAAAAATTGGAAAGATACTGATCCACCGTGATGGAGATAATGGCAAACAGGTGATGCTTTTGTCCACAGACTTGATGCTTTTGCTCTTTTGAAGTTGAATAGATTGTACAGTGTTATCTACAAATTTATTTGTCACTTGAAGCAGCTTATATATGAGAAGCTTCCCAAAGATATTTCAGAACGGCATATCTTGCTTCTGGACCCCGTGCTTGCTACAGGTACCTTTATTTACATTGCCCCCTTCTTTCCCCATATGTTGGTAGTGATACTTTCTTGATTAAGAAATATAGAAGAATAGGTGCACGCTTAGTTCGGGGGCATTGCTTAGAGCAATGGGTTCAGGCTGCCAGGGAAAATGTCTGGGTTCAAGTCGTGAGGGCAGCCACTTTGGGCAAAATTTCCAAGAAGGTTAGGAATTAGGATTAACTCCAAACTAACACCTCCCAGGACCCGTATAGGTGGGACCGGAACTAGGTAATGGCCCTTAGGAATATGCTTGATTTCACTACATGAAAGTCATTCATCATGGAAGGAGTTTTCCCCTTGCCAGTTTTTCTGAAGGGATGGATTACCAATCTGTAGTTCTAAGTTTGCAGCTAGCGGAAAAAAATTGAGCTCTGGGAATTAATAAATGGTTGGCAAATGATTGAATGAAGGAATATTTTCTATGAGCTCCAAAGCCAAAATGAAAAGATAAAAGATGAATGTTCTACCAAATGAATCCATATGCTTCATTTGTAATGACATCATCTCTTTTTATTTTATTAGAGATGGGATTTCACGACCTTGGATGATTCAGTAAGTCATGCATGATTTTTGTTTCTCAAATGTATTTGGACGAGTAAATTTTAGAAGTATGAGAAGAGAGATATAGGAAGTAGCCCTGGTGGAGTTGCGAATAGGGTTATGGGTTGCAGGGATTAGGGGTGCCAAGAAAGGCCAGGGAGGGGATTAGTTGAAACAGAGTTGACTGACATTCTGGGATATAAGGGGGAGAACATTGCTTACGATCATTCTTTGAATTTGTCACTGAGATAACGTGACTTATGGTCAGTAGATTGGTATACAAATCCCTAAATATTTAGGGTCCTGTAACCCTAAAAAAACTAGTTTCATGTTTTTTTTATGTAATTTTGTGTTTAAGGATTGATCATGGTTCAATACAGCTTGATCTGTGAATGCTAAAGAGAGCCAACCATTACCACAACTTCTAATCCAATTTGAGGGAAAGATTTCCTTTATAAAATGCTCTAATCGGCTGCCTTGATTCTCCAGTTTGCAGCTCCCATGTCGCTAACTGTTTTTGGAGCGATCAGCTTAGCATTTCGTTCAATGACGGGGCCATCAGCTTAGCATTTTCGTTCTATGATGGGGGGCCATCAGCTTAGCATTTTTGTTCTATGACCTGCCATTATCAAGGTTTAGAACTCTGGTTTTTTGTATAAACTTGAGTGTGCATGGGGAGTAAAATTAATTGTGGAATTTATGGGAACCTAGTCAAAATTACGGAAAAGCTACAGCATTACAAAATCTTGGAACTGTATGTAGAATATTAGTGAGTGAACAATTAGACAGTATGACATCCCTAGGATTCATCATATAATCACGTACCCCAACGCCCCCCCTCCCCCCCAATAATAATAAGAAAACAGAAGAAAAACAAAAAAGAAATAAAATTCATTTACAGTTATTTGGTTGAAATTGGTGACTGGATAAATATGTTATCATTTGTGTCTGACAATCTTAAAAGATCATATCCATCAAAATAAATGGTGTTGTAATGCTCATAAATTAATAAATTGTCCAAATTAGGATGAATTTATATAATATACTATTTGTTGGAATACCACTGAGTTTTTTTTTTAAATTATTATTACCATGCAACAATGTTACAATTGATTGGATCGTTAGGGATCACTTGATTGTGCTGGTTTGTCATGAACATAGTGAGATAGTGTTGCAAAACAATATTTGGATTGAGAAGAATGTGTGTGGATCACATTTTTGCCGTGTTTACCTTACATAATGTATCTAATAAAATATTTCCTATTCTATTTCAGCACATGTTGCGTAGCAACTCAATTAATGTTATATTATAACTACATTAGTCAAAATAGTATGATAGAGTTTACTTTCTCTATTGATTTTGAGGCCAAGTGAACCTCTATGTTTGTTGTAGGTAACTCTGCTAGCCATGCAATTGAACTTCTCTTACAGAAGGGAGTCCCACAGTCACACATCATTTTCCTCAATCTGATTTCTGTGAGTAAAAAATTTCATTGTTGGTGATTTTTTTTTACCTGTCATGTATAGAAAGATTGATGTCCTGTGTTGCACTTCTACTGGTTTTAGGCCCCTGAGGGAATCCACTGTGTTTGCAACCGATTTCCATTTTTGAAGATTGTTACCTCAGAAATTGATGTTGCATTGAATGAAGAGTTCCGTGTAATACCTGGACTGGGAGAGTTTGGTGATCGCTACTTTGGTACCGATGACTGATGATTGCTACCTGCAATATACTGGTGGAGTTTGTCAAATAATACTGCAACAATAAAACCACAGAAGATTTTAAGAGATTGATCAACATATTTTAGCCAAACTGTAGGCAGTCAGCTAAACTGGATTTTCTTATTCCCTTTTGTTTTTGTTTTTTTTTTTTTTTTTTTTTTTTTTTTTTTTTTTTTGGGGTGGGTGAGTTGGATTGTTTTTTCTTTTCTTTTCTTCTGGCCATGCATAAATGTTTAAAGAGTCTGATAACTCTGCTAGCTACTGGTTTCAGGAATTTGAAGTGAGCATTGAATCTAGGATCGTGGACCATGGGTTAAATTAATGTTTTGGTGTACGGGAATGTTGAATGGTTCTCACTTCTGAGACAGCATTCCCGTGATGAGATTCTGCAATACTGCTTTCAACAGGTGCTAAAGTTATGTGAAGCTTCAGGGGAGCAATGTTTTGGAATTTCAGTAGCATGAACTGATGAACCAATTGGGTTGATGAGATCACTGATTAACTTTTGGCTCCGTATTGATCTGTTAGATTGTGCAGCTCAGATGTTGTGTGCAAATATTTCACGAGACTTGCAGCACTGGGACCAAACATGGGAAGGTCTTACAGTTCAAGCCCTAGGTCAGGGAGAATTTCTGTGGCAGCTTAATCCGTGGGCCTAGCGCTGGGAGGTAACCAATCAGGGGCTGTAAAAACCAGTTGTTTGGCTCTCTGACAATATGTTTTAGTCATAACTCATAATCACTGCAGATAATCTTCTACCCCAGATTAAGTCTTGTGTCGCTGTGAAACCGGTTGGTTTGCATCAAGACTTTCATAATCTTCTACCCCAGATTAAGTCTAAAGTGTATTGCTGTGAAATCGTTTGGTTTGCATCCAGACTTTCACGTTCACTGCTAAATCTAGTAGTCCCTATTGTATTAGAGAACCCATACGTCGAACCCACTATCAGATAATACCAACAACGAGGATCCTTCTGTAGAGCCCATCAGCCATGGCAAACTGTCACCAAATTAAAACAATACAGTTAAAGAAGAATCTTTACGTGACTGGGACCCTTAGGAGCTCTATTTTGTTGCTCAAGATTTAAATCAGCCCTTAGACACTTTAGACTTAGCTTGTCTAGAAAAGAAAGGAAGAGGCAGAAAGAGGTAAAATGAAGGAATGACACATGACCAT
Source organism: Protea cynaroides (assembly GCA_028583415.1). Classification (NCBI taxonomy): domain Eukaryota; kingdom Viridiplantae; phylum Streptophyta; class Magnoliopsida; order Proteales; family Proteaceae; genus Protea; species Protea cynaroides. Next base: position 3,463,601 of record CM053273.1, on the reverse strand, counting down.
GAATACACTATGCTGTAGTAAAAGAGGTTACAAATACACTATGCTGTAGTAAAAGAGGTTGCTTCGGTTTTACACCGTTCCTGGACGACCATCTGGGATCCTTTGAACCCCAAGAATGCAACCATCTTTGGTTGTTACCTGAACATATTGGATCAAGTCAAATTAATGCTGATCCTCGAGCATGAGAATTTTATTGTTTTTTTATGAAGAGAGGGTAGAAGAAAAACAAAACAAGAAAACATTACTTTGAACTCCAATTTTGCAAATCCATCCGAAACAGGCGGAACATACCACTGGGAAAACCGAATGTGCTACATCGTTCCAAACTCAAAACCACGTCCAGCTCCACCGCAAGAAGTATGAAACAAAGCCACCTCAATATGAATGACAACCTCATTTCTCTTTCTTTTTCTTCTCCATGGTTTTGTTCTTTCTTTGAAAAGAGAGGAAGGGAGGCACGGCATTATCTTGTTTTCACAGGCACCAGTGCATTCGGTAGAGAGAGGAGAGGAATTTCTCCAATGTACAACTGCCTGGGCTAAGAAACTAATACTGAACAGTCGCTCTCTCTCTCTCTCTTTCTCTATCATACCCTGAATTCAAGCTTCTTCAAGCCAAGTTTTCGTGATTCTCACAAAAATGGTTATCAAGTATGAATCTACCTGGGATAAGGCAAAAGGCTCAGCTTTATGATCGCAGCTTTCTTTAATTTCCATTTTACTCTTTAAATTCCAATTCCTCAGCATGTTGATAATGACGAGGCCTACGGGTAAATTGCTACAAGGGTTCGACTCCAATCCTGATGAAGGGTTTCATAAAACACAAATACATGTAAATAAACTATTCTCGTGAATAAGTAGTAGGTTTATGACGTATGGGAGAGAAAAAGAATGTCAAAGGTGGGAGTGTATTATACCGACAACCTTGGTCTGACTGCAGAGGTTAAGTAGGCCAGAGGTGTCAAGTGATCGGTCATGGATTTCAGCCAGTCAAGCCCTAAAAGATCACGCTGGTATGGAGTCTTCTCTGCTGCTTCTCTTCCCCTCTCTCTCCATCGCACTTCACTGCAAACCCCTCTTTAGGATTTTCGTTTCTCACCCTAATAAATTGTAGAAGATAGTCCAAAAGAAGTTAAAGAGAAAGAACACGTAAAAGAGAAGAACGGAAGATAGCACACGGAGATTGGAATACTGACGTCGACAAAGAAGAACTTTTGCTCCTGACTGAAAACTCACATCTCCTTCGTTGTCCTCAACAAAGTAGATCAACTCGTTCAATAGAATTCCTCATATGGCAACCATTTCATCTCTCTTCCTCCCCCTTTATCTCTGTATGATGAGCTCTGGCTTCTGGTTAGCTGCCAATCTCAAATACCTTCGAAAGAGAAAAGTTCAGAAAAGCATAGTGATTTCATAAAACCCAATGATATATTGAAACCTTATGTCTTCAATCTGCTTCACCACGTATATTGATTTTCAAAACCCCAACAAAAAATAAAAAAAATTCCTGTGCAGGTCCGTCTTCCTGTCCGAGATTCGTGATATTATAACTGCAAGTATCATGTTCTGAAATCGATTCTAGAACAATGTTTACCAAACCCAGATTCTGATCTTATTAAGCACTAGAATGAATCGATTCTAGAAATCTTACTCTCAGAAATCATAGAATCACATAAGAGTGATTCTAACTGGTATCAAGGGATTGGGAGCAAGTGTTGTCAAACGGGATCACTCTGTTCAGGTGTAAGCTTCAATCAACATGCTTACCAGTGTAATTGCTGGTGTCTTCCATATAAGCGTGTGGAGCTGTGCATTTAGTTGTAGGCAGGTTGGGTATAGAGACTGAGATTAACTATAAACCGTCCATCAGATATCAAGCCTGATCCCACAGGGCACGTTATCGTGATAATCTGCAATTGTTAATGTCTGGAGTATTTACCAAAAAAAAAGTCTGCAGAAGACCTGGATCCTCTGCTGCTCTGAGGCGCGGAATCCAGTGGCTGGGGTACATTGGGACACATGCCCAATGTACTGTGGATCCCTGCGTTGCCCCCGCCCAGCAGAGGATCCTTACGAGAAGATGGGCTGAAAGGTAACAGGTATTGAGAAAAATCAGAAAGTTTACCTCCATTAGATTCACCTCTTCCCCTGTTGTGGCGTCAAATCTGTTGGCACAAGAAAGTAGAACAGTTGCAAGACCAAGCCAATTAACAACAGAAGGGCCCAGGCCTAGTACAATTAACATTATCCTTCTCAAAATTGATGACAAAGAATGAAAGAGCAAAAATAAATTAAATAAAAAACTGTATATTCACAATGGAAATCAATGGAAGCTACAAGATCCTGCAACAGAAGGAAATCATATATGAAACAGTTTTATGCCACTTTGATGACACAGTGCCTGAATTCCACATTAGAAGTTGATCGTTGTTTGCCTGTCCGAAGGGGCAACACACTGCCACAAGGAACGGTATGCTGGAATGTCAGCTGCGGCAACACCAATAGCAGCAAGATTGCGTCCATATTCCTATTTACAAAAGAAAAACTGAGAGCTATGCAATCATCTATAGGTTCACAACAGGTAGAGACAATTAATACATACCTGAACATCAAGGAATAATTGCATACAAATCTTGTCTGTTTCAGAGACGTTCTGATCTGAAACATCAGAGCTCGCCCCTGCTCGTCTCATTGCACCCTGTCGTAGCCTCTGCAATGATGTTTCTGTTCTCCTCGTCTAATTGAGAATTTAAAATCATCAAACATATACATTCAAAATAAAAGATCATTTCAAACGTACAAGGGATAATACTATGCCTTGAAATACTAACCACATTGACGAGATCAGCAGCCAATTCATGGTATTGATCAGTAATTTTTGTAGCAGCACCTAGAAGCAGTATCTTTCTTGTTTCTTCTGTCAGATATGTGGTGGCTCTCTCTCCGTCAAGAAAGGACTGTGCAGGGGAAATTATAACAAATAATTTGATATCATTTGTGCAATGAACCAATGTGAATAGCATCATAACATAACAATAGAAGACCAGAACATCATATACAGGATATGGTATCACACAAACCAAGCAGAAATAAAGCTCTGGATTTCTTCAAAAATGAACAACAAATGGCAGTCTTTCTGAGAAAATTTGCCCCCATAAGGTGAGTAAACAGGCAAACTAGGGCTGCAACAGAGCCCGGGCGGCGCCAGGCAATTACAAACCCCTGCCCAACCTTGAGTCCCTTAAAGCTAGCCCAGGCCTGTTCCGACCCTGCCAGAGTCAGACAAAGCATCAACCCAGCCTGACCCTATCAGGGTTCAGGGCCAGGCCGGGTTGGCCCTGATTGGGCTGATACTTAAACTGCTAATTCATCCAACGAAATCCTACAATATCTACAATTGATAAAAAAAAAGCAGAAAAATTTTGAACTGTTGAATAATATAAGGGAATGGCTACTGAATTTATAAATTTTTTTTTTTTTTTTTTTTTCCCTTCCTAGACTGAAAGCAGAGAAATTTTGAACTCTACCCCCCCCTTCCCTCTTTTTTTTTTTTATTTTTTTTTTTTTAAAAAAAATATTTTTAAAAAAAATTTTTCCCCCCCCCCCCCCCTCCCCCCAATTTTTTTTTTTTTTTTTTTTTTTTTTTTTTTTTTTTTTTTTTTTTTTTTTTTTTTTTTTTTTTTTTTTTTTTTTTTTTTTTTTTTTTTTTTTTTTTTTTTTTTTTTTTTTTTTTTTTTTTTTTTTTTTTTTTTTTTTTTTTTTTTTTTTTTTTTTTTTTTTTTTTTTTTTTTTTTTTTTTTTTTTTTTTTTTTTTTTTTTTTTTTTTTTTTTTTTTTTTTTTTTTTTTTTTTTTTTTTTTTTTTTAAAATTTTTTTTTTTTTTTTTTTTTTTTTTTTTTTTTTTTTTTTTTTTTTTTTTTTTTTTTTTTTTTTTTTTTTAAAAATTATTTTTTTTTTTTTTTTTTAAAATTTTTTATTTTTAAAAAAAAATTTTTTTTTTTTTTTTTTTTTTTAAAAAAAAATTTATTTTTTTTTTTTTTTTTTTTTTTAATTTTATTTTTTTTTTCTCCAAAAAAAAATTTTTTTTTAAAATTTTAAAAAAAAATTTTTTTTAAAAAAAAATGGGGATAAAACACCCCCCCTCCTGAAAAAAAAAGTCTAATAACTTTCCCCCCCCCCCCTTTTATTTCTTTTAATCATCAAATTTCCATTACTTTCATTGCCAGTTCAGTTTCTGGATATAAATCCATTAATGTGCAATTAATTCTCATTATTGCTGAGCATTAAAATTCTATATATCAGTTACAGATCTGAATTTTATTCCACTTAAAACATATCAGTTACTGCTCATTCAAATCTGGTTTCTCTTTCTTAATCTCGGTTTTACTTCTCTACCTAGCCACGGTTTCTATCTTGGCTTTCTCTTGGTGTCAGACTCCAATTATTGCTGAGTTATTGCTTTGTTTACTCAATCTGGTGCTGATCCTTTAGTATACCTGAACTGGGATTTGTTTATTGCTGTTGCAATTGATTTCTTCAATTGAGTAATATTCCTAATCTATTAAGGACTTTTCGTAATTCTCAATCCAAACATTGGATTGACATCATCTTTTGATATTTTGCTTAAGTCATTGATGTTTTCGTGAATACCAATTCTGGTTGACAACAATTGGTTGGATTTTGACTATTGACATTTGTCACAAAAAAAAAAAAAAAAAAAAAACTTTCAAAGTCCTAATGTTGCAAGGACTTATTCATATCTCTTAGTCCAACCGTCGGATCGACTTCAAATTTGATTCTTATTTGCGGTTGCTTCAGCTTATGGGATTTCTAGTGTTGTTCATCCTTCGAGATACTACTTGTTGCTATTACCACATCTATATCCCACAGTTTGACTTCTCTTGCCATAATTTGCCCACGTGGAATATTCCACGTGAGGGGGAGAGACGCTTTTCTCTACTACTTTGCTCATGTTAGAGCCTACTACCACCTTGCTCGTATCGGAGCCTACTATCGTTGCACAAGATGCAACCTTTTATTAATACCAGTTGTCGTGTATCTCTTATTGCCGGGCTACTTTAAAGAGATCACTCGAATAGCGAACCTCGATTCTTCCCTAACTGTATGAAGATCGTAAAGTGCTGCATATGTGTCTCTTGTTGCCGGACTATTTTAAAGAGGCCACTCAAATAGCGAACCTCGATTCTTCCCTAATTGTATGAAGATCGTAAAGTGCTGGATATGTGTCTCTTGTTCTCAGAAGTTTGATACACGACAACACTATTAAAGGTATTTTACATTGTTTTGCTCCATTGTGGTGGCCCGCTCAATGCTGAAGCAAAATTTCTAGCAATGGCTCGGGAATATGTGAACTATTGTGGTTGAAGGGCTTACTCAAAGATTTGAAGTCAAGTGTTCTCTATGACTTTGTTTTGTGATAATAAAACAGCCATCAACATCGTTCGTGATCCAGTTCGCATGATAGGACTAAGTATGTTGAAGTAGATTGTCACTTCATCAAAGAAAATTTGAAGTGGTCGATTCAATTTCACTTGTCGATCGAGAGGATCAGGTGACAAACTTTCTCACTAAATGGTTACCTAGGAAACCGTTTCATATTATATTGTCCAAGTTGGGTATGCATGATATATATGCACCAACTTGAGGGGGAGTGTTGAATAATATAAGGGAATGGCATACTTGTAATTTAATATTTTATATTTGTTTATTTGTTTTATTTCCTTTCCTTAGAATCCTAGTCACTCTAGAGTTGTGACTCCTAGTCATTCTAGAGTTGGGACTCCTAGTCTCTCTAGAGTTCCTGTTAGTTTGCAATCGTATTCATTATAAATAAGAACGTTGTGTGGAGAGATAATTAATTCTCTCCTATTCTCTGATTCAACATGAACCAAAAATCAGCCCAGATGATTGCAGACACAATATGCTGGTTAACGCTATGGCATTAAGTATTGAAAAAATGAGTTCAGCGAATCAAGAGCTTTATTATCTTCAATTTCTAAGCCAGAGAAAGACGATGGAGAAGATACAAAGAGACCTGGTTGTATCGTTATCAAGGTTATGACTGATGACGATGGCATAATCGCCGGGAGACCTTGCAAGGACACCTCGATCACCGTGGTGCTTGGCATTGCAAATACAGCACCTTCAGGTATGGAATGGAGACGCAAAATGTTCCCAACCATCAGTGTGGCCTTCTTGCCACAGTAGATGATCTGACCAGTGTAAATACTGTCAGCGGCAATGAACAGCTCCTTCCGGTGCTTATAACGAAAAGGATGGCAAAAGGTGACTCACGCAAGTGGGGCGCCTCGGCCTGGATCGTGCATGATGCCCATCACGACCATAGTTAGTTAATACGCGTATTATACGTCATATTTTTTCCGCACCGTATTATTGCCATATAATACAAGTATTACGTATTGTGCTAAACGATCCGGAAAAAACTCCATACGGCAGAGGTCTCCATATATATGCGTATGAAACGCCATATCGTATTTTTAATTCCAAAAAAAAGCCATGTGTCTTTTGCAATTCCAAAGTTCCAAAGTCCCTTCTTTTTCCGTTTCTTCTTTTTCTAAACAATGATAACCCAAAATCCCTTCGTCTTCCGTTTCTTCTTTTTCTAAACAAAGATAACCCAAAGTCCCTTCGTTTGCCTTGTCCTTTCTACCCAAGTAACCCAACAGTCTTAACTTTTTCCCTTTTGTAAGTATTTTGGTAGAAACAACAATTTCTTGCAAATGTCCCTTGCAAAATCAATAGTCTCTAATGTGTTTAAAATTTGTTTCTATTTTCATCTCATGGTTTAAAATCTCTGATTCTCTATTAATGTTTTTTTTAATGTCTGTTAGTACCAAGGACACAAGACTATTAATTCTCTATTAATGTTTTTCTTCTTAAATCTTATAGTTGTTTGAATTTTGGATGCAACCATTTAGATAATAATTGCTCAATCTATCAATATATGTTGTCGTTTTTTTAATCCCATATTGTTCAAATTTTTCCGTTTAAAACCCGTACCATCTGTTTTTGATTTTTTTTTCCCAGTAAAAAAGGACCGTATTTTTACCATCCCGCTTAATTTTCGGGCCGTTTTAAATGTTCCGTACCATTCAAATTTTTTTTCCTGTTCCTGTATTAACTAACTATGATCACAACCCCCTTCAGATAATCATTTCGATCCCTGAAATCGAGGCTGAGGAAGCTAGCATGGCCCATGCGGTGGTGTTTGTGGGACTTGAAGACGGACCCTGCTCCCTTCCTCTGTGTGCAGATTACAAAAATCCAGCGACCGAATAGAGAAGGAATAGGGATAAAATGGCTGCAATCTCTAGCTGGAGAACAAAGCCAACTCGATCTTTGGTGCGAATGGTGTCAATTAAGGAGACGAAGGAGTTGAGTATGAAGAGAAAAGAGAGAGCAGCAATAGCTACGAGGTAATAGAGGAGAGAGATGATGTCTTAGTTTTTCTACCAACAGCTTTTGCTGCCTTTGTCGTTGTCATATTTGATATGCCTCGGTGAGGAAAAGAAAAGGAAGAAGCGGAGGGTTGAGGTGCGTAGACACTGAGACAAGCACCTCCCAGGCACTGATTAGCAAGGACCCTCCTCCAAAGCAGGAAGCGTAGAGTCCCACCTCTTCTACTTCTGTTGTCTTCTCTCTGCGTTTTGGTCTGAACTTTTAAGTGTGAAGAGTCAATAAGAACCGACAGAGAAGAAGATCTGAAATTTTTGTGGTTCTGTCATTAATCAGGATCAGACTTCAGAGCATATCGTTTTGCGGCTTAATTTGTTTTATACTGATAGGGTTTTGGGAGTCAAAAAGATCCTCGTGACCACAACCTCTTTCTATATCTTATAATTATAATATATTTACTAGTCTATAACTCTATATGATGTTTTTAGGGTCGGGCTGGGTCGAGCCAGGCTCAGCCCGAGGCTTCAACCCATGCCCGGCCGACCCTGCCAGGGTTTACAATATCATGGGCCCAAACCCGGCCCTGTCTGGGCTTGGAGTGGGTTAGGGTGGGCTCAGGTTTGCGGGCCAAACTTGTAGCCCTAGGGCAAACAGATACCCATTGCCACCCCTATAAGATATTGCTCAATTGTCTACCCAAAACAAACAACAAAAATGGATTTTGATGACAAAATGGAAAACCAAATACCTTCAAAGGGCGCAGGACCCCTGAGACATAGGGTGAATGCCTTACAGGAAGAGGTTTATTTGTCATCCTATATGTTGCAGTTATTCCTTTCAGCTGCCTCAAGTCCTGCATTCCCTCTCCCCAGCAAAAAGAGGGATGGATTAAGATATAAGCAATGGAAATACCAAAATACTATACATACCTAGAAGGATTTAATGATTCCTTGCAATAAACTGAGGAGATTCATTGATGAAACTCGAATCTTGCCTCAACTGATTTCTCAACTAATGCTTCTATCATGGTGTTCCTTATTGAAGGTACTAAATCTTTCAAAGATTTCCCACACTGTAAAATGCTCTGCTTTACTAGATCAAGTACTTCAGAGGAGCACGAAGCTAAAAGCTGAAGTATATGGTCAAGGAAATCATTGCCAAGCTCATTCACCAAGTAATCAACATCATGCATTACCTGCATATCAAACAACAACCGTAAATATGACAGCCACATCAATAAGATCTAGTAACTTGTAGATGCAAGTATAAGGAGCATCCCTCTCTCCCTACCTGGCGGATAACCAGAAGCCACGATTTTCAAGGCATAACATTTTTACTCTTCTATACATTTATTTATTACTAGCATGTTGACCAGTCTTATTTCCCTTCAAGGTCAGTACAACGAGATAAACCACCAAAATTAGCTGAAGCATCGACCCAAGGAATAGGCCCATGGACACAAGAGACTGTATTATAAAGTCACTACAGGGTCTCCAGAAGATAAGTTCTATATTTGGGCATCCATTTCAAAGGAATTTGCAAATTTCACCGCTTCAAGGATCAGAATGGAATTGAGAACTTTTCTTGTAAAGAATAGAAAGGACTCTTCTTTCCTACTGAAAAATTCATCTTTTTCAGATAAGCTGAAGTTATCTTTATTTAGAACCACACATTAGCAAAAAGAAGGCATTGCATAGTGTGTTAAAAAAATATATATATATATATATATATATATATATATATATATATATAATATATGTATCATTGTTCAAACCCTGGTACAAAATCGGCGAGATCTCGAGAATCTCGAACTTACTGGTCTTGACATTTTCGATTAGTTCTCGACCATTTCCCGGCATTTTCGATCAGTTCTTGATTGGTCTCGATTGGTCTCGTCATAATGTATGAATTATGATTGTATGGTCTACTCGACTACTTTAGGTTTTTTGACTATGACAATTAACTAATTAAGTGCTATTATGTTTATTCTTTTCCTAAAATATAATTTTACTGCCTCATTTGGTCTTCTTTGATCTTCTACTAGTGTAACATTATATAGAATAGCTAATATTACCCTAGGTTTACATCTGAACTTCAAACCAACACGGCTAAACATGGGTGTAAACCTAAACAACTACCATATGTGATTGTTTTTACAATTTTATGGTTTGAATGTGTTTATATATGCGAAAATAGGGTTCCCCTGGAGTATCAAGCCATAAAATGGCCGTTTTATTGTCAAAACACAAATTTAAGTCTTTGTGGTTTTTGTGCAATGTCTCGCCGAGATCTCGAAAATCTCGGTATTCCCAAGGGTCGAGACACCCTCGAGTTTTGAGATTTTGAACATTGGTTCAAACACTGTCAAAATCATAAATCAAGGATGTCAGTGTAAAGGAAAACATATATACAACGTAGGGCATCCTTTTAGTTATAACTTATAACCAATTCGAGTTCTCATATGAAACACAAGAATCCAGGCTGTAGACTCCTCCATATTGGCAATTAAAAATTAGCCAGGGATAAAGCTATGTTTCAATCCCATCGAAGATCAAATCCACATCAGATGTTGGAGTAATTTTACTCAGAGACAAGCTCTTAAGAGTTTTACTAAACACTAAGAGCATTACTAAACACCAACACAAATGTGGTAATTAATGTTCTACGTGGTCTTATATATTGGAAGCTTTGATTTTCTTTTTCACTGTCTTAAACAATGGAAGTTTTGACTTTCGTTTTCACTGTCTTAAACATTGGAAGTTTGATTTTCCATGAATATTATAACAGACACTAGACTACTAGAGCAGAAACTCCAATATTTCAACATGGTTTCGGCAATTTCCACCCTGGTTGTTCTCTTCCTAAAATTCTGTCTGCCATTTAACTAATCACCTATTCGAAGTAAAACACAACCAGTTACCAAAAAAAAGAAGGTAAAACACAACCTGAGACCCTATATTTTCTGGGTAAACATCTTACGAAGAGTAATGAATAAATCCTTATAATCTATCCAAAAAGTATAAATAAATAAATCCTTATGACTAACTTGCACAACAGAAACTCAAGCACCACATACAACTAATGTGCAATGAGAAACAAACAAGTAATGTTCTGAAATATGCACTTCTAACCAGAGGGAGAAGCAGAACTACACTTGGACTTATCTATGTTTTGTCTTTTTTTTTTCTAGGCACTGTAAGCAAGCTGAGAGACTTTCTAGGGGGCTCACTCAAAAGTTAGCATAAACATTTCACAGGGAGATCAATGATGTAACCAAATCCCTTTTCACTCTTGTTCTTATCCGATGTGCCAATAACAAGGGTAGCACCTTGACCATATCCACGAGAGTCCTCAGATCTTTATCCGCTCCGTATTTGTGGTTTTCAGATGGGTAGAAAAGGGCCAAAGCCCAACCAACTGATTTAATTTTTAAATTTTTATTGTTTATTTATTTATTTGGTTTGGGTGGGGGGGGAGATGGGTAAAAATGAAGGAATGGTGCATACATAAATGAAGTTTTCAGGAGTTGCAGAAATAGTCCAGTCAGAGCCAGGGTTGGACCCTGCATTACCCCCTTTTCGAGCAGCCAGTCCCGAAGACAACCAAGTTGAATACCTATCACTCATTCAGAAAAATGCATTAGGAGATGATGTTCCAGTAGAATGGTACAACTGTACAACATAAAATGCAAACTAATGGTCTAAAGCAACCTCACCTTGAAAGGAGCTGCAACGATAAACGAAGAAACTTGTCAGAGCAAGAAAGGACAAGAACATCTTCTCTCCAGCAAGATCTCAAGCTCTCCAAGAGGGTTATACTTTGTTTCAATGTTAACTCCTGAGAATTTCCTTCATTAGAGACTGGAGTAATGGAAGACACCATAAGTGCAGAATCCAAAGCCCCAGCTATCTCCTGAAACCTGACATAATTGAACTGATGTTTGTTGTCCAAATCATAAAACGTCAAAAAGTAAATTCCGATCATGATGAGATTTTGTTATCCTGAATTTAATAAGTACCTCAAGGAAAAGTAAACCCCAATATTCCACTGTTTCATGAACTCAACATAAACAGTCTCTGTTCGAAATTTTGCAACTGCAGATCTGGAGGGACAGTAACCTAGCATGACAATAGGAAGTTGTAACCAAAAGAAATAACATGAAACTCTGGATATTAATATATTTTTATAAGCCAACTCATCACTCAAAAATGTGTAAGATCTTGCATACAGTAGGGATGGCAAAAGGTTAGATTCTTATTACTACCTTCAAGATAAGCCAATAAACCTAGGCTTGATTTGTAATTTCTCAGGAACTCCATTGGTCTTCCAGGAGAGAATGCCCCTGGTTTTCCCCTTTGAATTGATAAAAGTACCTCTTTAAGTATTGAATTTGCCAAGAAGTCAAAAACATGAAGACCTGAATTTGCTGAACATCAGACGAACACATCAGAACCATAACACATAAAGATCTAAAGATGTAATTAATATATCAAAAATTCAGAATCTTGTAGCCACACCTGACGAAGAAATTTCCAATAAAAATTTGCACTCCTTGTCTATATATTGCATAATTTGTCGATAATCTTTCTCAAGTTCATTGCCCAGTGTCCCAACCAAAGCCTCTGAAGAGCTATGGGGAATAATTTTACGAATCAGTGGAGAAACAATAGTGGTGCGAAAAACTTCTTCAGCACCATTGGTATTATCAATTGCCGCGTATGCCCGCAGGCAATTGTAAATCGCATTTGCATCTCGATTTTCCAGCGCATATACAAAACAACGTCCCAAGCTAGCATCCAATAATGAGCTTGCACTCTGAATCCTCTTCTCCATATTCTCAATGAAAGGAAGGTCCTGTACTGTCGCAAAATAAAAGAGACATAAGACTAGAAAGCATAAGTTTCAAGAAGGCATCCCAGAAATTAATTATTTGACAGCTACTGAATAGATACACCTTTCTAATAAGCTAGAAAATGGATAAAGCACACAATCCAAAAGCATGCCCAAAAAATATAAGAAAAGCTCTATGGGTAAAAATTGAATCATGAGCTAACATATGTCATCAGGTATCACTACGTTATATGCAAACCTGAGTATATAAGTTATTACCCCTGTAGATATTAATGTATTACTATTTTCATTTAACCATTCCCCTTTCTCCCCCTTTTCTATCTATGATATGTTACTGGGGCTTCAGAATTGATCCCACCAGGTTGGGAAACCCAGATCAGAAAGTTGCATCCGCTTGGAATAATCTATCCTGAATCTATAAATCATTCTCAGCCACTTGATATGTAATACGTTGATAACTTTAAACTTTGATCTGCAATGATATGAGACAGAACAAATCCAAGAATGGTTATCCAATATATTCACTGCTTCTTTGGCACAACTATGCTGGATTAATTTACAATACCCTCCTTGATAAAATTCACTTACCAATTCTTAATTGTGTATCTATTCTAAATAATTCCACATAGGATCAGAAACTTTTCTGGACTATATTATGTGATTCCCAGGTCGACACTGAGAGGGGGGGTGAATCAGTAACTATTTAAAATTCGTTCTTAACTCTGTGAAGTTTGCCCAACTAAACCATAATGCTGCCTTGAGCTGTCTGTCAATGCTGTGCTGTCTTGAGCTGACTAGGAGACTTGTTCATACACACAATATGTCAAAACACATTTCGTGATACACACCAACCATACACCCACAGATATTCATACCAGGGGATTGGCTTACCAAGTGTGCACACCCAGCCTACAACCCACGCACTTCTATTCCGCAGTTATAAACAAACACATTCACATCCACATAACACAGTATGTAACGTGGTTCACCAATCACACACTGTGATGGCTACTCCACGGGGTAATACCCTAAACCAAGGTTTCATATTATACCCAATACGCTACTCAAATAGAATTTGGCTACTACAACAACTCAAGTGCTACCACACAGATACAGTCCAAGCAACAACTTTGGAACTAGGCAACAACCCCAATCCTGTCAAGCCCTTACTTGACAGGTTACAATATATTTGTCAAATAGATATTACAAGCCCTCTCCATATAGCATGTTACCATGTAAATGAACTTGTGTGAGTGGTTACCTTCCCAGTGTGCCCAAGACTGAGTGGTGCTCACCATTTGGTTTCCCCAGGTTCTTTAATGTAGGTGGATGAATATCTTCAATCTTTTACAAGTGTTGGCACTCTTTCAACAACCCTTACATACACCAAACACCCACAACTCACAAATATTTGCTCACACTACCTCTCTCATGCTTCATATGGCCATTAACATCAAAGAGAGGTAAGTGGAGATAGGTTTACACACAAAGAGAGCTCAAAAACCTTCTTTCTCCACTAAAAAACAGAGCCACTGTCACCAAAACTGATTTTTCTTGTTGCAGGTGCACAGTGCTCGAAGGGAGGAGTTCGGAGGACTTTGAATCTCCTCAATCGGACATCGGATGGCTGAGATATGGCCATCCGAAGTCCAGCCAATCAGATTATAAGAAACAGAATCTTCAGAGGTTATTTAGTGCACCCGCGATACACCGTAGCCACCGCTACTGACACAGCAGGCGCGGTGTCGATTTCCCATTCGCGGAACGTGGAATCTTGCTTAATCACCGTCGGATGTGTCAGAAGAAAGCGGGATTTACTGTAGGCCGTTAGATCAGTCTAATCACGTCAGACGAACTCAGCGCAAATAATAGCCGTGCGATCTAGATCTCTCCGCCAAAATATCATACGTGCGCTACACTTAATCAGAACATCACCTTCATGTGACGCGATGCAGGATTTTAAATTGCATCCAACCAATGGGGTTGCTTGAGATGGGATCTTGACACATCGATCGACAAACACAGTAGCCCGCCTTTTTGTGAGCCGCCGGATGGGAATCTTGCATGCGTGGCTTCATCGTATCCCTTGATCTCGAATTTCCCTCTTTTCAAATGGACAAAAATGTCCCTGAGAATGTGTGGCAATGCCTTATAAGCCCTTTTGTTTCCAGTAGGGTGTCTGAGGGAAGCTTCATTGTGGCAAAAAGGCGAACACCTAATGCGCATGCGGCGGCAAGCCAGCGGAGGCTTGCGAGATGCGCGCCCGGCTAAGCCTTGCAAGCCAGTAAGGCTGCTGCGTGCTGCGTGTTGCTGGCTTGAGCTTGTGCGCGCGGCATGGCCTTGGCCTACCTTGTGCACAGGGCAGCTGGGCAGGCATGCTTTGTGGCCTTGTGCTGCTGGGCAAGGATGGCTTGCTGGCCTAGTGCCTCGGCTGCGGCTGCCTGGCAAGGTTTAAAATCTCAGGTTTCGGAGGAGTCTCGGCCTCCTCTGAAACCGAGATCTCGGCGAGATCTCGCCGAGACACTGCATTTTGTCCGAGACAGCCTCGGTAGCCAAAATACATTTTTTAGGTCTCCAACTTCAGGGGAATTTCATTTTTACATACATAAACACATTTAGAACATAAAATTGTAAAAATAATGACTCTTTGTGGTTGTTTGGGTTTACACCCATGTTTTGACAGTCAACGCTGAAGTCTGTTGTAAAGTTAGGCTAATATTAGCTATTATATTCAATCAAATATGACAAATGAGACAATAACATAATGCATTAGGGGAAAGAGAAACAAAATAACACTTCATTATAAATCATTACATCATAGTTTAAATGTTCAATATTGAATGATCCCATAGTCCCCATGTGCCCATAGTTCTCAATTCCACAATCCTCATACAGATACAATATCTAGTAATACGCAGAGTGCCGTGGATGATTCATCCTACTATCATCATACATCTGGAAAAATTGTCGACGCAAATTGTCTTCCAACTGAGCAACATAATCTTCCCACGACATTCTTGATGCAAAGTAGTTCTGATAGTCTTGCACATGATTCATAAATATAACATTAGTAGTTGTCCGAAGGATACCTATCTTTGGGAAGAATGGAAAAACTTCTGAAGTAGTACTCTGGTGCGTAGACTCTTGCGGAGGTATTGATGGAACGGAATAGAAGTTGGTTGATCCACTTCGACTCTGTGTCTATGCTCCTGCATCTGAATAATCGTCGAAGGAAGAACCATATGCAGTCGCAATGGGATAGGGGACGAAATTGATATCAACATAATCATTTAAGGTGTATGCTGAACCAGTGCTATATCCAGGAACATTCCACTGCACCTGTCCACTGTAGTAGCTGCTATTCTCTTCCACACTCAATCCTCGTAAGCTAGTAGAGAGGCTATCAACGTCAACGTCCATCATGCTACTGCAATCAGCATCTTCATCATGTTGAGATTGGGAATGATGCCGAGGCCTACGCGAATACGAAGTTGGTCTACGTGATGAGGATGGCGCACGTGCACCATGGTCATCATCATGTGTTGCATGAGTGTACTGGCTCTCTTCAGTGTATCTAACAGGTGATGCTCGTGGCTCTAGATCAGCCCCAATATTGACAACTGGGTCTCCACGCCCACCCCCATGATCACTACCACTAGCTCCACTATCACTCCAATTCCACTCAAGATCATCTGTATCAGTGCCAGCAAGAGGATGAAATGGCACGGGTGACTGTATGGACTCGACCCTCTTCCGAGGCTAAAAACTCGTCGACATCAGTATCCAAATGGCTGGCCAATGGGAGTCAGGCATCCCCCTGGGCTCGTCCATCACAGGTACTCCTCTGTCCCACACCCACTCCATTAATGGATCTTCCTCTTCAGAGTCAAGCTAGAAGATGTAGGCGAGCTCAAGCAGGCTATCATCCTCCTTATCATGGAACATGTTTTGCACCCTCAACCTCATGTTGTAATGCACAAAGACCAAGTCATTTAGCCGTTAAGAGCCAAGTTGATTCTGCCTCTTTGAATGAATAAGGTTGAAAGTACTCCAGTTTCGCTCACAGCCAGATGCA
This sequence comes from Protea cynaroides, assembly GCA_028583415.1. Taxonomy (NCBI): domain Eukaryota; kingdom Viridiplantae; phylum Streptophyta; class Magnoliopsida; order Proteales; family Proteaceae; genus Protea; species Protea cynaroides. Next base: position 3,447,240 of record CM053273.1, on the reverse strand, counting down.
GAGCATGTCTGAGTTAACACTCAATTTGCTATCTTCTTCAGAGCAGGTGCATCTTTACCAAACAACACCCATCATTCAACTGCATAAGAACAATAACATATTTTAATTTCATATGTCATTTAAACGTAATACATAAAACATAAGATAATCTAATTTCGTATGTCATTTAAACATAATACATACACGGATCACTTTTGTCACATCCAGCCACTGCAGCGGGAAACCCAAAACTCCCACGGGCTTCCCTGAAGGTTTTAATCTACACACAATCAAAAAATTATAAATATTTGCAATTACAATATATAGTTTTGTCATATTTTCAGTAGTTGAAGCACACAACTCACCTCTAGGTTTGCCAATGCCTGTGCTTGGGGATCTGGCTCCAACTTTGCAACCACTAGCTTTACTGCCTCAATGAGTTCTGAGTTCGTCCCAAATACATGCGTATACCGGTACTTGAGGTTCAAATAGTATGCTGAAATATTTGACAGTGGACACATGGTTAAAGCAAATAAAAATTATATTGGTACATAAGTAACACTAAAGTAAATACATCATCAAATTTACTCAACAGCCTTATGTAATGGATGCATGAGTTGGCTCTCCCATCGGTCATTGATGATCTTTATGTAATTCTTGTAGCCACGTAGTATCAAAGCTTTAATATGTACTTTCAATGCTTCCACAGCAGTATAAAGAAGTGGCATGGTAGGTTTTCGCTCAGTATCTATCAATCTCAACACCTACACTACAGGATGTAACACCCTGACTACCACCTTCACATTTTGTCAAAATTCGTTTGAAGCGATGGTACTCTGTGCTTCCACTCCCTGAGGGGTAGCTAATTGTCTCCATGAAAATCAATCCTCAGATGCAAACATCGATCTAAGTCCAACCATCTTCGCCTCAAAGATCTTCAATGCTATGAAGTTCGTAGCGAATCTGGCGATGCCTGGTCTAACCAAGTCCCCTCCACATCTCTCCCTGAGCATGTTTAAGGAATAACCATGGTTGTAGATGAAAGTGGTTACTTGTCTTGCTTGCTCAACCACTCTCTTCACTTTACTTATTTTGCCCATGTCCTTCAACATCAAATCAATACAATGGGTCGCCTCAAAGATCTTCAATGCTATGAAGTTCGTAGCGAATCTGGTGACGCCTGGTCTAACCAAGTCCCCTCCACATCTCTCCCTGAGCATGTTTAAGGAATAACCATGGTTGTAGATGAAAGTGGTTACTTGTCTTGCTTGCTCAACCACTCTCTTCACTTTACTTATCTTGCCCATGTCCTTCAACATCAAATCAATACAATGGGCAGCACATGGAGTCCAGAAGAGATTGTAGTCGGCATTAATCATTAACATCTCCCCTGCCTTCTTAAAATTGTTGCCGTTGTCCGTCACAATCTGGACAACGTTCTGAGCTCCCACTTCAGCCACCACATGTTGCAACAACCCATAAATATAGTTTGCATCTTTTACTTCAGCTGATGCATCAACAGACCTAATGAATAACGTCCTCCCATCAGAGAAAACCATGAAGTTGATGATGGACTTTCTGGTAGGACCAGTCCAACCATCACACACAATGGTTACTCCTAAATCTTCCAAATTCTTCTTCTGGCCCAGGATCCAGTCTTGTAATTCCTTCTTATGTTAAAGAAAATAATGAGTCATTAACTCATATTGATTTGACCCTCTAATCCTCGTACCTGCCTCAGCAACTGCATTTAGCATGCTCTGAAAAAAAGGGCATGTGATGGCGTTTGTTGGGATGCCATGAAAAAATGACCACTTAAAGTAAGAATACCCTACTGACTCCCTATTCTTTCCCCTAACCATTGCATTTATTTTTTTTTACTTGCTACCTTGCTTCGTAAAGACTCCGGGATCTTGCTCTAGAACTTGAACATAATCATCCCGTCCCCGTGGCTGAGGCATAGGTTCTTCCCTTCTACTTTGTGGTCTAGAAAACCAAGAACCAATCCCTTTGCTCTGTCTCTGTGGTTCAGGCTTAGCAAATCCACTATAACTACCACCTGCCCCAGATGTACCTGCTCCTGTCCGTCTCCTTTCCGCATTTGATCTAAGGGTTTCCCTACTAGCCATTGCCGCATGGCGCATCTGTCTTGCTTCTGCCTCTGTCATATCCTCTACATCCCATCCCTCAGCCTCATGTTCCTCACTGGATTCTGGTATGGTGCCTCGAACTGCCTCCTCAAAATATTGTTTTTCTCTTTCCATTGTTGCCCTCCTCTGCTTCCCTCCTCTCAGCTGTTCACCTATGACCCTGGATATCTCTACAAGACACTGCGGGCATTTGGAAACATCTTTGCCCAATCCACTCAAGTGTTGCTTCAGTCTTGTGATGCCATCAGACTAAAACTTATTCCCACAAAAATTACACTGGGTCTTCTTCCTATCACCCTGAAGGGCAATCCCATACTGCCATGCAGGGTCAGTACAGAAACTGGTACCGTCACCTCCATCGCCTGCCCCAGAACTTGGTCTCGACATAATTTTCAAGCACTATTTCATAAAAAACACAAACTTCAAAAACCTGATAAACTTGAACACAGCAGAAATTACATTTCAAAATTTTCTCATATTATAAATGCGATCATAATATTTTTCCTTATTTTTCCCTATTTTATAGCATTTTTTAAACATTTTTAAATTAATTTTTAATTGCTGGAAATTATTTTTTTAATATAAATAATTCAAAAAAAAACATACAACAACCAAAATCGAAATAAAAAATCGTAGGACAGTAGATCGGCCAACAGTGATTAACATATAAATAGGTCATCATCATCAAATGATTAATAATAATAATTATTTTAAATTTTAAATGCTGAAAATTCATTTTTAAATGCAAATAATTGAAAAAAATACCTACAACAACCGAAATCGAAATCTGAAACCGTAGAACAGTAGATCGGCCAATGGTGATTAACATATAAATAGGTCATCATCATCAAATAAGTATAAATAATAATTATTTTAATTTTTAATTGCTGAAAATTAATTTTTAAATGCAAATAATTGAAAAAAAAACCTACAACAATCAAAATCGAAACCTGAAACCGTGAGCTTGTAAATCGGGCTCACGTATCTAACATATAAAAATTTCATCATATTCTACAAAAAAAAAAAAAATTCTCCCTCATAGTCTCATGTAAAAATCTCATTTTTCGGCAAGAAACTTACCTTCAACAGTTGATACGAAGCTCCCACAGTAATCCCCGCAGTCCGAAGCACCACCAGTAGCAAGTTGGAAGTCCAAACAATGAAAAAATGAGGAAGAAACCAAGAAGTTTTCAAAAAACTAACAAAACAGAGGAAAGAGCTGTTCTCGGTCGAGTTCTCGACCGAGAACAATGCTCTTTCACTTTTATAAAGTGAAAAAGAAAAACCATAAAGCAATCTCTTTCACTTTTATAAAGTGAAAAAGAAAAACCATAAAGCAATTTCTCGCCGAGATATCGCGAGAAATTGCGAGAAATATCGAGATTTTCAAGAAATTGCGAAAAATACTGACGATAACATGCAAGGCCGAGACGAAATCCATTATCGACCCTGTTTTCGTCTCGGCCTTTGTCAAGATAGGCGAGAATGGCGAGATCTCGCCAAGATTTTATTCCATGCTGCCTGGCCACCTCAAGTGGGACCCACTTGGCCCATATTTTATCTATCCTCCTTCTCTCTCTTCTTTCTCTCCATTTCTTTTACCTCAATTGTTGCCACTGTGTCTGTAGGACCTCACTGGGGCCCAATGCCACAACAGAGGCGCCTCGGACACTCTCTCTCCTCCACATTACTCCGCCAAGATTGCCAACAATGACAACACACTCTGTACTCACTCCGTACTGCTCAATCTGGCCAAGGTTCCAACATATTACTATCAAAACATACGCTCTGAAACAATCGTAAGAAGTGTTCCTAGGAAACCCTCTTGAAACAAATCAGTTCGGTCTTCTTAGCAAAGAATTCATGAAGATTTAAAGAACAGGTTAAAGAGAAAATTTTGCTCAATAAGAGCAAACTCTTCAATCCATCTATTCTTCTCTTGAATCTCATATCAGGCATTTCACTATGGGCATACAGCGAATGTGTTGCCAAAGACTAGAGCAGAATACTATTACAAGAGTCAACTCGACCAAAATGTGGAAAATTCTTCTTGCAAGTTGCAACATATTGTATATGTTGAGGTAAACATTCCATGATCATAATTGGTTTAAATGTTTTGGTGGCAATATTCTATTTGTATACGAAAAAGCCAAGCATTCCTCCACGCATCATAAAGAGTGAAAAAAAATCCAAGCATTGGGGAGAGTGTCATTGAGCCAAAGCATCAAAAGGAAGATAAAGTGGATTTCATGGAAAATCCCAATTATCTCATGTGACACTTGTCATGAAGTTGCAAACCTAAAATGGAAGATCAAGACATCACCCCAACTTCAGGAAGATTCAAGCAACTCCAAGAGAAGATTGAAGATATCTTAGATGTTTGTATGTACCTAGGATTTGGAGTTCATATTGTTTATGTTTAGATGATCTTAAGTTGTATGATCCATGATGCTTCCACCCACTAAATAACCAAGGGACCTAAATCAGAAAAACCTAAGTTAGGTGGTTTAAGAAAGTAGACTACGCTAAGTCAAACTTGGACCAAATGTTGAACTAACCCATATATATATATATATATATTGTTTTTTACTTAGCCAATTGGTAAGCTAAATGGACTCTTATTGGTATATATGGCATAACAATAAAAGTTAGCCTAAAAAGCTGTCCAAAAGCCTTAGGCCAATGGACCACTGCTTACTGAGAGCACTTGAGATCAGTGAATGATGTAGCGGTCAACCGCTAGTAGCCGAAATGGTCTATGCTGTCAGAATCCTGATTTTGCATATACAATAATTTCATAGGCATTCTAAAGGAATTTCCGATGAGATTTGGAAGAAGGTCAAAACATAGAAGGTAATCCTTTAATTTAGTTTTAAAATGCATCAAGAATCATGTCAATCGGAGATTGGATGAAAGAGTTATAACCAATTTACTGAGTGGTGTTTATCTCTATATTAGAGGTCGACTGGTGGCGGCAAAAATAGAGTTGTTTGGTTCTCCAACGTCTAGTTTTCTAGCTGTTGGGGCTCCTCCTTGAAGGGGAGTTTAGTGAGACTCTTTGGACCTTATTGGAGACATCTCAGAGAGTTCCAAGTAGACTTTGAACCTAAACTTGATAACCAATCAATGGGTTTGAAATCATACTTCGGAAACCTCTTGGGTTGGGTGTGATACCACCATACCGGAAAACAGTGGGTTGGTTGTGAACCTAGAAAAACAACATGTATTGGGTTTCATCTCTGCCCGGAAAGAGATTGATAGTGGATTCCAAGCAAGGTGTTTGAAGAGTGGATGTAGGGCTGGGGACCCGTACCAAACCACTATAAATTGCTTGTGTACTTTTACTTTGCTTATTCTTGTTGCAATTTATTATTCCTTATCACACTCGCATGTTGTTCACAACTCTACACCCCACTACCCTTGAATAAAATGAATGAGTTCTCTCCCCTTAGTTGGATAACTAGACAACTAGGAAATGAGTTGGATTTTAAGTTTTAAATTGGGCATATATTTCGTGATTTCCAATTCACCCCTTTTTGGGTAACCATGGATCCTCCAGTATAGTGTTGGAGTAACTCAAGGTTGAAACTTCAAACAATGGGGTCTTTTCTTACCCATTACAAAATAAAAAATAAAAAATTAAAAGGGTGGGGGTGGGGGGTGGCATCTCTTCTTAAGGATGTCCATTTTCAATTGAATGGATATCGTGCACGACAGCTTTTGAATGTGGATCTTTCTTTTTCCTCTGAGACATTATATGCCTTTCTCTTTGGCACTATTTTCCGAAGGTCAAAAACTGTTTACTGGGGTTTTCATGCCATTTGAAAGCTATTAAGTTACCTGTCCTATAAGAACATCTTGCAATAATGAAATATTCTGGAAAATTTATGGCCAATTTATTAGCACATGACATGTTGTGGCAGAATTTCCATTTTGGGGAACTAAATGAGGAATAAAGAAGAGATTATTTTAAAGTTTCTTTACCCAGGCAAGTTGCTAAATTTGCAATTGGAGATCAAATTTACTGTGTTTCATTACACCCAAAATTTTATGTTCTAGCTTTCTTTACCAAATCATAATGTAATGACAAAATTACTAAGTAGAAAATTACTAACTCTTAAAGAATTATAACATGGAATATCAAGATGCTGTTATCTGGATTTCCTCCTAAAACAATCGTTTTTTTTTTCGCCGGGGGGGGAATGAATCTATTCCTCTAAATATCTGGGAGGAAGGGAGGAGAGAAGCATCATTGTTCCACGCACGTCGAAGATAATAGCTTCCCAAATTTGAGCGAATGATCTCGATTTCGCCGCCCACATATGCATATTTCTCTCGAACCAAAGAAACAATCATTTTTTATAGGTTATAGGCATGAGAATTTTACAACCAAGAGTTTAGCTGAGGACAGAACTTTTAAAACATCATTTCAACTCTTTGCAGTATATTTGAATATATCAGGGCTAACTTGTCATTTTTGAAAGTACATGATGTATTGGAATTGTTTTTAGTAAATTAAGATGAAATTGTGGCTCTTCCTCTCTGTTCTTACAATTGGTGACCTTAAGTTATACTGTAAGTTGGTGCCTGCATTCAATTCAACCCTAGATAGCATCTAGTTATTTGTCTTCTTTTTTTCTACTTTCTAGTTTTGTTTGGTTTGCTATTTTTTGACTGGGATCAAGAAAACAGCCATGGCTCTCTAGCTGTGAAGTAAAAGTTAGTTTTGAATTTATTCTTCAGAAATCAATGATTCTTCATCTTTTAGGCTTACTACTGGGGGCACATTTCCTTGCTATTATAAATCAGGTAATCATAAAATTCTCCTTTTCGGTTGATTAGCACCTTACCAAATCATGAATAACATTATTTCAGTGGGGTAAAATTGTTCTGCAAGCTATGTTCCTATTTAAGTGCAATGAAGAGAAAGTTGGGTAACTCTTTACAGAAATCCATGTAGATGTAGTTTTAACAGCCATGCCAACCAACTCTATGAAATTAATCACTCATAAGAGCATTGGCACCCATTTTTAAAATATATAACAAGCGGAGCACCCAGCGAGGTCAATGGTGGAGCAGAGGCTATAACAACTCACAAGAAAGTGCGCCTCGATTCAGTCTAAGCTAGGGTTTGAGGATATTCGAAGCGTGTTTTACTAAAGTTCAAATGTTGTCTATAAGAAAAATTCTCCGTTAAATTGTGACGTCTATGCAAGTTCAGCAATCAACTGGTTTTAATACTCTCTTTATCAAATTTAATAATATTTTGAAAGGAAATTAAAGGACTGTAGCTTGAACAAAAGCTGAATTTCAGCGTCTGAGAGCAAAAAGCTACCTGTGCATGAGCCATGTAGAACTTTAGTCTGTTCATTTCACTGGCGATCCTTTCCAGCAGTATGCTTTGAGTTTCTCTTACATTTGTTCCATTCACAACATATCCATTGGAGAGAGGATCATTATCCGTGGACGTTACGTTTTCATTTGACAAATCAGTTGGCAATTCAGGCAACTCCTTTATAAGTTTCTCAACCTGCAGAAAAACGCGTTCAAAAGTTTGAAGCCAATAAGAGCTACGAGATTTCAATAGTCGAGGCCGGCCAGAAGTTGCAAATTAATGTCCGGAGTAACAGAAAATTGGCAGTTGCCATATGGATTTCTGAAACGACTCAAGTGAGGACTTTCAAGTTCATAGAAGAAAATTAAAAGAGGAAATGAGAAATAAATGTCGACACCTTTGATACGACATGAAACGTATCAAGCAGAAGCTCCAAGATCTCTCTAGCAGCCGACGCCTCCTCTCTCTGGCGTAAACCATTCTGCAAGGCGGCGAGGGAAGAGTCGACACTCGTCCTAAACTGCGAGATCCTCTCACGGAGCTCCGTTAAAGGCGCTCTCATCCGCAAGATTGCGCCATCGACATCGACGAGATTTGTGCTCAGATTCACGAAATCTCCATAGTCACGATTGATGAGCTCTATGAGCTCGTGTTTGAGGAATGATATGTAAGATTGGAGCTCCGATCGAAAATTTTCGAAAGGAACAAATGTCCTGAGATCCGCTATGTAAGTTTCTGAATCGAAATTCTCTTGCAGAAACGCGTCTTTCTTAAACCAGAGAGGTTGAGCATCGATCGGATCGCCGAACATATCGATTGGAGATCTGGGAGGTAAGAGATCCGCCATCTCTTACTCACACTTCAGTAACTCCGTTGTTCGCAGTATCGTTTTTTCTCACTCCGTTGGTCTAAAAGTCTCCACAGTTCTTCACCCTGCATACTTCACTTCACAGAACCGCCATCGTAACGAACAACCAAAACCTATGACGGTTCCTTGGCGCGCGAGTATTAATTATATCCGTTGAGGGAGCGCTCTAAATTGTAACCCAATCACAAGTCGCAAAGGTGTCTATTTGTAGACCCAGCCGATAATTTCGGGTCGATTCGATTCGGTTCAGTTTGAGCCGTATTATAGTAACATATATATATATATATATATCATAAAATTGGTCAGCCTAAATAAGTGGGTATTTATCTTATCTCATCTTTTTAATCTGACGTTTAAAAAAAATCTAGATCATTCATTTTAATAAATTTTTAAAAACTAACTATTCAAAGTTGGTAAAATGCATAATAATATTTAGAGTACTGATACATATGCAAAAACATGCACGGTATGCATACTAATACAAAGAGGATATTTATTGAATTAGAACCCTAAAGTCGACATGTGACTAATCTAGACCATATTCCCTATCAATGGGATACATTTGCCCAAGTGGCATACTAAATGTCTTATGATGTTTGGAAAAATAACATACCCTTCTAACAACAATGATTTGTTTAAATGTATTTATTTTTTTTACAAATTTTTTCCTGTATAAATTTTTTTCATTTTTTTTTTTTTAGAATTATCATTATAGTGGTCCAAAATGACATCAAATAGAAATATAAGTAGATTCAATTATTACAGTAAAATGATTTTCTTATAATTTAATATTTTTACCATTTGTTATAGTCGTTTCACTCGTTTGGGACGAAGAATGAAATAGTATGGGTTCTATATCAATGGACCTACGGATGCACATCGTCTCCTCCCAGTGATTTTGGGAGGACGCGGCAATCCATCTTGGATGGCCACTCTCTCGAGACCCCGTGCGGCCGCAACCCCTCGGTCGCCCGCCCCTCCCGCCCCGGGCGGGTGGCGGAGCTACATATACCCCCTTTTTTTTTGGGTAGGACCTACATATACCCATTTGAATCTAGATCCACATCCTCTCCTCCAAAAGTTTTTAGAGGAGAGGTGACACCCCTATTGGATGGACGATACTTGGAGCTTGGGTGAATCCGAACCCTCCATCCATGCCTACAAGCTAAGCATAAAAGGGGTGTCGATTCGGATTCACCCCAGCCCCATGTGTCATCCATCCAACGGAAGCACTACCTCTCCTCCAAAAACTCTTGGAGGAGAGGATTTGAATCCTTTGAATCTACCTTCTAGCAAAGGAGCATAACCTTTTCGAGAAGTTTTGTTTATGATGGTGGAAAATATTAGGTTCATAAAAATCATATGATAATTTTTACTTTCTTATTATATTAGCATTTAGAAAATACAAGCATAACAGAGAGTGGAAGATTGAAGAGAACATTACAAAATTTGTTTGATAGTTAATACAAAAAGGAGAAGTAATTTGATCCAAATATCCCATATTTATTCAAGTGATCAAATGGTAGTGTCATCCTTCCATAAATTCAAATCAAGGGCCTACATTAGTTAAGAAAAGAAAATGGACATCAAACTTTTGGGGGCACCATGGTGAGGGATTTTGAAGTTTACCCCATTAGAAATTTTAAAGGAGGGCATGACACTTCTTACCCCTTGCTCCGTCCCTACCCTAACCATAACCTATTCCAACCATATGATCCCATATTTATTTGATTTCCTCTCTAATAAAGCTTTAATTCATTAGCTCCATCATAAGCTGCATCATGTATGATATATTTAATGGGGACTAAAAGGCCAAGGGAGAAAAGAGAAACTGTCAAAAGATGAGAGAATGTGAGGTGTGAGTAGTTGTTGAAATTTTCTAGTTGTAGAGATCTTTTTCCCTCTAAATAAAAAATTTTAATCAAGGAAAAAAGGATGAATGGATACAACAATCTAGAGAGATAAAATGTAATGAGAAGTGAATAGAGATGTACCACCCTTTTTGGATGATGAAATCATAGAAAAAATAATCAAAAATTAAAAAACAAATAGTTTTTACCCCTAATAACATATGGGCAAGAGAGAGAAACAGAAACTCCCATCAAAATCAAACTAAACAGTTCATAATAACTATTGTAAGTACAAGACATACATTAGTCCTATAGCATTCACTTAGTAGTTAATGATACAATAGACACACCTTGCAAGACTATGCATTCTATAATAAGAAATTCTATTGACAAAAAATTGGGTTGCAAGTAGAAAAAACTACAAAAAAATACACCATTTTATAAGCTTAACATATGCTCTTAAACTAATTACACAGAAAAATATAAGCTCTTATACAAGAGAATGCGTCATGCCAAAACCTCAGAAGGCCCACTCCCTTCATAATGGCCGTAACTAACTGATCCAAGATTTAACTTAAACGGATGCTATCTATGCATTAAATTATATAATCTAATTTAGTTGTAATTCATATTATACAAAACATCCCCCCCCCCCTCTTTATCAAAGCTTGGTCCAGCTAACCACAACCCACCCTCTCCCCCTAGCCCCTTCTCCCCTCCCCCCTACCCTCCTCTCCTGATTCATCTACCCACTGTATCACCAGCAGCCTTACGAGAGCATCAACAACACATGACTTTGTGCTTTGATGGCATAGAACCGAAAAAGAACAAATAAAGAACCTTTGTACAGTTATGCCTTCTTCACATGAAGTAGCTCAGAGCCCTTTTCCTTCTTGACCCTCCTTCTCCATAAAGTTCATTCCACTGTAGAAGCTCGCTCATGTTTACAGATTCTGATGATACGCTTGCACAGACCTGTTTTCCACGGAAAAAAGTGCATTTTTAACATCCAAAATCAGCAAGTTTTTTTTTCATTTTTTTTCATCTTTTGGTGTTTTTTGGGGGTCTTACTATAGTACAGAGTCCAAAGGCTCCTACAACTACCAGGAGAGAGGAAGGCGGATATTAAGGGTGCAATTTTTGCACCCTATTAAGACAGGAGAGTCATGCTTGCACTCTATTGTGAAGTAACCGACCAACTGAGCAAGCAGTTGTCTTCACATCAGTAAATTCCACCAACCCCAAATCACCCTTTTCTGAATTTGCACTGTGATTTCATACCTGTTCATGAGCATATCTGAAATCCTCCTTGTTTAAAGGCCGAATGTCAGCACTCCCGCTCAGGTTGGGAGGGGCTCTGCCATCTGTCAGTGCTGCAGCACGCTCCTGTGAACAACTTAACATAGTCAGACCATAGTAGAAGAAAGTTTTTAGACGTGGAGTCATCAGTTCAGCAGATTATGAGACTCTGGAGAAATAAAAAGATACTGGGGTAGGGTAAGAAGGAAAAAAGTATTAAAAATAATCTGAAATAATTTGGAGAAAACAACTGGCTACATTGAGATACATATAAAATGCTCACCCCAAAGCGCAATAAGTTGCTAACTTTAAAAAATTAGAGCTCTCATTGTGAGAGAGAAAGACATCCAATAAATAATGACATCAATGGAGAATGAATGGATTAGTAGCTCAGAAGCAGCTATGTTGGTCATGACTCATGATATAGCATATGACGACACTGTCATGGGCATACACGCAACTTAAATGAGAATTACATCCCTTGAATTTGTAGACATTGTAAGATAAGCTTACCCACATGAAACGGAGAATAAACATCCAATAAAAATTGAACTAGAGAAACACTCATTGAGAAAGAAAATGCACATTCAAAAATAATTGAAACTAATGGGGAATGAGCTATTATCTTAGGAAGAAGCAACTATTCTCTTCCACAATGAGAACGTACACATTCAATAAAATTAAATAATGGGGAATGAGCTAATATTTTAGGAAGAAGTAACTATTCTGGTCATGAAATAATCTTACGAGCACAATGTCATAGGCATAAATGTAACTTAAATGAGCATAGACCTTAAAATTTGTAGACTTCAAAAGATTAGCTTACTATTCTCAACTGCATATTGGGCAGTAAAGAAGGCATCATGTAGATAAATCAGTGAATCTGAGACGAAGATGTGTGGCAAAACTAGAAAGGATAAGGTTAGAAATGATCGTTTGATTTGGAAGTAACGCCGATAATGATAAGCTACGAGAAAGTTGTTGAAGATGGCATGGTCATGTTCAACAGAGGCTTTTTGGTGCAAAGTTAGGGCTTAGTAGTTAATTTAAGCCTTAGTCTTGCAATAGGATCTTTTAACAACCAGCCCAAACAGTAGGAGTCAATAAGTAGCAACCGGCAGCTCTATAGATGGGGCTGAGATCCTATCCTTAGACTTGGTTCATATGGGTGGGCAGGTCTTCAAAAGATCAGCTTCATCCAATGGGAGGATGAGAAGTTATAAAGGATTCTTTGAATTTAGAAACTAGGAACCAGACTTGGGAACTTATCTGTTCTGGCCAATCTAACCGTTCGAAGGCTGAAAAAAATTTCTGTCGAATGAAGCTTCATATGACTGATGAACAATTCCAAATATAAGGCAAATCGGCTGGAGGAACAGGGAGTTATGTGATCTTTACACTGCTGCAGAGAATAGGCTCTGAACAGGATCCGCAAGCTATGTTCTTGCACTGGTGATGCGTAAAGCTTTCGATGGAAGCCTCTTCTTCGATTCAGCAATACTTGTAGTGATTCCAGAAAAGTCGACTTCTGATCTTAAAGCAATAACAGGACTTATGGCTATAGAAACCGATGGAGGAAGAGAGAAAGAGAGAGAGAGAGAACAGGTAGAATGAATAGAGAATAAAACAGGGATGGGGAGGGAGGAACAAGAGACAATGAATTAGGCTTGGCTGAGTCTTACAGCCAGCAAGCCTAGCTCGAAATTTAGAGCAAGCTTCTTTCTTTTCTTTTCCTTCCCCCCCCCCCCCCCTAAAACTTCAGAATGTTTCTCTTTGCATTAATATTTATATCCAAAGCTTGACTACAATTTTGGAAGATAAGATTAGTCCTAATTAGGTAACTCAATCTTCCCTCTTTTTTGGAAACTTTACAAAGGAGCAGATTCCAATATACTAGCTAACAATATTTCTAAAATTGAAAATAGAAACCACCAAAATAGAAAGAACTAACTTTGGAAAGTAACTAACAATAAAAAGAAACTTTAGAAGGTACTAGCTTTAGAAGGTAAATATCTTCGATAGCACTCAAAGGATCTTCTAAAAGAACAAAGACTGGTCAAGATTCCCCCAGCTGTCCTCCAACTGTCCAGCTGTGGCTGGTCTAACCATAGGACGCTTAGGCCTGGTCTGGCCCTTGCAAACAGGGGCAGTACTGTTCACGTCAACAGTCCCACGTGGTCAAGAGATTGACTTGATAATTTTGATCTACATCACCTTTGAATGCTCCACTACAGAGTAGTGATTTTATTCAAATTGAAGGATTTAAAAAAGCCAGTGGCAAACCTAAGATGACTCTAGGTGAGGTGCTGAAGAAAGACATGCATAGCTAAGGCTTGTTTCAAGTATGACCTCTAAAAAAACTGATTGGGGGACAAAAATCCATGTAGCCAACTCCATTTAGTTGGGATAATTTGTCGTTGTTGTTGTTATTGTTGTATAAGAATATAGTTTTACCCACATGAAACAAAGAATATACATATATATAATCAGGCAGACTACTTTGAAGCCTGTGGCTTGATCCTAGCAAGCTCCTGGAAATTGTCTCATCTGGTCTAAAGATTAGGCACTCTGGTTGCCCTAAACTCAGCCAGGTTCTACTAAAATATCCCCCCCCCCCCCCCCCAACCCAAAAAAAAAAGAGCTAGTCACATCTATGTGCTCTGTCAACTTGCCGAAAACAAGGCTTAAACAATAAGACTACATGTGTGAAATTAAAAGACAAAGTGAGTCAACTCAATGCAGCAAAGAGCCAGTTATCAAGTTTAGTTTTTTTTTTTTTATCAATTTATATTTTTCTAGTATAATGAAATCAAAAAGATTGTGGGAAAAGTAAAAGCCAAGCAATATGAAGATCTTTATAACAATCTGAGCACAAAGGAAAGAAAAAAAAGCTATCTATAAAATAACTAAGATGAGGAAAAGGAAGAGTAGAGATTTAGACAATGCTAGAAGTATTACAAGTGCAGATGGTAGAATTCTAGTAAGGGATGAAGACATTAAAGAGAAATGGAACAAGTATTTCTACCGCTTATTAAATGAAGACATTTCGAGTAATAGATCCCAGATTACTATATTACATATATATGCAAATTTAGGACAGAAGTGAAAGAAGTTTTAAGGAGGATGAATGTAGGCATAGCACCAGGCCCAGATGAGGTCCCAATGGAAGTTTGGAAGAGCCTAGAAATGTATGGAGGGTCTTGGCTAACTAAGGTGTTTATTAAAATTATGAGCTTAAAGAAAATGCCAGATGAACGGAGGAGAAGCATCGTAGTTCCGATTTATAAAAACAAAGGTGATATTCAGAACTGTAATAACTACAGAGGCATAAACTAATGTGTCATACTATGAAACTATAGAAGAGAGTTGTTGAAACTCACATGAGAAAAGAAACTACTATTACAGAGAATCAGTTTGGTTTTATGCCACGTAGAGCCACGACAGAAGCCATATACTTGCTTAGGAGACTCATGGAAAGATGTAGAGAAGGCAAGAAGAACCAACATATGGTTTTTATTGATCTAAAAAAAGTTTATGACAGAGTGTCTAGAGAGTTTCTGGAATGTACTAGAAAAAAAAAGTGTTTCAAGCAAATATGTGGATATAGTTAAGGAAATGTATTATAATGTGGTGACTAAAGTGAAAACCGTGGAGAGTCAAGGTAGTGAATTCTCAATCACAATGGGGTTACATCAAGAATCAACTTTAAGCCCATATCTATTTGCCCACATTATGAATGATTTAACCACAGACATTTAAGATGAAGTTCCTTGGTGCATGCTTGTTGCCATGATATTGTTTTGGTGGAGGAGACAAAAACAGAGATTAACGCCAAGTTGGAGCTATAGAGATCAAAATTGGAATCAAAGGGTTTTAAGATAAGTAGAACGAAGACGGAGTATATAATGTGTAACTTTAGTCACACAAGGATAGATAATAAGGTAGTGAAAATTCTTGAGAGGGAGATACAACAAAGTGGTCATTTTAGGTATATAAGTTCAATCATAAATAAAGAAGGTGATATAGAGAATAATGTTTCATAGAGGATTAAAATAAAATGGATGAAGAGCTGAAGTGTTTTGTGATCGGCGTATTCCTTTAAAACTTAAACGAAAATTTTATAGGACAGTCATTCGACCGGCTATGATGTATGAGGCAGAATGTTGGGCAGTTAAGAAGCATCATATAAATAAACTTAGTGTAGCTGATATGAGGATGTTGAGATGGATGTGTGGCAAAACTAGGAAGGATAGAGTAAGGAATGATCGTATTAGAGTTGATTTGGGAGTAACGCCAATACATGATAAACTATGAGGAAAGTCGTTTGAGATGGTATGGCCATGTTCAACAGACCATTAAATGCCCTCATACAGAAGAGTGATTTGATTCAAATTGAAGGATCTAAAAAGAGCTAAGGTCAAACCTATTATGACTCTAGGGGAGGTGGTAAAGAAAGACATGCATAGCTTAGGCCTTGTTTCAAGTATGACATCGAACAGAGTTGATTGGAGGACAAGAATCCATATATCCCATTTAATTGGAATAAGGCTTTGTTGTTGTTGTTGTTGTTGTATAATGGGAAGATTAAGCTGACATTTCCCGATAATGTATTTGCCAGTAAGACAGAAGCAGAAATTGAAAAGCAAATCTTATCAGCACACACGAAGAAGGGACAGTGGGCAGTGGCAATGGGATTAATATGAGAGCGAAGAATCCGTGATGTTTTCAACTCTTCTGAGATCATGGTTTTGAGGATCAATGAATCTAGTTGCTCAATTTGATAAGGATTGCTTCACTCCGAAACAAAACCCAATAAGGTATTCCATAAAATAAAAACAAAAATAAAAATCCTATAAGAAATGTTAGACGAATCCTGTAAAATTCTCTCTGACTATCAATATCAATATGAGAGCATCCAATTCTATCCGGACAATCCATCCTGAAATCATGCCTGAGGATCCTAGCACCATGCATATTCTATTCCCTAGGTCACTTATCAGTATCCTACATAATAACATAACAGCATAAGTGTCCATCATCATTCTCAAACTACCAGTTCGTCTTCCCTCTTTTTTTCTTTTTTTTTTTTTTTTCTTTTTTTTTTTGGGGGGGGGGGCTACTAGTTACCATAGAAGAAAACTAACCTTCTTTTCCTTCTCCAAAATCTCTCTAATTGGACAGTGTGCAGCAGTTACACAGAGATTCTGCAACAGAAAATTAAGGAATAAGAATTTGAGGAGACGGATATGGGCGCACATCAGGTTAAAGAAGTCCATGAAATATCCCAATAAGAGCAGTAAAGACTCAAGACAACCTTGAGGTCACTTCCAGAATATCCATCTGTCATACTTGCAATTGTATCTAGATCAATATCTGGAGACAAGTCTTCCTTGGCCAATATCACGTTTAGGATCTTCGCTCTATTTGGAGCATCTGGCAAATTTACCATCAATCTGCAGAGCAGCAGTTATTACTAGAGAAACATGATGGTGCTACACAAGGAAGAAACTCAGGGCATGTTTGGAAGTAAAACTAGGTCCATGTTATATGATGTTTTTACCTGCGAGGAAGCCTTCTAATAACAGCCTCATCAAGGTCAAAAGGCCTATTTGTAGCAGCAAGCACCAAAACCCGTTCCTTATCTTTTGTGCGTAACCCATCCCAATTCACCATAAATTCATTTTTCATCTTACGCATGGCCTCATGTTCTCCAGGGTTTTCTCTCCGGCCCAGCATGCTATCAACCTATACATAGATCCAGGAAAGAGTGTGACTGATGCAACCCCAACTCCCAAACAGTATACTGTACTGTAGTAATGCAGAGAGTCAGAGATACAAAACAACTCACCTCATCAACAAATACAACACTAGGAGCAATTTTACTTGCTAGTGAGAAGACAGCTTTTACATACTTCTCACCCTCGCCAAACCACTGTCAAAAGAAGGATGATGAGATATGTTAATAATTTGGAGCTCAATACAGAATTATAATATCAGCAGCATCATTAACCTTAGACGTGATGCTAGACATTGAGATATTGATGAAGTTGGCACCAGCCTCTGTGGCTACAGCTTTCGCAAGCATCGTCTTCCCTGTTCCAGGGGGACCAAATAAAAGAATGCCCTTGCAAGGCTGCATATAGAAGAAATTACAACATAAGACCTTTCAAAGAACAGGATTGCGCAGGCAAGAAAATAATGGTCCATTTGTTAAGATGATTATATTCTAGAAAGAAGAGTTGTAAGATAAAATTTTGATCCAAGTTCAATATGATTATATATAGAACTAAGCATTATACAATTTATAAGTTTACTTATCTACATGAACCGGGTCTGGACCCAGCATTTATTGAATTTTGAGTAAGCTGGCCCCAGCATCTAAGTTCAGCCTCACCTACTACATGGCCCGGCCCACAAGCACCCTCATTATTACTACCAACAACCAACCGCTGTTCATATGCATATAAGTAACTGATTACGAGAGTCACTTACCCAAAAAAAAAAAAAAAAAAACTGACTACGAAAGTCCAAGGACAAATAGACTACAAGCCCCTCTACTAATTTGAATTAAATTACTAATAACTTCAATTGGACAACCGTAATTAGTCAGGATCACAAGTTCGTCTAAATACACAAAGGTGACTTGATGAAATAAGAATTACTACCTAGAAAATGTCAAAGCAAGTAGTCATGATAGAATGCAAACAATTATGGCAGAATAGAGAACAAAACGAATAGCACTTACACACATAATATAATTCAACAACTGTAGCATGTTTAAAAGTTAATGAAAGAGAAATGAGCAAAACCTTTGTCAGTTGTCCCTTGCAGAACAGCTCAGGCCTCTGCAAAGGAAGCATCACCAGCTCCTTCAATGTATCCTTGACATTTTCAAGAGCTCCAATGTCATCAAATGTTACGCCAATATCACTAGGTGGAATAACATCAGCCAAGAGCCTCTTCTCAAATTCATTCTCAGTTACGACATCCTGAGGATTTCCATGACACGCAATTCAGAAATATGATGAACATTCGTCTATGGATAAATAAAGCTCCAAACGTTAAAAAAAAAAAAAAAAAAAAACATTATACAAGCAATCCTGGAACATTAACATTGTACTGCTTGTAGACTAAACTATAAAATATAACTTAGACAAGCGGAGAAAAGATGTATAAGAATACCTTTAGGGACTTTTTCAAGCTTTTAGATTCATTCTGGAGAGCCTGTAGGACTCCAATGCCATACTGGATGCTGCCAGAATTGCAACATCAGAATGGAATTATATAAGTATAAATATGTTTGTTCGGATAGTAACAACCCAGGAAGACAATAATACCTCTCACAGGATAAAACAAGCTTTGCATCTTCGCGATAAGCTTCAGAAAGCTGCATTAGATGGTGACTTAAAGTCCACCCAACAACCTTCTCTGCACCTGAAAAAAATATGCCAATACAAGATTCCTCTTGAATATTAACCCATGCTGACTCCCGAGGAAATCAACATAAAGGAAATATTCCAACGTTCTGAAATTTTAAGATAGGCACATACTTTCATTTGTAAGTGCTTGGTCCTTAATGCATAATGTTTCAAGTCCATCACACTCCAATCCACTGCGATTCAAGACCTGTGTGTTTAATGAAGACATTGAAGGATATTCTTTTAATGTCATAGACAAGAATTTATCTGCAAGGAGAGAAAGGGCATACAAACAGGCTACAAACAAAAGCCAAATGAAGAGAAGGGAGAGAGAAAAAAAGGTGGAATATAACCCATACCAAACTGCAACACAGAACTCCCTCCCCAACTTGGAAGCCCAACCAGATACAACAATCAGAATAATAAACCAAAATGAAACTCTACCCCTAAAACCTGCCGAGCCCCAGAGTACAAGCAAAAGAGGAAATAAGAGCACGCCCAACAAGATGCAGTAAAGAAGGAAAGGAAAAAACTGGCCAAGCCAAGAATGATTCCCCTCAAAGGTGGCAAGACGAAATCTGACCAACTTCCCTCACAGAGTACAAATGTTAACTCTCACCAGGAGTTCTTTAATTAGTTGCCCACCCTTTTCCCAATCCTCCGAAACAACACAACCCTCTACTCCAGTTGGGTCCCAGATCTCCATCTTGAATAAGTTCACCCAATACTCCACCCCTTGAGCAATTAGACCAAACGAAATCTTTCATCTAGACCGGCTACTGAATCTTCAACCAGGGATTTTTGTTGCTGAATTCCTACTCCTCCTCCTCATTATAAACAGAAAGGTTCCCAACATTCCTCTCAGGTCCCCACTGGACCCTGAATTCAGGACACTGTCCATTGAGGCTAGCACTTCAACCTCTACAGGGAAGACAAATCAACCTGATTATGCAAACTTCTTTCATATTAATTAATTTAAATTTTAAATTACACTATTTGAAAACTGTTCTCACCCCCCACCCCACCCCCCTCTTTTCTCTTGAGGTTCTCTTTTTTCCTCAGTGGACGAAGGGGGAACGAGTAAAGAGAATGTAATAACAATGAAGGGAACAGGCCCTTCAAGAATGAATGTACAGGTGTTTTCTACACTTCAAAACTCTCCAACATAGTACCAAAGTTAATCATGGGAAAAGGGCAAGAAATAAGGACCTAGTGCACAGCCTAGGATCAAGGGGCAGTTGGTAATATCGAATGTTTTACCATTACAATGTTATCCTGGTTCCAAGTTCCAACACAACTTCACTTTTGAGGGAACCCCTTGGATCCATATTCTTTCCCATGGACATGCAGGCTGCCAATTTCTAAAGTAAGCATCTTTTAGGATTTGATTGACAATAAACCTAAGTATGAAGAGTACCCTGTGATCAACTTCTCCAGCATTAATTCAGACCAAGGTAGCATACATAATATTTGCACCACAAAGTAAAAAATATATTGCCCATCCAATTACCCTTCTAAGGATGAGAGCCCAAGTAATGATATTATCTCTGATTTTCAAATAGCAAGCCATAATGCCATTTGGTCTTGGCCACTTCCAAGTTGAAACATTGAAAAAGATACACTTCATTACCTCAGTATTTAGCAGCAATCCTGTGAAAAATTTACTTTCACACCATAGTCTTCTCTGAGAAAAATGTACATGGGCCATAGTTCCACTCCACAATCCAACGCCTTAACTTTGTTTCACTGACAGGGGGCAAGCCTCCCAAATATGCCCTATACCGTACTTATGTTCGATGACCTTTCCCTTAAGACTTCCCTTTCAAGAACAAATCTCCAACGCCATATACAGAGCACATTGGCATTCATTAGTTTGATGTTACTCAGCCCAACTTTCCCAAATTGCTCAAGCTTACATATCTGCTCCCGTTTATTTGCAACCTATATGGTGGTTGTGAATAGCGACAAGTCATAATTTAGAACACTTGCAAAGGCAACCTTACGAGAATGAGAATTCCAGCTTCAAAGGATATTTTCCATCCCATTTATCCAGCCCTCCATTTTTTTTCCGAGAATAATGTAAAGCTTATATTAGTAAGGCTGCCGAGGCTCATAGCAAGGATATTGTTGACGCTGCAGATTTACTGAGATATTGATATTGTTATCTTCTGCAGTCAGTATAGTCGGTTTCCTTGCTTTAGTTCTCAGGTTACTTCTCTAGATTGTTATTTGCTCCATACAAGGATTTCTGATCTCAGATTTCTTCAGAAATCAGTTCTGTTGAAATAGAATCAAATTAATCAATTATGGTGTGACCTTTCAATATTTGTGATGGGATTGGGTTCTATATCAAGTTGAAACCTAGGATTCTATTAACTTCAATGAACTGAACCATACCAAATCTGTTTTGTTTGATTTTATATTGAGGATTGGTTTCTTATCAGTTAAGATCCTGGAACTTTTGAAAACACTCCATTTGATTGGGGATTGGCCGAGATAACTTGGTTCGTCCTTGCCTGTTAATAGCTTTATAGCGCAGGATACGTTGTTTAATAAGTTTTGTTTGATATTTGAATCTGAGGTTTGGTGTTTCTAAGAGGGGGTCATAAGTTAACCTCTGATTCACTAAGTTTCATGACAATTGGTCGAGTGTTCTGATCTCTGGACCATCCTAAGTGCTGGTCTGTGCTGGCTACTGGTCATTTAGTGGGAGATTCTGTATTTGTTGGACTACTTGGTGGGATTACCTGCAGGCTAATTAGGAATTATTTTCTTGTCTACATCACTCCCACCCAACAACAGCAACAAGTCGCTACCTCTTCAATGTTTGGAATCTATCCCATTCCATAGGAAATACTTTTGATAAAATAAACTGCTTAAAAACATTGGACGATACATCTTATAAGTCAAAGGACCTCATAGTTGGGCCCATAAAAGATTAAGATGTCATCCACAAAATTGAAGGTTAGAAACGATGGATCCTCTATTGTGGAGTGGAACCTCTTAGCATATTAGCTTCAAAGTACAAATTTCTCCATCTCATTCCAATCTCATCTGGGCTCAAAATACAGTTAACAAACCCCTGGCATACCACTCCTAGTTCTGAATAAACGGTGTCATGTCCATATACAATCCATCAGCCTTCTCTCAATACCCTTCAAAGTTTCAAGATCATTCTATCCAAACCCTCCATAGTCTAGATGCCAAAACTTTAGCTATAACTTTTATCTTAATCGATAAAATTAGTTGGCCTGAAGTGTTTGAGCTCCTCTTCTCCCCAAATTTCTTGGAAATTGGAGTTATAACAGTTTAGTTGATCACTTAATCCTCCAGTCCAGATAATCCTCCTTGTGAAGAAATTGAAATACAGGGGAACAGGCAACAAATCCTTTTTTATGGTCCAATGTTTGTACCACGCTGTTGTGCAACCATATAGTCCTGGTGGCCTTCCCCATATCAAAAACCGATCTTTAGCTTCCTCTTCTTTGAATGGGTGTTCAAGCCAGTAACTATGAAGATCAGAAATACCATGTCGTAACCCATTCAGTAAAGGACACCAGATGTAGGGATTCGAGGATAGGTTTCCATACAACCAAACTACATAATCAGGTCAGTTTTCCAGCACAGCCCTCAATCGGTATTTGAGCCAATGAATTTCAGTGTTATATCTCTAGTCTACCTCCTCAATGGAAGACACTCTTTGCAGCTCATTCTTGCTGTAGTTTCTAATTCCTATTTTTTTTTTTTTGGTTAAAAGAAGCTCGTAATTCCTGCTCCCTTAACAAAATCTCTTCCAAAATAACATTGTCATATTTTTTCACTCAGTAGCCTTTCCAAAATTTTCCAAGAGAATTTCCACAAAGTGAGTATGTTTGTCAGTTCCTTCCATTAAAAAAAGGAAAGTACACTGCAATTTGTTCTAATGGACAAGACACATTCTAAACAAACAAACACTCACATTGCTTGGAAATATGCAAATATTAGCATGAAGCAGTGACAATTAAATGACCAACTGCTTGTAATTCAAATCTCCATGAGGACGCTATCCATTCCAAATATTCTATAGGAATCCAATCCATACAATATCCTCCATCTGACTTTTAGAACACTAAGCCAATAGCACTAAATTATGGGTAACCCATTTGCTTTCTACTTTTCTTGTTCTTCTGTTTTTTTGTACCAATTAACTGTTAATGTAGCAGCTTGATCATATACATTCAATGATTCAAGTAAAGAAACAGTTAAGTGATGATACTGGAACTAGGGACGACAATGGAGGGGGTTAAACTAGTGCTCCGGCCCTAACCATTTAATATGGTTTGATCCTTTTGAGGTTAGTGTCAAGAATGGTATTTGAGGGACCATGTCCACTCTGGTAATCTTGTAAGACTCATTTGTTATGGTCTTGAACTATTTTAAACGGGTCAATTATAACACTAAGCCAATAGCACTAAATAATGGGATAACCAGTTTGCTTTCTACTTTTCTTTTTCTTGTGTTTTTTTTTTTGTACCAATTAACTGTTAATGTAGCAGTTTGATCATATACATTCAATGATTCAAGTAAAGAAACAGCTAAGTGATGATACTGGAACAAGGGATGACAATGGAGGGGGTTAAACTAGTGCTATGGCCCTAACCATTTAATATGGTTTGATCCTTTTGAGGTTAGTGTCAAGTATGGTATTTGAGGAACCACTGGGACCATATCCACTCTGGTAATCTTGTAAAACTCATTTGTTATGGTCTTGCACTATTTTAAACGGGTCAATTACAGTATTGATGAAACCCGCCCTGTTGCACTATTAACAAGAACAAGGATGCCAGAACAAAAGAGGGTTTTTTTTTTTTTTTTTTTTTTTTTTTTTTTTGGGGGGGGTTAATCAGTATTTCAAAGACTCAAACAATATTAAGTTTCAAGTAGAATTGTGAACAAAAACAGTCAATCATTAATAAATAATGGTTAGGAGGGAAAATTTGCTTACAGTGCGAAGGTGATTCAAATTCCCCTTTGCTTTAAGGGTTTCAACATCTCGATCTAATTGATTTCTCCAGTCCACAAGGAGGTCCTCGTCCTACATTAGATTAAGCCACCACAAGATTCAACATAAAGTGAACCAAGGTAACAGTAAATGTAAATTAGGAATCCACAGGACAAACCTGGGGCACATGTATCATGACTTTATTTGGGAAAAGCTTGGTCAAGAGCTTTGTTGTTTTTGGGACTTCTTTGCCCCTGTCATGCAGTCTCCCAAAACTATCCTGAGAAAACCATATAATGATATTAGGTATCAACAGATCAACAATTTCCAGCTTAGTCACTCCAAAGATTAATACCGTCATCATTATAGTAACTATACAGGATAGGATAGACTCTGAAGATAATTTGGCAGTAAAAGCAATAACAGATGAAAACAAATTGAAACTTCATTGTGGTGACTTGTCAAATGCTTTGTTGTTCTGGATTCTTGACGTCAGTCATCAGTGTGTCCCTACAGACACATGCAATCAAGCACAAGTTGCACTCTAACAATAGCCTTCTCACATTATGGGGTTGGTGAGGACAAGTCGAATATGCACAAAGAGATATACTTTACTAAATTCAAACATAAGAATAGACAATCAGTAACTTCAAACCACTATGACTTCGGAATTTTCAATTCAAGAATACTTCAATTTCGAGCTGGCTTGAAACAAAATGCATTTCGAATCAGCCAGCTAACCAGATTTCAAACAAAATTTTGGCAAAAATTTTGGCAAAATGCCAAAATTTCAATCCATTTCAGTCATTTCGACTTATTTCTAATAATATTTTGAGAATTCGCACCCTTTGCCCAGGAGATCTAGAAAACCTCATTTTTTGGTTAATCCTTCAGTTCTTTCTTTTTCTTTTTCTTTTTGTGAATAAGGAAATTATATTAACAAACCAAAATATAATACAAAAGAGAGCCTTGCAAGGCAACACCAGAACACAGCCCAAAGGGGCTACTAAAAGGAAACACCAAATCCTTCCTTTTGTTACTGAATCAATGCTTAAATGTTGTCCATGGAGCATCAAATTCAATATTTGGGTGTATTTGAAGCATCATGTGGCCAAATTTCCCATCTATAGGCAACTGTGCTGGAAAGGGCACAGACAGGCACTACACCACAGCATGCACTAGCAACCTAGGGTCCGAAGCCAAACTACCATTTTGGGTGTGTTTTTTTACAATCTAAAGGCTCGCACATGTTTAGAGATGCTTAATTTGGGTCAGGGTGCTATAATTTTTAGGTATAGTTGTGCACTTTGGGTGTTGTAGAGTACCAAAGTATAGAAAGGCTAAATGTATCTTTTACCCGATTGGTTGTTGTTCCATCTCTAAGGCCATGTTTGGAAGCCAAGAAAACAAAATAATTTTTTTTCAAATGGAGGAGATTATTGTGCCATTATTACCTTTGTCTTACTATGTTTTTCCTTTTCTTTACTTCGCTTCCAAACATAGCAAAGAGAGCATTAAAGGGATCATTCATTTTATTGAAGAGATATAAATACTCTTTCAGAATGTTGAGTCCAATAGCCATGTCAAATGTCTATCTTAAAAAATAATAATAGTAGGTTCGTGAGAAAGATCCTGAGGCATAGGAGTTGTCTCTTCCAATTTAAGTCTGATGATCAGTCAAAATTTACAATCGATAATGATATGGAAAAGATAGACCAAACAAAAAAGGTGCACTTAATAATTAATAAGCAGAAGATCTGCATGAATAAACTAAGTTGCATCAACAGTATTCATAAGCACCAAAAAAAGAGAAAGGGGGGGGAAGGGGAGGGGAGAAATGCACTCTCCAAAATCCAAAGCCAACTCACAACAATAAACTATAACTAGATTGTCCGAAGAATTCATGGTGGACTCTTTACCGGGAATGCAAAATCAAGCAGCGCAGTCTGATTGCTTCCAAATTTTGTGAAAAGAAGACCCCCAGGATGTGACTGCACAAGAAACGATATAGGATTCAACGGAAGAAGAATTCAGCATTTACAAATATATAAAATAAATAAATAAATAAATAAAAAGAGGAAAAACAATCACAATAAACATAAAAAAAAACTCAAGGAATAAAAGTCCCCAAAAGCCAAAGCACCCAATCCATGGAAAATAAGTTTTCACCTTTTCCTTGCGATTATCAGTTTGACAGTGAGAGCCAATGATGATGATATTATCAGGAAGCCTTTCCAGCCGGCTTTTGAATGCTGAATATGATTCAGAATTTCCTACAATAGACTTCTCAACATCTTTCATAAACAAAATGAAAGGAGAATTTCTGCTCTCACGGGATACAACCTGGAACATTATAAATGAATTTAGTAGCAAATCAATTTACATAACATAACATTGCCAACTTTGGCACACACGTAGTTAGTTCATAATGACAGTAGCTACCTCAAACAATGTATTGATGAGTAACTTGTCAAAATCCTCCGCACCTGGGGTCTCAAGACGAAGATCATTGACTATAAAAGAAATAAACATTCAACAACTCAGTACACAATACTTGAGGCAACAAATGTTCAAACCAATAATTGCAAAATCAATATGTACACAGGATTATGTCATCACCATTGCAAAAGAATCCATGACTTCCTTCACATAAGCCTCCAAGGTCAACACCTTCAGGAATAGGTTTATCAAACCTTACACCAATTTTAGACAATGTATTATCTTCAAAAGGCAAGAGAACTTTTCCACGATATCCATATGCTGGGCCTCTGCATACAATTACCAAGAACTTACAACATTACAACAGTAAGAACAACTAATAATTTATAAAGGGAAAAACATGTAACAAACAAGATTCCAAAGAATCTGTGCAGGATTAAATACATGATGTAAAAGAACCAAAATATTCAAAAAATAAGCTTTTCTCAACTCCGAAGAACAAGAAAGCTATGAGAATGAGTGCCAGTCAGAGAGAGAGAGAGAGAGAGAGATAGAGCTTACGCATAGGCTGTCTAAGCTATAGGCAATAGGAAACGTTCTTATGAGGATGATTTTCTAAGAATGCAGATATTCTCATATATCCATCAAAGCATTCTACCTTTAACATAGCTAGTGTATCTTGTAATTATGGAAGTTTTGAGAAGCAAACGACCATATAAAAATAAAAATAAAAAAAAAAACACTTGAAACATCTGTTGTCCTTGTAAACTCACTTCAAAATTACGCAAGTGATCTAAAACAGCCATCCGAGAATCCAATGTACAGCTGAATCTAGACAACTGACTGCCATACCAATGAAAATACATGTATGGAGTTCTCCTAAATGGGCATAGCAAAGGATTAGATTGACATGGACAAATATAGAATGGCTCTAATTTCCTCCATACTATCGGATGGTTCTTGGAGACTAGGATGTCTGCCCTCCCTTCTTTATCCAGAACATAGTTGTCAAGGCGCCAAGGAGAACCAAGGCGTTGGAGGCCTGACGGTGACCAAAGTGCCCGATTTTTCAAAGCATCACAAGGGCGCATGGGCGCTTGGATGCCTGGGCAACGCCTTGACAACTATGATCCAGAAGCCCCTCAGGATGTGGAAACCTTGTGAGATGGACAGCCACCTCTGCTTGGGAAGTGGTCAGATCCAGAACAAACAAAGTTTCCCTGGTTTGAGGTAATGTGGTTTCAAAGCCACATCCCCTCGTACGATTTCATTGCCTAGACAGCCATCAGCAGTTCGATACCCTCAAAGTCATTCCTCCTCCAAAGAGGGATCTATCCGCAATCCAACAGTTGTTTCTATTCTTTTGCGGTGAATAAACAGTCGTTTCTGTTGGTCTGCTATAGAGGACATTCATCACCTCTTCATTTGGTGCTCCTTCTCTCTCGCCCGTGTTTTGGGATAGACCCACTTTCTTAAGAGGAAACTGAAGTAGATTCGTACAACTTTTAATGGTAAATCCCTATGCAATAAACTTGGAAAACTGCCTTCTGCACATCCATATAACACATTTGGATGGAACAGAACCTTAGATCCTTGATCCCCATATCAAGAAGCTTCCTTCATATTTGGGATGCCATCCTTTTTGACATAAGGAAGAGTTTAATCCCATTTGTTAGTCCCTGCCTCGATACTGCTAGAAATGGCTTCATTGTTAATGCTTGGGACTTAGTTGCCTTAGTTGTCAAGGCGCCAAGGCAACCCAAGGTGTTAGAGGAGTTGCCTGAGCGCCTAGGCGTCTTAAGGCGTACCCAAGGCATACCAAAGGCGTTCCCAAGGCGTTGTAAGTGTACATCTTAATAAAAGGTTTTACAACTAGAGGGGGTTAGCGCATCAATTTTTATTGTTTTTAATACACAAGGTTTCAAGTATCGACATGATACAAGCTGTATCGGCCGATACGTATCGGTATCGACACTAGTCGAAATGATACTAACCGATTCGTAACTCATTTTTCAAAATAAAAAGTGTATCCACATGTATCAGTAGTATCGAACCGATACGGGTCAATACAGTCCGATACGCATCGATATAGCCCGATATGGTCCACATAGACCGATACAGATACACGTATTAATTTTAAAAAAAGAAATCAAAGAACCTACAAAAACAGAATCGGCCAAGAAGAAGAAGAAGAAGAAAGAGAGACAAGAAGAAATAGGAGGAGCTACCGCCACCGTCGCCGATCGAGAAGTAGGAAAAAAAAAGAAAGACAGCAGCCACCGCCAACGATCGAGAAGAAGAAGAAAAAGAAAAACAATAACAGCAGCCACTACCGCCGCCGCCAACGATCGAAAAGAAGAAAAAGAAAGACAGCAGCAACAGCCACTGCTGCTACTGCCAGAGGAGGAGCAGAGCAGCCATTGCCGCCGCCATAGAAGGAAGAGAAGAAGATTGGCAGCACCGCCGCCGCCGCCAGTGCCAGAGGAGGGGAAGAAGAAGAAGAAAAGAAGAAATAGAAGGACTTACCTGTGTAAATTTCTTCCCAGCAACTTTGTTCGCAGCCCCATCTATCCTGTATGCACTTGACGAAAGAGCTTTACAGGCGATCTCTTTTCTTCACTTTTCTTCTCTCTCTCTCTCTCTCTATATATATATATAGATGGTCTATGGTACATGATCCCATGTATGGCATCCTACTGATATAAAATATGTACAACTCATAAAAAAAATTAGAAATGATATTAAACTTATAAAGAAAAAAATTAAAAAAATACAAACATTACAAATAACAGAGTATATTTTTTATCAACCTATGATTATACATAGTGTATTGAGTTCATTCACTCAATGTCTTTGTAATTGGATCATAAATTGGTTATTTATAGTGTTTCTATGTTTTAAATTAGTGTTTTTCATATTCTTTATGCATTCCCATGCATATTTTGTCCGTATCTTAGCGTATCCATGCGTATCCACCGTATCCACGATACAATACGATATGATACGTCTCTTAAAATCGCCCAATCTATACGGTGCTGATACACAATACTTAATTCCTTGTTAATACATATGCATGTTTCCATGCATTATGGTGTATACATGTACTTTATACATCCAAAAAAAATGCTAAAAAAAATGTATTAATTAAAAAAATAAATAAACAAATGAAACATACAATAAAGTGACCAACCGCCTAGCTCTATCTGACTCAATCGGAGGTGATGCCTTAACAACTATCGACTTACCTATTTTTATTTTAGGGTAAAACATTCGAATCTCCACTGTACTTAGGGTTAATTACAGGCAGACCCCTAGTAGTTTAGAAATTACACTCAGTTCAACCAAAAAACGGTGTTAACAGTAGATAATGAATTGACTCATTTACCCTTGGTGTTCCCATATAAGATGGGTCATTTTATTCCATTGAACTCCTACAACCAACATTCAAATACTGCAACCAACTTTCGAATCCTACAAAAAACGACTCCAGTGGCTCCCTTGCAACTCAACTCTGGCGACTCCCCGCAACTCCAGCTACCATACCGCAACGCCAACAGCTTTCCTGCAACTCCGACGGCTCCCCTTTCAACTCCCAAATAATTTCTAATAGGAAGCCAGAAATCATCGAAAGAGGTCCACAATGCAGAAAGCCAAGTAGAGGATGTGGATATGCGGTTGGGAATGGCGAATGTTCTGATGGCTATGAAGCATCTGCCCCTGCAAATGCTCCTAATAATTCCAATTTTCCAGAGTTTGTATATAGCTATAGTGACGAGACGGATAGCTACATGGGTTTGATCAACCTACCAGATGTGGATGAATCCAGCAATTCTCTTCAGTACAACCTCCTTACTTCATTACCTACATAATCTTTCTCTTCAGAGCCATCAATTCAGTCACGAATCTAGAAAAAAGTTGAAGTGCTTCAATGGAAACCAGGAAAACAAAAACAAAAGAAAAAAAAAATCCGCCACCACTGAAAAACAGCAGAATCTAAACTTCCACAGAAACAGAAAGAGAAATTTAAGGTCTATGTAGTCCGCATCTTTCTATTCCAATATTATTTGCTGTATTTTTTTGTCTTCTGATCCTGAAATTTAATGTCTGAGAACATGATTTGCAATGATGCAGACCGATTATGAAAAGGAAAATGGATAACAGCCAATCACATACGAGGACATCGAGAGAGAAAACTGTACGTCTTTATCCACCCCAGCCGACGGATTAATTGCCAGTGAAATGTTGGGATGCATCGAGGAAGGCCTCCCCGTGTCAAAGACACCGGGAAACTAAGCGGCTCATGTCGTTCGAATGCCCCTCCATAAGTCCTCAACAAACTGATGGAGGAAGCATTTAGTTAAAGAGCAACGCTAAGCAAATTTCAGTTTTCTAACTTAGCTTGGACTGAGGTGTAAGCAGTGAATCCATGGTTTCTTCTTTTGTTGCTACAACTTATCTCTCTTACCTTTTCAGCTTGAAAGGGTGCAATTTGCTTTCACATTAATGTCCTTATCACCATTCGCCATGTTCTCCAGTAGGGAAAGGTCAAACAAAATTATTTCTCAAAAGAAATATTGCAGGTAGTGGAAAAAAGATAGAAATCAAGAAGAAGAAAACCTCAACTTCAATTTCAAATGAGAGCAAAACTGGAACTTCATTGCCAGATAAGGTGGGATACCTGAAGGCGGCGAGTACCGACCATCCTGGGAGATCGTTGAAGGGTCCCCACCAAGATACGGCAAGCACCAGATGGTTCGAGAAATCGATAAGGATGTACAAAACTTAGTCCCACATTGGTTAGGGGGAAGAGACTGGGCTAGTTGATAACCCCTAGCCTCCCCAACATGTCAAAACATGTTTTAAAGCCTTAAGGCCCATGGGCCAAAGAGGACAATATCTTGACGGTTGCTTGGAGATTGGGGCATTAAGCCCAAGCGATGTCAGCAACTAATGGACCACACCAGACAGAGTGGAGCTGAGTGTAATCACATTCTTCCAATAAGGGAGGTTTGTGGAACTTCTAAACTATTAGGGGGTCTGCCTGTAATTAGCCCTAAGTACAGGGGATGTTGGAGTAATTTACACTTTATTTTAATGTAGATAGGACTTCCCCTTTGGTTATCTCTCGGGTAGCCACGTGTAGGCTCCTGCTTTGTATCATCTTTGGGTTATGTTAATATAAATTCCTTACTTACCAGAAAAATACATGCATGTACATAAGCTTCATACCTTGACGGAGCTGAGGCTGTTGGATACAAACTACTAGGGACTATACCCACAAATCTCACTCTGTCACCTGAATGTTTCATGGGCAAAATATTCAGGTATGGTCAAACCATGATACAATAAAAGCCATAGAAACAAAGCATGATAAAATCATTCTCAAAATAGCTATAAGATGGCATACCCATCTTGAAAATATGATTTTTAGATGTCCCAGAGGATGCAGGCATGGTGTTTGTCTCTAGCTTTGGATGAGAATCCAGAGCACAAGTAGGCACATCTGCAGGGCTTGGTCCATCTGACTCTCCACCAGATGGAATAGTGGTTTTAACCAAGTCCGTCTGCCCTGGACGGGGCTTTGAACAGATGCAGGATTTTTCTGCTCGTAATCCATCTTTCAGAAGCTCCACTTCCTTTGAAGACAGAACCTACAACAAATTTATAATTAATAATTCTTGTCAATTAACTGTTTTCCTCCTAGATATAATTACTGTAGTAGCATTGCCTAACAACAACAATAATGACAAAACAGATGATAATAAATTAATGAGTTTAGAATTCCCAAATTCCCAAATACAACTATGTATGGCACAAATGCAGAACCGTTCCACTCATAGATTTAGGTCTGGAAGGGTCGTATATCTTACACCAAGAAATGAGTGGCTATCAAATATAAGCAATTTAGCCCCAAAGTGATTAGCGAGTGCCTTTGATAACATCTCCTGATATATCTCAGAACCTGCACAAATAAACAAATACAATTGCATCAGGATACTAGATGAATACAACCTCTGAGGAAAACATTGAAGTCCTTCTCAACCCACCTGCAGGGCCAGAGAGCAAAATTCTTGGGCTCACAGTAGGAAGTTCGGAGGTATATTTTGCATATTCTTTTCTTTTCAGGTGTATAAATACTGCACTAATCAGGACGTTTTTGGTGTTCTCACTGTCACAAAAGTCATAGAACACTAGTTATAGACATGTCATGAAGTATTAGCAATCATGTATGATGCATAGGCAATGAAATCTAGTGAATAGCCATCTTCAGGAGTACATTGAGGTTGTTTTGGAGAGATATGATAGAATTCCCATGCATCAAGTTCATCAACACATATGGCAGATCAACATACAAGATAATATTGCAGAACATCAAAGTTCGAAGATATTTAAATGCAGAAAAACAAGGCACTGAGAGATTCACACACACAAACACTGATGCATAATTTCAGCACTTCCAGCAGAAGAAAGAGAAGGCAACAGGCCAGAATGGACTGTGGGGCCTTGTATTGTACCGAGTGTGCATCAAGTTCATCAACACGTATGGCAGATCAACATACAAGATAATATTGCAGAACATCAAAGTTTGAAGATATTTAAATGCAGAAAAACAAGGCACTGAGAGATTCACACACACAAACACTGATGCAGAATTTCAGCACTTCCAGCAGAAGAAAGAGAAAGCAACAGGCCAGCATGGATGGACTGTGGGGCCTTGTATTGTACCGAGTGTGCATCAAGTTCATCAACACGTATGGCAGATCAATACAAGATAATATTGCAGAACATCAAAGTTTGAAGATATTTAAATGCAGAAAAACAAGGCACTGAGAGATTCACACACACAAACACTGATGCAGAATTTCAGCACTTCCAGCAGAAGAAAGAGAAGGCAACAGGCCAGAATGGACTGTGGGACCTTGTATTGTACCGAGTGTTTTCCTTTGGGGGACGGTTTCTGCCATTAATTGGGGAGAATATTATTCTCTAACTAATCCCGACAGTAAAATTGAGGCATTAGACAAATCACACTATACTATGATAGAAATAGGAGAATTTTAATATTTACTATCAAAAGTACCACTCTTTTGCTTGATATATTTATCTTGTTCTTTACTTTTCGAATAGGATTAAAATATTACATTCTACATCAAGATTCCTAAATCCAAACCAAATTTCAGAAGCAATCAGACCTGACGGTTGGCAATCTGATAATGCAGCCTATATAATTAGAAGGTAAAATATAAAAACAGAAATTGTAACATCACTACCTAGAAATAGAGTTTTTTTAATACGTGTTTCTTGCATTGTAGTCAAAGCCCCGACATGTGATTTAACAGGACTGGGGTTTGAGTTTTCACCGTTAGCCGTGCTTCATTGAACTTATAAATTCTTCCTTGCAATAGCAGTGGCCATGTTCCAATGGGCTGCCTGCCAAGTAAGAACAATCGAACCCTCAGATAAGAACAACAGGACAGTCCAACTGTTCAGTTCAGACATGGCCAGTCAACAATTCTGAATCAAAGACCGGTCATGACCTAGAACTCGGCTCTTCAAGTGCAGGGCTGTAATTGGATTAAATCCAGGTATATCCAAATTCAAATAGATTAACCATCTATAAGGACCAAATTTGACCCGAGATCCTTGGCCTACTGCTGGTAGACTCAGATTCAGATTGATCTCAAATTTGATTGGATATACCCATCCTTCTTCAAGCAAAATAACACCATAAAAGCTACTAGTTAAGGCCCAAAACAGCTAAGCTATATAGATCTGATATACAGATTAAGGACAGATAGCAGAATACTGATAGTAGGAAAATTGAGTCCATTTGTTGGTGCATATGGGGACACAATAGAGGGATTGCATAAATAGAGAGAAATAACCCAGCATTAGATTCATACCTCAAATAGTAGGGGAAACTGTCAAAAGAAACTTGCAATTCTTTTCCATCAAGAATACCAGCTTGAATATCTTCTTTGAATGCTGCACATTTGGAAGAAACACCTGATGTTGTCGTTTGATGTGAATCCTTCGACCATTCCTTTCTTTCTTCTAACACATGTTTAAAGATATTCTTGCTCAATTCCAGGTCACAACTACTTGATCCAGCCAACATCCGCAAGAAAGGCCTTAATGAATCATTCACCCCCAAAAGTTTTACGTCTGACCCTACACCAGATTCTTGATTGTTGTCTACATGGAGGCTTTGGCCGGTAGTTCCAACCTCAACAGTTTTATCACTCCCTGCACTTGGATCAGAATTACCTTTCCTCTCTGGACAATCAAGGTCCATTTCTGGCCCATCGTGAGCAAGAGAACAAACAGGAATTTCAGTACCTTGTTGGCTTTCACTAATATTTTTCACTGGAGGGGCCAAAAGTGATAAATCTTGTCTAAGGCTCGATAAAGATGCCAATATAGAGGCTCCAGCCACAGCTGAAGGATCCCCAGACCTCCTTTCAAGGCGTAGCCCTTTACCCACATTGATTTGAGCCTCTACAACCCCAACTGCTGAAGGTACTTTAAGTGCAGCCTCGGCTGTGAATTGCTGGAAAATCTGTGTTTGGAAACATTAAGAGAAACCATCCAAAGGAAGATAAAATAAGAAATGAAAAGCGATCACATCAGGTAATTAAGCCGAACTAAAGTCAGCCGGAAGGATACATAAGCATGGTTTCCTGCTGAACTGAATATCACTTCATCCCCAGAGCTAAGGACGCTGCTGGAGTTCTTCTTGACAAGCTTCCCATTTATTTGCACAGACCCCTTGCTCCCTGTGCTTTCGAGCATGGCAATAACATGGCCGTCATGCTGACCATGTCCAAAAATAATGAGTAGTTATACTGCATGTACACATTGGAAATTCATGTCTAAAATACGAGGAACCAAAGGCACCCACGTAGATCACTCTGAAATCTATTTACCACCCAAGAGACGATGACAACCTTAAGATGTAAAACAAGCTTAACGTACAAATAATACCTGTGTATGCTTGATCTTGCAGAGTATCGCACTGATGTTTTGGTCCTTCAAAGAGAAGTTGCACTGCCTGTTTGAACCGATAGTGAAAACAGGTTTACAAATGGGAACATGTGGATTCTGCATCACACAAAGGATTAGTTCCGGTGGGTTAAAGAGGGGCAATCAAAAAAATGAAAATGCAGATAAATCAGTAAGTAGGACCACAAAGAAATTTTTTTTTTTTTTTTTTGGGTGGGGGGAAGTAAAGCTTGCAACACAAAACTCGGTAGAATACACATGAAAGAATTGAAATGAATAAACATTAGAAGAACTAAAAAACATGACTACTAAGTATGTTATATGAGCCAGAATTACATTACTTGAGAGTACTGCGACAGCAGCTTGCACCAAGGATTTGAAGAGTCAGAATTCGGGTTCTGCTTCTGAGAAGCACCCCATGAAGAGAAAGAACTCCTTGCTTTGTCCCCCAGTATCGCGGAAGAACCTTCAAACAACAACACCAAAAAGTTGCTCAAAAATCCAAATTCACCAGTGAAAAAACCCCAGAACCAATAAAGCACTCACTTAAGCATGCAAAAAAAGTATGCCCAGCAAAAGGGGGGAGGGGACAAAATTTTCACCTTCTGCGATCGGCGATATTACAGGAACGGCCGGAGGGGTCCTGTCTTCCCCTTTCTCCCCCTTCTCCGAATCCATGGCATCACCAGCACCGCTGCCATAGATCGGAGGGTCGATTGGAATGCAATCTACAGGGTCTGACGGCGGAGACGAGCACAATTCCTTAGAATTATCCGAAGATCCCGACGTCTGTGAAGATTTCTCAGCTACGGCAACGTTTTCAACCTGAACATTCCAAAAAATCAAAGGTAAATATCACGAATAACACGCGAAATTCAAGATTTAAAAGTTTGGTTCTGTATTCCATATTCCAAGACCTTTTGTCGCTTCGGCGACAAGGGTTTTTCATCTGAAGACGAAGATCTCTTGCTGGTATTAGTCGATAGCGAACCGCTTCGCCTCGTCGATACCATGACTGCTTCGTCTTTTCCTCTTCTCTTTCTCTTCCTTTTTCTTCTTCGCCGATCCGATTATTTCTTCGGTGGTTCGTTCCACACAGATGAGATATATAAGCAATACCTCTTCCTCTTTGTTTTTTAATCATTTTAAATGATATTATATATAATTTCTTCCATTGATTATAACGTTTAAACTTAATTTCCATTCAGGTTCATACATGCTATATTTCTATAATTCTATCCCATATACACGTCTTCTTTTTCTCTTAGGCTATGTTTGTTTTCATTTTTTATTTTATTTTATTTTTATAAGTTTTTGTTTGTATAGATATTTGGTATCATTTGTTTTGAGTTATTTATGAAAAAAAAAAAAAAAAAATAGAGGTCCAAATCCAAAAAGAAGTAAAAGAGGCCAAGAGGTCTCAATTTCCTTTTGATTTTTGATGTGTTTTGCCCAAGTTCAAGTTGCATATGTATTTTAAATCTCCATCCACTCTAAGATTTGAGGTAAAAAGGCAAAATAATTTTATAATTCATTTCCTATCTTTTATGTCAAACCAAATGAACATCCTCCTGCCATTATTCATTCTAGATCGAGACTTTTTATCTTGTGAGTCTATCTTCGCTAACATTACAATGATCGACAAATGAATCCATTCACTCTTAGCATCGAGCTCCCTCCAAAAGGCAAATAGCGCCACGTAGCATCAAATGCCACCCATCGCTTTGGGCATCAATTGAGTACACATGGGAGCCAGTGCTGCCGCAAGTCACAAACCACAAAATAGCAGCAGCATGTGCATGAGACATCTAGTCAGTAGCACCTAGCAGACGCTCTAGCTGCCATTGCCGTTATTGACAGGCTCAATCCCAAGCAGGTTTTGAGGTTGTTATTGGATTCAAGGAGGTCGTGGATATCTCAAAAACTAAGTACTTGTGAATCTGGACATTTTGGTTATGTAATTTCGATCTTCTCTGATGTATTGAGGATCATTCTATGACAAGTGGGAGAATTATTTCTACGGGTATTGAATGATATACTTTTCTTTTACAACATTGTATTGAAGTCCCCTCAAAGTTCGCAACTGTTTGGGGGAATTTCGAACCTTGAAAATGATATTAGATTATAGAAGCAATTCAAGGATAAATTAGAAACTGTCATGGTTACAATTGACAAAGAGTTCATTACTCAAAATTGTTCTAATTGGTTGAAATTTTTTTGTGAAGAGACTATTAGTAAGATAAATGCTAAGTATTTATTGATGTAATCGTCAATGGCACAGAGCTTGCATTGGGTGAGAGGCAAATCCGATAGACTTTGAATAGTCAGGAAGCAAGGGTTGGAGAGGAGTTTGGAAAGCCTCAGGAGTGTTTTTTGATCTGAATTTGAGTTACCTTGGAAGTGTATCAATAAGAGATTCCGATGATAACACTTTTGCCATTATTCATGGATGCATTGATGTGAGAAAGGGAAAAGATATGAGAAAGAAGATGACTATATACAAATTATTTCTCCATATCAATACCAAACTTATTTTTCATTTTAGAATATATTTTGTTAATTAGTTACCTAACAAGATTTTATTTTTGATCAAAAATGGTTTTCAAAATTGTTTTTTGATAAATAGATAAAAATAAAAAAACAAAAATGATACTAAACAGAGCCTTTGTAAATATCGTATATACGCACTCATGCATATCTACGTATTATCAAATCATTTGCATGTACATGTACTCTCTATATCGATTTGCTTAGATGCAAGGGGAATTGAAAGGAATGGAAGTGAAATTTTTATACTTTAAATAGAAACTTTTCTAATGATTGCAACAAATGCTATTACATTACTATCAAACTAATTTCAAATTATTCCACATTTAGCTATTAATTCATGTTTTATTTTGTATCCAAATCCCTTCTACATAAAAAATAAAATAAATTTTACATCTTATAAGTATCATTACTAAATATGTGAAGAAAAGTAAAATAAATTTTACATTTTATATAATCATATTATATTGTCATTACAAAAGTTTCCATTTAAAGTATAAAAATTTCACTTCCCTTTCCTTCAATTCCCCTTCAACCAAACAAAACCTATAGGATTCT
Source organism: Protea cynaroides (assembly GCA_028583415.1). Classification (NCBI taxonomy): domain Eukaryota; kingdom Viridiplantae; phylum Streptophyta; class Magnoliopsida; order Proteales; family Proteaceae; genus Protea; species Protea cynaroides. The sequence continues at coordinate 3,408,813 of CM053273.1, read as the reverse complement.
ATCACCGTCAATGTGGTGTGGGACCCACCTATATAGTATGGGATCCTATGTAGGATACAAATCCATGCAGGTGAACTATTCTCTACAAACAAATGATCAAAGTATTCGATCCGGCATCAACTTCTTGACCTGGGTATGAAAAGGCCGATCCCCTTCACAAGCGTAGATAACCTATTATGGTCATAGGATATTAATTGGTTCAGTTTGGTTTTATACATAATTAATCAGTTCGATTGTGGTTTAGAATCGTTAAATTGTTATTAATTGATTAAATAAAATTTAAAGGAAACCAAGTACTACTGATTAGAAAACCAAATAAAAACAGTTAGCTACCTAACTAGTTATATAATATTTCATATGTAGTATACAATTTTAATATGTTATGCCTTGACATAATGTCATGCCACTGTGATTTGATAATTTTTTTAGAGTTTTGTTGTTGAATTATTACGATCATAGAATATTCATTCATTTTCTATAAACCATTTAAGAAATTGTTTATGAATTGATTAATTGAAACCAGTAAGAAACCCACAAAGCAATTGTTAATTCGTTCGATTTTGGTTTGAAAAACAAGAACTGATTATTAATTGGTTCAGTTATGATTTCTATGAATAATGACCTCGAATCAAACTAATCCGAGCCTATAATCTGTTTATGAACCAATTGACATCCTTAGCGACTCCTATTTGGGAATTGTTTGGATGGTTTAAGGAGTAATTTATTGGTGTATAACACATCTTGTGAATTACAATACCTATGGAGGGGACCTGAATCCTCTCTAGTCAAACAGCCCCTCCAACCCAAGATCAGATGGCTGGAGAGCCTTGACATTACATTTGTATGTGTGTCGATCCCTCAGCCCGTCTGATCTCATCGGAGAGGATATTTTTCCCTACGGTTGAGCCCTTGTGTAAGAACCGTGCTTTAAAACCCGGTTTAACCATGGTTTTATGCGATGGCAGGTGCCCCAATCATAACCGGACCGGAAAGCGAAGCCGGGCAAGGGACCGCGTAAGAAGCCGGGTGAAGAACCAATCAATTTCAGGTACGAAAAATGTGTAAAATTGGCTAAGTTCATACCGGTCTCACCCATACCGGTCTCACCATACCGGATGCACTATCCTGCAACCGGTATGGCATACCGGCCTCACCCATACCGGTTTCACCATACCGGATGCACTATCCCGCAACCGGTATGGCATACCGGTCACTATACCGGTCTCGCTATCCCGCGACCGGTATGTGCGAGACCGGTATGTGTTCGGAGTCGTGTTTCTCCCAAAAATGGAAACTTAAAGTTTCCATATGAGGGGAGCGTGTTTTGACGGCCCCCCTATTAATAGAGGGGAGACGCTCCGTGAACCCCTTTGTTCCGAGAAGGAGTTGAGGGTTCAAGGAGGTTGACGCCGCCAAGGAAGGAGCCGTCGGTGGAGGAACTCGCCGCCAACCGACAACCGCACCGGTAAAGTGCTCTATCCTTCCCGTAGGGTTGTTTATCGGATCGGAGCCGCGGCGGCGTGAGATCCGATGGAAAATGCTTAGATTCATTTCGCCTTTATTTCGGATCCGGTTGGTTTTTGGCATTCTAGCCAAGATCCGTAGGACCCTTCGAGACCGGACCTTAGCGGAAGATAGGTGAAACCTTAGGAGCTACCGTGGAGACCTCGATCTCGAAAAATCACGCCGTAGGGTATATCCTTGGGAAAATCCCGCGATATGGGCCGCGGTGTATACCGCCGGCACCATACCGGTCGCACTCACCCGGATCCGGTGAGACCGGTATGTATGCATCCGTATGCATACGGCCGACACCATACAGGTCGCACTCAGCCGATCCGAGTGAGACCGGTATGTGTGCATCCGACGCATACCGCGCACCATACCGGCTGCACTCGGCCGGATCCGAGTGAGACCGGTATGTGTGCATCCGTATGCATACCGGTCTCACCCATACCGGTCTCACCATATCGGTCTCACTATCCCGCGACCGTATGTGCGAGACCGGTATGTGTTTTGAGCCCTGTTTGTCCGGGAAAGCCGGGTTTTGGCTTCTAAAACTCTAATAAATGGAAATTAACATGAAAATATGGTTGTGTAGGACTTATATGTGAAACTTCCGACGCCGAAAAAGGATTAACACCACGCTCGGGTAAGGGACAAGACCGAAACTTAAATTTAAGATTTAATAATAAACCTTAGAGAGCTCTTTAATTTTCATCAAATTATATGCTTGTTTGATGGATTGTGCATATCACATGTCATATAGTATAAATTTATTTGATTTATCCGTCATGCATTTCATATGCTGGTGTGATGGATGTTAGACATGTGATTGTTTTAGTTGGAGTGTGGAATGGGAAGGGCCGGGGCCTGGGATCATTCCTCACTCCGACGCCTTCGGAGCACCTTATCTTAGCATGCTTGTTTTGGGTGGGGTATCGGGGGAGGTTTGGCGGGTGGTTCCGATGTTGACGTTGATCCGGCCACGTGATGTGGTATGGTGATCTCCGATGTCGACGTTGACCCGGCCATGACGCCTAGCTCTATCCTTATGCCATAGGGAGCGATGGATAGGGCCTACTTGCGTATAGTTCCATCTTGGTATGCTTGTTGCGGGTAGAGTATCGGGGGAGGTGAGGTAATGTGGTCTCCAGCCTGGCCCGCACGCCTAGCTCTATCCCTATGCCGTAGACGGCCGTACTAGGGTGGAGCCTACTTGTATTGACATCTAGGACCCGGTTAGAAACGAATCCCACTTGCAAGTCCTTGCCAATGGGGTTTAGGTATTGGTACGGTATGGGGTATCGGGAGGAGGACGTGGGATTGTGGTTCTTCCCCGCCCGGACTCGAGTCCCATCTCTATACCGGAGTGAGTGATGTGGGACAACAGTAGTGTGGTAGGAGTCCGACTATTGGGTGTGCTCACACTCTCGTGCATGGAGGTGCGGTGGCCGCAAACCTTACCATAGCACAATTGCAAGTTATACCCGGCCCAAAGTGTAATGTTAACTCATGCATGTGGATGTTGCATTGGTCTTGGCTTTACCGAGGCGTGTTGTAGCTCACCCCGATATATATATTCTCTTTTTCGATTTGGATGCGGGGTATACGGTGGAGGACTACGTGACCGCCCCACTTTACAGGGCGATGGCCGCCCGGAGACACAGAGTGTGGAGGACGAGCATGATGCGTATGCGAGTGCTCCTTCCGTGTCTTTCCTCTTGATTTGGTTATTTTCAATTAAAGCTTGTAATAAATATTATTTAAATTCGATGGATGATGGAATAACCGGATTAATTATTTAATTTATTATTTAGTTCAGCTCATTGATATATTATTTCCGCGCAGTATTACTCGGGTTTTGATGGTTTGCTCAGGGATGATTGGTTGACACGGTCTTTCGAGATCCTGGTGTGAACCGTGGTTTAGTACCGGTTCACTCACACTTCTGGTTCAGCCGGAATTGGGGTGTGACACCTTGCAATTGTTACAATGACAGGTTATGGGCTCCTACACCATCCTAGGTCGTGACCCAACCGGATTAGCAATTTAGCACCGATCAAGTCTCATGTTTACGTACATGGGTGTCTCCTAATCATCAATTGTAATCTAGCGATTCCTTTTTAACAAGTAGTGTAGAGGAATCTATGGAGGGAGGAAGTTAGAAGGATGTTTTCCTCATTTTTTTTCACACCTCACGATTTATTTGCCCTCCAATTCTATTTAGATAAGGGATAATCATGTACTTTTATCTATTAGTGAAACTTTTATACAAAGTAAATTTGACGTAGTTGTAGACCTAATGAAGATTCAATAGGGCAAGGTATAACGACCATGGTTTTAGTTCACGGTATTGGTTGCTCTCAAAATCAGTACAAAATCAATATTGGATCGATACAAAACCAATGACAAAATGACACGTATTCAGTACTAAATTAAAATGTATTAAAAAAAATCTAAAAATCTAAAATCATAACCATAGTTGCTTTGACTGTTGTGTTTTATGTTTAAGCCTTTAATGTGCTTTGATTAATTCTAGCCCAAACTGGTTGATTTTTAGTAGTATTATACTACCATCAGGGCCAATCGGCAGTGGCATGCTTCCATGAGAAATTAAAAAATTCTCTCAAATTGTTTGGTTGACGAAAAAGAGAATCTTCCAGTCGTTTGGTTTGATGGAAAACAAGTTTTTTCGTTGTTTGATTTGATGGAAAACAAGCTATGTAAAAACTTTCCCACAAGAAAATGTCTAAATACTTGAAAAATTCATTGTATTTCTATCAACAAATAAATAAATAATATTATTATTTTTTAGGAAAAATTATATATATTTCAGGTGCATATGGTTTTCTCATTCTCTCTCCTCGTCGAGGAGAAATCCCATGAACATGACAAATCCTATGGGCTTTTATGGCCATAATAATTCATAATATAAAAAAAAATATCTTTACAATCTATCGCATCTCATACTTTCGCTCCTCTTGAAAGTTTATTTATTCTTCTCGTTGACCTTATGGGCCCTCATTGAAGATTTCAATTTACGTTATGCATTATGAGAGATTCCCCTACAATGGGAATCCTCTCCCTTAATACTATCACTATTGAGGGATACTATTATTCTCATATTTCATTTATAATAAGCTTTGGCAACTTGTTTTTCTTTGAATGAAAAATAAAATAAAATTTAAAATGAACAATAAATAATTAGGGTACCCAAATAATTACTATAATAAATAACATTAAAAGAAGCACCATGGGAATAGAAATGCATTTTGAAGAATACGATTACAAACTTAAGGATGAGGATGAGGATTGAGGTCTTACAAAGTTGCATATTACTCCGCAAAAAGAAGGATAAATTTTTCTCATGGTTGGAAGTAGGGGTGTCAATTGGTTAGTATCTGGTCTAATTAGTCATCATTAATTTAATACCTTGTACCATGATTGGCATTTAAATTAATCGGCCCTCATTTGTGAGTCATGGACACAATTATACTGTTTGGTCGGGCGTAATCGATCACCATCAATTTAATACATTGCACCGTAACTAGCATGTTTAACTCATCGGTACACATTTGTGAGACACAGGCACGTTTATATTTGGTTCGGTTGAGCCTAATTTGTCACCACCAATTAATACCTTGCACTATAACTGACATGTTTAATTGATCGATCCTCATTTGTGAGACATGAACACGTTTATATTCGGTCTGATCAGTCTCGGTCCCTAAATGGTCTATTAATGTGTTTAATGATGCAAACCAACCGGTCCACAATTAGTTATGTTATTCAATATTGTACTTATCGCCTCAATCCTATCAACTGGTCCATAATTAGTTATACTATTCAGTCTTATGCTAATTGTCTCAATCTTATCAACCGGTCCACAATGAAAAAAAACACAACCCTTGGTCAAGTTTTGCTATAATTGGTCATTATTTATTATACTTTCACAACATAAAAGTTTATTTTAAGTTCTTAATTAAAAGAACATAACCTAAACGAAGAAGGAGAAATGAGAAACATTTAGCCATTTAAGCCAGGGTCTAGGCCTTTAGGGGATTTAACTTAATAGTCATTTAATATGTCGGTATTGGGTTCCATCCATAATCGATCGTTGCGGTCAAGCGACAAACGGGCTACACCCTTACCATGGAAGAACAATTAATAGTTGGTCCAGGCCTAAGCCCGACAAGTTTTGTAAACGGTATGGGTCAGTCAGGGTTTTAATCGCTCAATCCGGTTCGAAGGACATGGTGCGAGCAAAAAATTGACACTCTTAATTTGGAGCATCTTATTTTCATAAAGGTACGAACCTCGGGAAAAAAAATCCTTTAATGTTGATTAGTTCCGACAGTCATGATCGCATGGCTGGTGTCATTCAATGCACATACCGAGACAAGTTCACATGGCACACATACCAATGTTTGGTATGCATGTTGAGTGGCTCCAACCGTGTGATCAAGATCGATGGAGCTGGCATGACAAGAGAGGATTACGATCTCAAAACCCCCTACCATTATATTTGAAATTTCTATAATACTCTTCTATTTTATCCAATTATCTATAAAAAAATCAGTTTTCAAGAACCATTCCCTTAGGCTGTGTTTGGTGTCATTTTTGTTTTTGATTTTTGCCTATTTATCAAAAAGTATTTTTGAAAATCATTTTTGATAAAAAAAAAACAAAATGTTGTTTAAGAATTACAATCAAAAAGAGATTGTAGAATAAGAAACAGATTTGGTATGACTGTAGCTAAAAATAATTTTTATGAATTTAATATATCCATCTTCTCTCTCACTCTCACTATCAATTCATCCAATTTTCGCTGATAGGAAGAAAATGCCTTGGATCTTTGAGAAATAATCAAATTCTAGAGAGCCAAAATCCCTACCTCTACATGATCTTAGGAAGGAGTGAGATTCTTACGAGCCCTAGTTTTCCAATCGATCTTGCACCTGAAACAGCAAAAACCTTAGATTTGCAAGGGTCCCAAAGAGAACCCTAAAGTAATGGCTTGTTTAGCTCTCTCATTACAACTTGCAAACGGATCTAATAACCTTCTTCAGACTCGCGAATGGTTCCCTCCTGCGAGAGCTCTATACGCTCTCAATGCTTTTCTCTAGACTCGAATTGCTTTTGCTAGCGGAAAACACGATTCAGCTGAAGATGGTGATTTGTCTTTGGGTGATAATCCACTCGTTGCATCGAGCGGGTAAGTAATTGTTGGTGTTGAGAGCAGGTGTCGTGTTGTTTATCGACTTGTTAATGGGATATATGTTTTGGGAATTACTTCGGTTGATAGAGATGATTGCGTGAACAATGTCTTTGAATGTATTGGAATTGTTAATTAGGTGGTTAGTGTCATAGTTGCTGCCTGTCGTGGCGTCGATGTCACGCCTGAGAAGCTCCAATGAAAGTATACAGAGCTATATACGGCTTTGGATATTGTTCTGAGAGGTGCGAGTTGCATTAGGCTTGCAGCCATGGTTGCATGAATGCATGGTGAGAGCACTGCTAAGATGGTACATTCGGCAATTGATACCGAGAATAAGATCAGAGGAGCAAATGGAAAAAGATCAGAGGAGCAATGGCAATTGATTGATTAATTTTAAAATGAAATGCCACTAAATTGATGTTTGAACGACCAATTTTATGCTACTAATAAAAAAGACGATGTTATCGCCAAGCTTGATTCAAAACTCACTGTGGCCTGAGAACTCAACGTCATTTGAGATACTCGGAACCAAAGCAAAATAAAATCATAAAGAATGATAAGATGCAGAGGAGCTATAATCGAAGTCATTGTCGAGATGACAAAGATCTCATTGGAATCAAATCACTTACAATGAGGAAGAGAAAATTTCACAGAGCAGGTGCCGGAGAAGATGTAGCAAGCATACTGATTCAAAGAGATTTTAACAGATTTCACAAGAGAAGATGCAACAAACTTACCGATTCAAAGATACCATTAACAGATTAGCCGGAGAAGATCAAGTATCCTTGCGGTGGAACTCCTTTTCCCTTTTCTTCGTTCGTTCGTTCTCCCTCTAGAAACTTTGGATCTGAATCGTCTCCTCCCTGTACTTCAGGGAGGAGGGAGACGCCCCCGTCGGATGGTCAACACGTGGCTCTCGGGAAAATCCGAGCCCCACGTCCGAGCTGACACCTAGCCAACAAGCCAAGCCGACAGGGGGTGTCGGCTCGAAAGTGGGGCTAGGATTTTCCCAAGAGCCACGTGTCGGTCATCCGACGGGGGCGTCTCCCTCCTCCCTGAAGTACAGGGAGGAGACGATTTGAATCCAAAAACTTTCCCTTTTTTTTCTTGTCATATAAGATTGACAGTGTTTGTGAGATGTGCTTGCAAGGTGGACACAAAAGGTAAGAGAAACCTTGGTTATAAAGTCATTTACGTTTTTACCCTCAATTTTTCAACCCAAAATCCACGTGCAACTTGAAGTTGCATAAAAACAGCCAAAACTTATTTTTGGCCAAAAATCAAGAAGAGGTAAGAGGTCTCAACCGCTTTTTGATTTCAGTTATCTTTTTGCTTTTTATTTTTATAAATAACACTCAAAAGTCATACCAAACACCTATAAAAAACAATAACAAAAATATATCAGAGAAATAAAAATAAAAATGATATCAAACACGTAATCAGATCATTTATTTAATAAAGGTCAAAATGGTCTCCAAATTTACCAAAAAGGGTTGATCCCCAAAAAGTGCATTTATGATATCTCATGTTTATCCCTGCACACGGAACTTATATTATAAATTAAAAACAAGTTCTTTCCAGTATGACTTCTAGGGTCTTAATTATATATATTCCACTTCCCCCTCTTTATAGATCTTGTGGGCCTCATTCATTCTATTGATGATTTCCTTGCTTTCTTTCCCAGATATATTCTTCATCATTATAACAATATTGGTCTATAAATGTAAGAAATAACAAGAATAATAATTTAACATTACCATCCACACTTAAATTTGTTTTAGGTGATTCGTCCATGTTTTTTCAACACATGATAAATATTAATATAATTTTTTTTCAATTTTTGCTTCAGACAAAATTTTACTGTAAATCAGTAACATGAATTTTCTTATTGCTTGGTTTCATGTGCGTGCAATTCTATAGAATTCTACTCCAATTAAAAAGATATTTAAAAAAAAAAATACTAAAACCTAAGAGTATTTGTGAACCATTAAGGAAGAAGTAGATTTCAGATTGACACGGGAAACTTGGCAAAAGGAATTTCCTAAACATACCATCCGCTATAAAAACCGATGGACAGCACACCTAGATCAAAATATTTGCAAATAAGACGTATATAGTTGAGTTTGAGCATGAAATTTGACACGTGATCAAAATATGTCATTTTCTAGATATAAATGATAAAACTTATCACATGGAACTTTCCATGTTGCTTTCCATGTGGCACAACTAGATACATATTCTATAGATTCCACAATGGGACTGAGCAGTCTAAGAAAATGTTTACCTTTATTTATTTGAATAAATAAAAATTTACCCAAAAAAATACACATTTTTAAGAAAAAAAAAATAAATATGTTGTCATGATTTTGTGACCAAAGTTCCCCTAGATGAGCATGTATGGGGAGGTTATTCATAAAATGGCAATTATGACCATTGAATATTTTATGAAAGAATTTACATATCTACTATTCAGGTTTTGAAGTTCTCCTTCCCCTGATATAGGGTGTCACTGCCCTTGCCAAAAAGATTCTCCCTCTTGTGAGGGATTCTGGAATTGTTCCCAAAATTGATTCGATTATTATGTTAAGAAATATTATTTTTTGTTCAAAATAATTTCTTCGGCATGAAAAGCTAATGTGGTAGATATAGACCATATATGCCTATTGGATTATAGTCATATACGTAATTGCCTTTTCAATATCAGCCCCATATCATTGTCTTATCAACCACATGCATGTCAATCATCCATCTTTGGTATTGGATAGGCTTTGGCATTGACGGATACCAATACCTTGAACCTTGGTTACAAGCCCTAGGTCTTCACATCAACTAAACCCAGGCCTACAAATTACAAAAGCTATGTCTAAGCCCAACCTTCTCAATATCATGTCATAACCCTAAATGGTTGTGGTTCAGACTTCAGAGGCGATTCAAAGTAATAAAACTAAGCCAGATGACTTCTATAAAAGCGGAAAAAAGAGCTAGATTTTTTTTTTTTTTTGGTAAAATTAAACATCATTGCAAGGAAGGAAGGAAACTTGGGTACAAGCTCCAGCATCCAAAGAACAAAGGTTCATGAGCCAAAAAGAAGAATTAGACCACGTGTACATTTCCAAAGATGACATAGTCTTCCTAGCAAGGGAGGGAGCTACAACATTAGCATCCCTTGAAACATGATGGGAATTTTACCAAAAAAAGAAAAAACATGATGGGCAAAGCAAACATCACATTAAGAGGCAAAGTGTAAGATGTCTTCAGTGATAGGGAAAATATCTTGATCTGCTAGAATGTGAGGCTTGTTAAGATGTTGAATAACGTCAAGGCAATCAGATTCTACAATTAGCTTACTGAAGCCATAATCAAGAGCAGATTGGATGGCAGTCCTTAAAGCAAGAGCCTCCCCCATTTTGATAGAGGAGAAAGGGAAATAACTAGAAACTACCTTGACAGGAAAACCATCAGAATTTCTCAGAAGGAAGCCAATGTTACCAAAAGATGCATCAGCATTTATTTTGATGAAACCATTAGTGGGTGGGCTCCATTTAACAGGACCAAATTCTTTCCAAACTGTGGGAGCCGGCTTGATTGCCTTCAAAAATTCTGAATGAGCATTGACCGCTTGGTTAATAATCTATAATGGAGACCATTCTTTGGGGAGAGTACGGCAGTGCCAAAGAAGATTCCAAACCTTTTAGGAGCTGAGCTTCTTCTTATTATAGTTTATTAACCAAAAGGTGGTAAGCTGATTTCACCGAATATTGACCATTTTAGAACCAGACCAGATCAGACGAGCCTCACAGGGAAAAATCCTAAGCTGAATTTACATATGGCCTCCACCTCATCTTCTTGAAAAAGAGAATCAAAGATGTTTTTATTCCAAGATCTCGTAGAATGACCTATGAGATCAGAGACTATTAAAATTGGATAAGAGAGGTCCAATCAAACGAATTTTAAAGTTCTTCAAATATGGAACCCATCTATCTTTCCATATATTTATATTATCCCCATTACCAATTTGCCATATCAGACCATCAAGGAGAACCTTCTGCCTTCTAAAATGCTTCTTCAGGCCCACGAGGGCTTTAACAAATAAAGGCATTAAGGAAATCGGATTTTGGAAAGTAAATTGCCTTCAAAATCTTGGCCCAATTGAAATGAGGATCAGACCAAAGCCTTCCATGCAAGTAAGAGCTAGATTGCAGTCGCATATAATTAAAACAAGTACAGTAGTCATAAATAATGTCCTAATTAAGTTACTAAAGAGACCCCACAAACAGCACACAAAAGATCATACCAAGTAACAAAAAAAAAAGAAAAAAAAGAAAAGAAGAAGAAGCAGGAATTAGGATGCAAAACTGTTCATGCCTTGATTGTCACGCTGCACAAACAGAGACCAGATGGCTTAATTTCAGAGGTCAACCACTCGGAGCCTGGTGCTGCTTCTGGATCATACAACAGTGTTCGAAAATCTGGTTCCTTCTCCAAGGAGAAGAGTAGGAGCTTCCCATCCAGTATCCCAAACTGAAACCCAATCCTTGAGCTTCCTGTCAATGGAACAGGAACCATCTTCCATGAGTTATCAATAGCGTTGAATATGGCTAGCTTACGCTGGTTCTTCCACTCCATGCAGAAGAGCTTTTTGCCCAGCACTGCATGTGCTGTGACCATGGCACACCCATTTTTCATCTCACACCAAGTGTGACACTCAGGGTTGTACACATCCACAAATTTTGAGTAGCCAATTGTGAACCTAGACCGACCCCCCATGATGTAGAGCTTCCCCTCGAACCCACATGCAAAACAACCCCACCTTGGACAACGGAGACTCTCTATTAGGGTCCACTCATTTTTGTCGGCATCATACACCTCAGCACTTGAGAGGGTCTCAACATCAGCCCCATAGCCCCCTACTGCATACACCTTGCCATCCACTTCAGCACAAGCAAAGCCATAGCGTGGCATATTCAAATTGGCCAATGTGCTCCACCTGCATTCAGGGAAAAACAACTACAACACCTGAATAAGCTGATAGAACCAGAAGTCATTGATTTAAACCTTCTATAGTAGATTAACCTTCTATAGTACAAACTGTAAATACCCCTCCTTTTTTTCCAGGGTTGTGCCACACATTGAGAATTGCTATCATTATCCTGCTCAAGAAACACTGTCCACCAAGAAATGGTTGATGTCATGACCAAGTTAACCAAGAAATCCTTCTCTAGGTGGGTGTCAGCTTTCATGAATTGCTGAAGGGGTGATGGTTTTAGGATTTTTACCAAAATCCGAGGCACACCAACTGCTCCCCACCACCCCACCTCAAACAAAGAGAAGGGGGGGGGGGTGATGGAAGATGAATATTTTTTAATGAATGAACAACTGCATCAATTGTTTGGGCCCTTAGAGACTTCCTACACATCATATAGAAATGCTGCACTAGTTGGACATTCCAGGAAGGAAATGTCATAAACAAACTAGGAGAAATGTCATAAACAAACTAGGGCCCTTATTGACAGTCATGAAGGAAGGACAACCTAGACAATTATCGAGTGATCAACTGGACACATAGGAAGGACCCATAAGTAACAAGCCTCTACACTCTAGCACAAGGAGGCAAGCAATTCTACATATCAGAAGCCACATTACATGTAAATATAGGGCAAATAATAATGCTTTCAATCCTCATTTGCCATTCAAGTTTTTGAGAATAATGATACACACCACAGTATCTGAGTTTAGGGAAAGGGTTTCCCAAAATGCCAGCGTGGAAACTGGACCAATGAGAAGGTGGAAGGACTCATAAGTAACAAGCCCCTAGACTAGCACGAGGAGACAAGCAATTCTTACATATAAATATAGGGCAAGAACAACACTTTCAATGTTCATTTTCCATTCAAGTTTTAGAGAATAATGGTATAAACCACAATATCTGAGTTTAGGGAAAGGGTTTCCCAAAATGCCAGTGTGAAAACCGGACCAATGAGAAGGTGGGAAGGTGGAAAGATGGAATCTTTCAGAAGGGCCCACATTTTTTTAGAAGAATGTGAAAACCGGACCAATGAGAAGGTGGAAAGATGGAATTTTTCAGAAGGACCCACATTTTTTTAGAAGAGAGAGTGTCAGTGGTAGGCCACATGGTTCATTATGTGAGAGTGTGTGGGAAGGAATCCTGACAGCATTGTTGGGATCTTTTCCCCCAAGTTTAAAGTTAACAGGTAACACACAAAAAACAAGCAAGGAAAATGGCAACCTTCTGACTCTTTTTTTACTGTCAAATGAATGCATTGACCAGGTGAATAAAGTGTGCCTCCCCTTATTTGAACATTAACCCTTATAATTCAGAACTTAAATCAGGCGTCTGAACTCAACAACACTTGACTTGCTGGTTTTTATGTCAAGTCAAGACATCTCTAGTTTAAATTTTAAGTATAATATACAATAATTAATAAATGAAAACATAAATATACATCTTCGAGCTAAAAGTAGTAAACAAAAAATTAATAAAAGCATTGATGTAGGCTAATCTAGGGTCTCTAGTTTACCTTACTCTTACACGACAAACTAACATAAGGATTAAAGAAATAATTAACTAATGTGTAGGGACTGTTATGGGTAGCAACACACATGACATGCTTACGATACTAGTATCATGATAACCACAAGTAAAGAACAGTATAAAACTAAGTAACATGATCAACTAAGCAATTATTAATTAGGTTTCATGTCATGTTCATATAAACCATAGGTTAAGAAGTACTAATGTGCAAAAGATGTCAAAACTCCTAAAACTAACAAGATTAAATGCCTAATGATTAGATAAACCCATGAACATGTAAAAACAGTAAATTTCCAATAATTAAAGAGATGAAATCCTAATAATAACATGCTAAATATGAAGGCTTAGCTGTAAAGAAACTTCTCACAGTACTAACCATGTTAGTAAGTACTAAACACGACTAGACTATGATAGAGATTGTGTGGAATAGACTTACAACAAAGCATAGATGTAACTGAAATAATAAACAGCAGAAACAATGGGAAGAAACGATAACAAAAATAGATTTGATAGCAAACCAGAAAATTAAAGGATGTAGACTTACTAGACTGAAACAAAGAACCAGCTATAATGGCGTTACAGCAGTGGGGCTGTATTGTTCTTATAACCAGAAAAAAAAAAACAGAAAGAGAAGGAAGAAGTTTACTGTCCACAGGAGAGAGAGAGAGAGAAGGTAGTTGCTGTACCTGCAAGAGAGAGAGAAGATAGTTGTTGTACCTGCAAGAGAGAGAGAGAGAGAGAGAGAGAGAGAGAGAGACGAGAAAGAGAGAGACGAGAAAGAGAGAGAGTACGAGAGCCTTTTCTTTTCTTTTCTTTTTCTGCATTCAATAATCATCTTTTGATTTCATTAATTAAAAGAGCCTTTATAAGGCTTATAATCCTAATTAGAGTATAACTCTAAAGACTAATAAAACAAATCAAATCATAAACCAACTAAACAACTAAAAAGGGGCCCACATCTGGGACCCACAACTCTAACAAACTGAAATCCCCACGTTTCCAGCAATAAAACAGAATAAAACAAAATAAAATAAATAGAATCCTACAGCTAATAGAATCCTAAACCTACTAGGACTCTTAGATGTCCTCATCAATTCTCCCCGGCTAGGAAGAATTCACCTCCGGTGAATAAACTCGCACGATCCACAAACTGCTGCGCCTGACTAGGAGCTCATCACCACTGCCCCGAGCTAGGTGATATCCTCGGAATGCGTCATCAACCCACAAGAGAGGAGGGGAAGTCTGACGTCTCCGTCTCCGCCGCTGGTACACTCTGAACGGTCGGTCTGCCAGGATGTCGTCATCAACTCGTCACGGTCTGGAAGATGTCACCTCAGCTGAGGCACTGATATAATGCTCAAGCATATCCGGGTCGAGTCGCTGTAGCTCCTCCATAGAAACCCACGTACAATCGATATCCGGGTCGTCTACGCCATCGAACTAAAAACTCTCGAGAACCGCCAGTATGGGTAGCGGTGACTCGCTCATCAATAATCTCCTCAATCTCCTCAACTCGCTGCTCTATATGGGGTATAGGAGGGGTAGAGGTAATAGTATGGCTAATAGGGTCGGATGCAAAAGTATCAGCGATGAAAGGAAAAGCCTTAAGGCTATCAGGATAAACTGAAGGGGCGGTAGCGGGGGTCATGGTAGGAAACCAGGTCCTCAACATTGAAAATGTTGCTGATTCCCATGTCCGGAGGTAACTCTAGCACATAAGCATTCGCTCCCACTCGCTTAAGAATTTTGAAAGGTCCTGCACTGCGAGCATGTAACTTGCTTGACTTTCCTTTGACAAAACGCTGTGGTTTAATTCTGACCATTACCATGTCACCCTCTTGAAACTCTTGCAGTCGTCGATGCACATCTGCCCTAGATTTATATTGTTCGTTACTTAGAGTTATCCTGCGTCTAATTTCTGCATGCAAGTCATATATGTGCTGCACAAAAGACTCGGCTGACTGGGATGTCCTAGAGCTAGACACAACAGGGATAAGGTTCATGGGGGTCCTGGGCTGATGACCTAGACAAACGTCAAAAGGGGACAAACCAGTGGTTCTATTTTTTGAAAGGTTGTACGCAAACTCGGCTTGGGTAAGGACACGGTCCCAACTAGTAAGGTGTTCGCCTATTAGACAACGTAACAGATTTCCTAAACTCCTATTTATGACTTCAGTTTGACCATCGGTCTGAGGGTGGAAAGCTGATGAAAAACAGAGTTTAGTACCTAACATGCGCCACAAAGTTCGCTAGAAATGACTAGTGAACTTGACATCCCTATCTGACACTATTGTTTTAGGTAAGCCATGATACTTGACGACCTCACTAAAGAAGGGTTTGGCTACAACGGAGGCATCAAAAGTCTTTGAGCATGGAATAAAATGGGCCATCTTTGAGAAGCGGTCTACTACCACAAAAACAGAATCATGACCTCTCAAAGTCCTCGGCAATTCTAGCACAAAGTCCAAACTTGGCTTTGATACCAAACTGATGTAGGCTAATCTAGGGTCTCTAGTTTACCCTACTCTTACACGACAAACTAACATAAGGATTAAAGAAATAATTAACTAATGTGTAGGGACTGTTATGGGCAGCAACACACATGACATGCTTACGAGACTAGTATCATGATAACCACAAGTAAAGAACAGTATAAAACCAAGTAACATGATCAACTAAGCAATTATTAATTAGGTTTCATGTCATGTTCATAGTAAACCATAGGTTAAGAAGTACTAATGTGCAAAAGATGTCAAAACTCCTAAAACTAACAAGATTAAATGCCTAATGATTAGATAAACCCATGAACATGTAAAAACAGTAACTTTCCAATAATTAAAGAGATGAAATCCTAATAATAACATGCTAAATATGAAGGCTTAGCTGTAAAGAAACTTCTCACAGTGCTAACCATGTTAGTAAGTACTAAACACGACTAAACTATGATAGAGATTGTGTGGAATAGACTTACAACAAAGCATAGATGTAACTGAAATAATAAACAGCAGAAACAATGGGAAGAAACGATAACAAAAATATATATGATAGCAAACCAGAAAATTAAAGGATGTAGACTTACTAGACTGAAACAAAGAACCAGCTATAATGGCGTTACAGCAGTGGGGCTGTATTGTTCTTATAACCAGAAAAAAAAAAACAGAAAGAGAAGGAAGAAGCTTACTATCCACAGGAGAGAAAGAGAGAAGGTAGTTGTTGTACCTACAAGAGAGAGAGAAGATAATTGTTGTACCTGCAAGAGAGAGAGAGAGAGAGAGAGAGACGAGAAAGAGAGAGAGTACGAGAGCCTTTTCTTTTCTTTTCTTTTTCTGCATTCAATAATCATCTTTTGATTTCATTAATTAAAAGAGCCTTTATAAGGCTTACAATCCTAATTAGAGTATAACTCTAAAGACTAATAAAACAAATCAAATCATAAACCAACTAAACAACTAAAAAGGGGCCCACAGTTGGGACCCACAACTCTAACAAACTGAAATTCCCACGTTTCCAGCAATAAAACAGAATAAAACAAAATAAAATAAATAGAATCCTACAGCTAATAGAATCCTAAACCTACTAGGACTCTTAGATGTCCTCATCAAGCATGTAAATCATAAATTTCTCCTAGTCTAAATATCAATTTAAAGAGGTGGAAAAGAAAAATAAAATATAAGAATAGTGAAAGATTCTTGTGACTAGAGAGAGAAAGAAATACTGTTTCTTTTGTTCTCTTTTCTTATACCATTTTATTTTATATGGGTGGTGACTAAGGGACGATAAGATAGAAATAGTTTTATTCTTTTTATTATCTTATATTGGTGAAAAAAAAAGAACAATAAAATGATGATCATTAGGTATTAGGGTTTTCAAAAGTTTTTTTTTTTTTTTGGTTGGGCACCCACTAGGTCACCCCTTGACTCACCACAGTTATTGTAACTCATTGAGTCACTGGAATCAGCATGACCCTGCTTACCTCTGGACTTTTCTTGAAGGAGCCTAAATTTCTTGATTCATAGCCTTGGGCTGGGACAAAATGGGGAATCAACTGTCAAAGCTGACTCAAGCCAACTTTCCCAATGCATCAACCTGTTAGGGCTGAACTTAACTGCAGAGAGCCAGTGAATATGCATCAAGCTAAACTAATGATAGAAAAGAGGCTACCCATATTAAATTGTAAGCTTACAATAGGATCCCATCATCTATTTGCCCTTCCTAAACTGCATGGAAGGATGCAACTGTTACTTAAAAGAAGAAAAGAAAAAAAAGAAAAAAGAAAAAAAAAAGCCCAATATATGTCATTAAGAAAAAGGCTGATATATGCAGTAATATGGTCAATAGATTCCACAATGCCAATCTTATTAATAAGCTCATGATTCCCTAACTGCAATGTATTGTACTAGTATCCTACAGGATCCTTGTGACTGAGGCTGCATTTAGATTTAGTTTTTTCCTCTCCAGATGCTGCAATTTTTTATGGGATTGACCTGTAGAATAGATGGTTGAATACCCCCAATGAATCTGTGGCATTTTGGGTCACTAAGGTGGAGCAGGAAAAAAAAAAAAAAAAATTCCCTTGATTCAGGAACCAGAAAACCATTACATGAAACTGAACATGACTTGAGCATCCTCAGCAGCAAAAGATTTGGAATAAACATTAGCTATGAAATAATAGCACAATTCATTGAAATTTCTTTTGGCAACTTGCCTGGACCTTTCATCCGATGTCAAATAGAGTCAGACTCTGACATTCCCCTTTTTCCGATTTTTTTTTTCCTGTTTGCATACTTCATCAAGAACATAACTTCAAGGACAAAGCAAGAAATGCAAAAAGCAACTTAACTCACTAAGCCTTATCCCATCTGCTAGGGGTTAATTGTAAGCCTGTTCAACCATTCACTCTATTTAAATGCATGAATTATCTACTGCTAATCAAAATAGAATGCACTTACAAACATGTGTGCGTGTGTGTGTGTGTGTGTGTGTGTGTGTGTGTGTATTTAGAGAGAGAGAGAGAGAGAGAGAGAGAGAGAGAGAGAGAGAGAGAGAGTACCTGTTGAGATGAGAATCATATTGGTAAACATCAGCCGAGACAACGCCAGCCCCTTCACATACCGAATTGCCAGCAATAACAAGAAGCTTTCCATCAAGAACAACCACTCCAAAATCAGCTTTTTCTGGGCCAGGCATAGGAGGAAGGACCTGCTGTACATTTCCCAAGCAATCGAAGACCTCCCAGTGCCTCCCCTTAGCATCTGCATCTCCAGTTAAGATATAAAGCCATTCCTCAAGCCTCCCAGCCTGTTTCCTCACGGTAATGAATTCCTTACTTCGGATGAATGACCTCCATCGATTAGACACAGCACCCATTGCCGGAAAGCTAGTGCGGGGAACAAGTGCAAGGCAGTACTTTGCCACATCATCAGAGAGGCCAGGTAAGATAGGGCTGTAAAGATCATCGGGTGCCAGAGATGTTAACTGAGGATTAATTTTTGAATGATTCGGTGGATCTTTATAAACTGTAGTGGAGAAACACATTTCCAAATCTGTGAATGGTTTCTTGTTACTTACAAAACCAGGCATTCTCTAAATCGAGCAGTCACTTGAATCAAAAGATACTGTACATTCTTATCCCTCATCAAATCAACCCGATTATCAAAAAGAGAAACCAGATTGCTGAACGAAAAGAATTATGATTAAAGGAATTCATGGTAGCCATCACCTATAGGGATTTTAAGAGACCAAGGCAATAAATATGTAAGAGAGCTAATAATCTGAATCGTAAATGATAAGGATCTTTTGAGTTTTGTCCAATCCGGTTTTGAAGCCATGCCAACACTTCTCCTCTTAGAGCAACTCCTGCCTATGGATTGGTTGAGAGTAAGATTCAATTTCACGCTGTATGAATTGCTCAAAGCCCCACACATAGCCCAAATACCTACAAAAGACAGAAGTAACAAATATATGTGGTTTATAAGATATCTGAAGATATTAGTGCCGCAACACCCAGAAATTAGTAATAGATAAGAGACAAAAGGAGCAGGAAGGGAACCGCACCAGTCAATCCCATAGAAGCAGATAATGTTTAGCCCCCTGTAATTTCCATTTTACCAAAATTCACAGCCACCTGAAAATAAAATCTAATCAGCATTAACTACTTCATTCACCAACTTCTCCTAGTAGCTGCAGAACAAGGCATGACATTGTATTTATATGCGGCAGCCAATTGAAATTTTAAGCTGAAGAATAGTAAGAAAGTGGCTTAGCTGTACAGGAAAAACAGTGATCAGCTTTCCCTTCTGTTAAGTTTTCATCTTTAAAATTCGAACTAGTAAGTGGAGGGACTCTCACATATATAAGGCATCCAAGGTTCTAGTCTCTAAGCAATGTGGGATTATTCCCAACAGTCCCCCTCTTCTGAGTGGTAGTAAACATGGCATAGGGTCCCTTTTTTGGGTGATCGTTATTGGGAATAGTCCCACATTACTAATGAGATTGGAATCCTGTGGTCTTATATATGTAGAGTCCCTCCACTTACTAGTTCAAACTTTTGATTTGGAAACTTGACCTGGTATCAAAGCTCCAGGTTTCCTTTCATAATAACCCTAAAAAAAGAGGCCAAGTCACAGAAAGAGGGACGCCAGATGCACAAAAGAGGGACTATGGTCACCCAAAGAGGGACTATATGTCACCCAAAGAGGGATCAGTCACCCAAGAAGAGAGACTAGTCACCTGAAAAGTGTCATGTAATGCCACATATATTACCACATATACACCACCTAGCGGTGGGGTTACATGTGAGGGGGAGTATTGGGAATAGTCCCACATTGCTAATGAGATTGGAATCCTATGGTCTTATATATGGAGAGTCCCTCCACTTACTAGTTCGAACTTTTGAGTTGGAAACTTGACAACCGTACGGAGTGAATCTGGAGTTCTGATACCATGTCAAGTTTACATCTTAAAAGTTCAAACTAATAAGTGGAGGGATTCTCACATATATAAGACACCCAAGGTTCCAATCTCTAAGCAATGTGAGATTATTCCCAACACCTCCCATCAATCCGCACAATGAAACAAATCATATTAATACATTAAAAAAATTAAAAGACAAGTCTTAACTCTTTCAGAGGAAAAGTTATTTTAGTAACAAATAGTCCACCATACAGATCTAGACTGAAAAATCAAATCAACCACTGTCCCGGCCTTTAAAAGTACAAAATTTTGGGTATTCAAACAAAATAGACGGCATGATAACAAATGATAGCCCTGCAGATAAATTATAAAAAAAAAAAAAAAACCCAGTGGTATAGGTACTAATTGAAGAATGAAAACGGATGATAGCCAGTGGAAGAAAAAAGACTACGACAGCCAGATCAAAGCACGGAATATAGGTACTGATTGACGACTATTTCGATGAAACAGTAGCTAAAGAAATATTGGAAGATTACGTCCCAACCCCCCACCCACCCCCCCAAAACCAAAAGAAGAAAGGAAAGGTACGTTGATAATTCTTGAAGACGAAAGAAATATGCATTTAGGGTGGGGAGAAAAAGGTGAGAACTGCCAACCAAATAAAAGGAATTTGAGATCTAAAATCCCACCGAGGACACCAAATGGCCAATTTAAAAGCGAAGATGAAAGGAAGTTCGGATAAGAACGCAAGACTTCGAAGCCTGCTACCCCATTCCTTTGAATATATTACAGAACACGCAACTACCGAGAGTCAAGCCGATTTCCACAATATTCAATTTTAAGGGAATAAGAACAAGAAGAAGAAGAAGAATCAAGAAATCTGCAAGACAAACTGGAAATAAAACAGAAACAAATAGCCAGGAAGCAGAAAAACGAACTAAATAAGGTCCAATCCGCAAAAAATATTTCAATAGAGCGAACAGATAAATAATAACATATACTGAACCAGAGAAGAAAAAAAGATTTTGAAGAAAAAACCACGAAAAATACAAGAATAGCTTAACATCTCTGTTCCTCAATGGGAATCTAAATACAAAACAACTGGAATCTAAATACAAAACAACTGAAGTTAGAGATTACCCAACAAAAAAAAGTATTGCGTTTAGAGCTCAACTTCTAGTTCGATTAACAGCTTCCGTTTGGATCTCACAGTGCCGAATGCAGTATGAAACGAGGACATTTAAAATGTCTCAAACCTACAGCAGAGCTTCACTGACCAGAGGGACAGGACTTTCACACGTCAGCGAATGATCAGCTAAACGGTAAGAAAAAGTCTCCAATTTATGTTGGAACTTGGAACGGAAGAGGGTCCGGATTACGGATAACCCTCCTCCATTTTCAAAGGAAAGCATGTCTGGAGACTGGAATGGATTCTGGACTAGAGAATCTTATCCGGACTATAAACTTATCTGAACTTTGATCTGATCAGTCTAAAATCTGGCCCGTTGAAAATAAAAAATGGGATGCATCAACGGATGTAAATCCATCGTTTGAAAATCGGATTCTATTCGAAAATATCTAGATATAAATTTGGATAATCTGAAATATAATGTATCCGATTCTTATAGATATTTTAACTAATAATAAATAACAAAAAAACGAAATACTATATTTCCAAGGTTTGGTTTTTATATTCAAATGAAACTTGTCGAATGACTAGTTTGCTTTCATTCTTTCTTTCCTCATTTTGAATGTTTGGTGGCAGCCTCCTTGATCCAGCTAATTTCATATGTATCAATTAAGTATAACGATTATACATGGAGAGAAGGTCAACTTAGAATTTTTGCTAATAATTTCGAGGTTCTTAAAGACGTAAGGTTCTAGATACAATGTGTGGGTTGAATTTTTTTTTTTAATAAGTAGATTTCTTTTTACTAATATAAACTTTTTTGTTATTTTTTATTAAAATTAATTGGTGCGGGAAGAATCTCCGAACACCAATTCTTGGGGGACCGGTGGGGGGATGGATGCTTGTAGTCTTATTTGAACTGGAGAATTGTTCGTCTACACATACATACACATATATATGTGTGGAGAGGTGAAGCATGCCTTCATGCATGACAAATGTATGGCCCTCGATGAATTTAGTTAATGAGATAATTGTGATCTCTCGATTTGGAATTTTGGATAGATACGAAGAAGGTAAACCAAGATAGGAAATTTTGGTTATTGCCTGGAGAATTGGTGGACAAGATTGCTTGGAATGTTTTATCATCTTCGCAAATGACAATTAAACTGATATCCATTCCATGATTTCAGGATCTATGTTCTACCGAAGCCTAGGTTTGTTCCAATTTTTCTCCTCAATAAATTATATTTTTTATAAAAAAAAGTAATGGACAAAATTTTTTGGATATCTTCGTTAGATTTTATAAGTGGCTGTTTGGGAATTGAGATGGGTACTTTTGTTTCTCAAGGATTTTTTCCATAGACATGGGAATTTTTTTATCATTTTTAATTGGTGATTGCGGCCTGCCTATTGGGTGCTGGTCGGTCGATCGTATCCAAATCCTTTCCTCCGAGAGGTTCGGGAGGAGGGATGGTGATCTCAATTTATGACCGGCACCTAGGGTTTGGGTGAACCCGAGTCGACAAGTTGAATTGACAAAGGGGTGTCAGCTCAGATGGAAGACTTGAATTCATCCAAACCCTAGATGTCGACTATCTAACAGGGGCGCTCCATTTGGGAGCAGAGGATGTAAATCCTTGATCGACCCACCTTTTGGGTGGTCCAGATCTTTCACTGTTATTTTTTTTAGCTGAGTTTTGCCCTTATAAAGTCCTACCTTCATTTCTAATTTTTTTAGAGGTAAATAAAGACCTTGGTTCGCACCCAAAAAAAAAAAAAAAAAAGGACCCTTTGGTGTTCCCAAGGATCGTGGCAGACTAATGCATGAACAAATGGTTTTTTCCTTTATTATTGAATGTACATTGTTGTACGCACTCTTTTCTCGGGTATGTATTCTTTAATTCATTAATTTCTCGACCTTGTGATTCCTTCTCCATTGTTTCATGCTTGTATGATTTCAATATATGGTATTTATATGTTTGAGATCTATAAATTATTAGGACATATTAAAATCTTATATGTTGGTAAAGAAAAGTAGAATTCAAGAAATTAGGTGGGTGATTACTTAGAGGAGAAAAAAATGGATTAAATTTTAAGAGAGAGACAGACATGTAAGTGCATATCGATGGCAGGTACTTCATTTTTCCCTTGATATTTATTGCCATTTATTTTGATGGTTCACTTCGTCTCCTCTCAGCGATTCTGGGAGGACGGTGGCAATCCTGTCTAGATGACCAACATGTGGCTCTTGGTGAATCCGAGACCCACGTTCAAGTCGACACTCCCTGTCGGCTTGGCTTGTCGACTGGGGTGTCGGCTTGAATTTAGGTCTCAGATTCACCAAGAGTCACATGTCGATCATCCGAACAAGATTGCCACGGTCCTCCCAGAGTCACTGGGAGGAGAGGATGCAGATCCATGAACAACACGTGATAAGTGAAAGCCTGGCTACCACATTAAGTATTGAAAACAGAATTCAATTGGATTGCTCCACCGTCTTAACACAACAATGGTTACAGCCTTAGTGAAACGTTGCACGCCTTGTAATTGGGAGTTCGACCTTGAACATGCCACACTTGTTGCTGCCCCACCCCTTTGCCATTTCTCCATTGGGACATATCAAGAGTCATATCAAGGAACTAGGGCACAAAAGCTTGATGCACCCAACCCGGCACATAGTTGACCAGGTCCAAGCAAGGACCTTGGTGTTCCTAAGGTTCGTGGCAGACTAATGCATGTAATAACAAATGGTTTTTTTTACTGATACGTACTAAGGTTTGAAAATTCAAATGCTTGATCATGTTATATTAATAAGATGTGATTTTTTTAGGTTGTCCATTATTTACCCAAAAAAAGAAAAAAGAAAAACTGATACATACTAAGGTTTGAAAATTCAAATGCTTGATCATATTATATTAAATAAGATGTGATTTTTTAAGGTTGTTCTTTATTTAACCCCCCCTCACCAAAAAAAATATGTGAGTTGCTTCAGATATCTTCTCTCATTTTTATAAATTTGGAAGAATTACATAAAGCATCCCTGTAACTATTCTTATTGTTAGGAACTTTCCATCTTTTCTTTCTTCTTTACAAAGATTGTTATAGGCCGACCATGTCCGTTAATCCAGGTTTATTACATGATGACATCACCTCAACTAAACTGATTTAATGATAAAGTTGCCCTTAGGCTTGCAGGTATTCACATCGTCTCCTCCCAATGATTTTGGGAGGACATGACAACCTATCTCGGATGACTGCCACATGGCTCTCGGGTGAATCCCGAGACCCACGTCCCGAGTCGACACCCAGCCAACAAGCCGAGCCGACAGGGGTTGTCGGCTCAGACGTGGGTCTCAGATTCACCCGAAAGCCATGTGGCAGTCATCCGAGATAGGTTGCCATGTCCTCCCAAAATCATTGGGAGGAGACGATGTGAATCCCTATCGCAGTGGTATGAACCTACCCTTTTTTTAACCCTTTCCCTGTTTCTTCTTCTTTAGTAGGAACGAACTTCATCAGAGTTCTAAGATCTTTTTTCAAATCCCTGCAACGTAGCCACAACAACACAATTCCTTAGTTCCATAAACCTAAAAACCTTCTTTTTTCAAATCCCTGCAACGTAGCCACAACAACACAATTCCTTAGTTCCATAAACCTGAAACTTTATTGCTTCCCCTTAGAGCCTCCTCATTCATCAAGGTTCTTCTATGTGTCTCAATGAACTTTGAGTGGCTAGTGAGGATATCTCGATGCACTTTAATTAACTAGGATCCTCATTGCCACTTCAGCCTCACTAGAGAGGATCTTTTTCTATTTTCGATCTCATTGAATGCATCCTCGAGTTTCAGAAATTGCGGGTGCTGAAGAAATCCGAAGGTTTCTTCTCTAAATTCTCTTCCAACCATTGCTCAACTGTACACTGATGAGCTGACAGCACTGCATACTGTAGCAGATGATCTCTTTTTCCCCCTTGAAAAAACTCTTTGGTTTGTATCAAGCCAATAATGCAAAAGGGACCATTCTCCATAAAGAGGTTTTTCCTTTGCATCCAATCTAGCAGTGAGCCAAGAAGAGTAACAACCTCCTCATTCATGCTTTGAGTTGTATGCCATAATGAAATAAAATAAGGAAATGAAACCATAACTCTACAGAGCCAGCCTAAAAGCCCTCCCGAATGATTAGCTAATGAAGGGCAAAACCTGAAATTGTTTCTTATAATATCATGTTAGACGATTATCTTAGACATGGAGATGAACATAATTTTGATGAAATTTTGAAAGATATCTCTGAGAAGGGATTGGAACCTAACTTAATTACTTATAATTATAGAATGTCAAGGCTTCGTAGAACTCCGTTGAAGCTCTGGTATCTCTGTTGGATTTCATGGCACGCATGGAACTTGGGTCTCCATGAACTCCGGTGAAGCTGGTCAACTATAGTGAAGCTCCTGGGCTAGGATCCAAATCGTCTCCTCCCTGAGATTCGGGAGGAGGGGCGGTGACCCCACTGGATGGTCGCCTTGTGGAGGTCGGATGAATCCAACCCCTCCGTTCGAGCTGACAAGCCGAGCAGACAAGGGAGTGTCGGCTCGAACGGAAGGGTCGGATTCATCCGACCTCCACATGGCGACCATCCAGTGGGGTCGCCGTGTCTCCTCCCTGAAATACAGGGAGGAGACGATTTGAATACCCTGGGCTAAGAGGTAAAAAATGGTGTGAGTGATTTAATATTTTGGGTGTATTTTAGAGAAGGATAAATTTGTCATTTTCATTTTTCGTTTATCACCGTCAACGTATAGAATGCGGCTGTAATTTCCTCAAAAAATGGAAGTCCTTGACGTTAGGAATAGTTACAAGAAAGGTCTGAGTAAATTTTTTTTTTGGTTGGTTGGGGAATGAAAAATGATTTTGATGCTCTGGAATCTGGATAAAACATACAAGCCCTAAAGGCATACCGGAAAGCCCTTCATCACCGCTAGATTACCAAGTCATTTGGTAGGTCACAAATGTTCAGTAATCAGTACAACCTCTTGTACAGATGTGACCGATAAATTTTTGGTTGCGCGACATGTGACCAACCAATCTGATACAGATTACTAAAACCATAATTTCAGGTGAGTTCCTATTTAAAAACCCAATAAATCAGTGTAGGGGAAAAGCAAATAAAATTTTTTTTTTCCACAAATGATTAGATGATCAGGTTTACTGTAGTGTTAGCAATTCCCCTCCCCCCCTCTCTCTATTTTTCCCCTTCCTCACTTCTCGCCGGCGGATAGGCAAGTCGAAGGAGAGAGAGTTGAACTCTCGAGCTCTTAATTGTGAGGTGCCAACTGAGCTACTCTTGAGGGTTATGTCAGCATTTTTGTTCTTTTGACAAGTCAAACTCGAATGAAGATTGCCAACCTTGAGCTTCTAATTGCTGGAGTCAAGCTAAATTGGAGGAGTAACAACAAGATCGGTACTCTTGAGCAACTTTGAAAAAGAATAGTCTTCCAGAATCATCATAGCGTACTCATGAAAAATAGATTCAATCATCATAGCATACTCATGAAAAATAGATTCACCATGAAATCCTAGACCTGACTATCATTTTTGTTGGGTTGGTGTCTAATATTCTGTGGGATCCACACAATTAATAGAGTTGTACTTGTATTAGGGTTTGATCTTTTATATGTACGAGATAAACTTATAATTGTGGTGGGATTAGGAATTCTAGGTTTCCTTATATATTGTCTCTTTGTGGGAAAACCTAGGTAAGGCTGTAAGGGCTGTCAGAAGATTCTCCTCTGATAGTGGAGAACTGGAACATTGTAAGGCTGACAGATGACAAGCCTATCAGGTAGAGAGTTGTAGAAGTTTCTTGGGAATAAAGAATTTTTTTTTTCTAGTGGATGTAGACATCCCACGATAGGGTGCTAAATCATGTTAATTCTTTGTGTTTTCTTTTTGTTTACGTCTTCAATCCTAACAAATTTCAACAGAAGGGATGTAGTTATCCTTTTTTGTACTCATGGATCACACTTAAGCCACCCTCATAAAAAATAAAAAAAAATACCCTATACAGTACATGGCATGATGCAGGTGGCGTACTATTTATTTTCATGTCCCATGGCCGTTAGAAGAGTACCCTCTTCAACATCCACCAATTTGTCCTCATCATCCACATCATCTAGATCATCCAGTTCTTGTAGTTTTGACAGGTTAATCTGCTTCCGAGATTGACTTCTGTGCTTCTTCAGATCCAGCCTAGGTTCTGCTTATTGGATCCCCCCATGTCATGCACCCACCTTGTACCTGAAAAGCCTTCAGTGCTTTAGGATACAATTTCATATTTTCTGAGCTGTTTGAGTAAGAGTCAAACACACAACGAAATGGACAGTTTTTCTTTCCTTTTTATTTTTTATTTTTAATTTGTTGGGACCGGGCCCTCATAATAAACAGTCTTTCAGGCAATAGAAATATCACCAAAATAGTTATGTTTGACTTGAACAACTTCAGGGTCTTGCAAATAAGAAAGTTCTAATGTCAAAATAAAATGAATCAAGTGTGTATCTTTTAAGGGTTTGTACGAGTGACACCTCTAATAGGTGTCAAATTCATTTCAGCCTTACTTTTTTTATTTATTTTTTTTTTTTTTATCTCTATACTCATTCTACAATTTCATTTAATTGAGGGGTAACACAATATTTTCAATTTTATCCCTTTCATCCCCCCTGTTGCTTTCACTGATAGCATATGCCTCTACAATTTGATACCTTCCACCACAAATTTCCACTCTTTTCTCATCTAAGCTCCTCCCATCATATTTTCCAGCTAACTTGACAAGAACGGCAGCTGATTGAGTTCTCTGTTTTCTGGAGGAATTGACATTTGATGGTTCTCCAGTCATCTGACCTCCCATATCTCAGTACGGCAACCAGTCATCTGACCTCCCATATCTCCGCACGGCAACCGGCGACTACTCCCTTTATTCCTGCGCTCTCTCTCTCACTTGGTAGCATTCTCCAGCCTCGACATTCATAATTGGGGTCCAAAGGGATTCGATGGGGTTTCAGGTTTCATAGGTTTTAAGACGAAGATCTCGAATGCATGGTTCTATTTTTCGGCAACATTTAGTTATATGGTTCGTGGTTTAAGTTTCATAAAGATCCTCTTACAAATTTCACACTTTAAGGCCCATGGGTTAAGGTTTCAGAGAGATTTTAATGACTTCTATTTTCTGACTAGTTTTCATGTTTCATGGTTTAAGACTAATGATATTAAGGTTTCGCATGGTTGGAAAAATGACCAGAGATAGAGAAGATGATCAGTTTCATGGGTTAAAATTTTACATTGCTGAAGGAAGAGAGAATATGTCAAAAAGTGAGAAACATGGTTTTTGGTTGATTTTTTGTTTTTTTTATTATTTTTTTTTCCTCCAAATAACCACCCCTGGTTCTCTGTGTAACAGTGAATGAGTGAAGGGTAAATAAAGTCAGGTTACAATAACCCAAGTTCACCCATAGAGATGTCATTCAGACAGTCCCACCTTTAAAAGACAATGAAAGAAATTTCATTGAAGAACACAAAAGAAGGGGGTGGGTGATATGGTCAAGAAGAAAAGAAAAATTTTCCCCATCAAAGCAGGTATTGTGTAGGAGTCAAAATTTAGACCAACTGCAAACATAAAAAAAATTCCATGACACTTAATTATCAATGCTAATTCACAATGAAGTAACCTCAAGTCACCTTCCCTCTTCGTCCTTAATATCCTCAACTGGAATTCTTCTCTGATTTTGATCTCATCAAGCAGTTAAAGATAGTATGGATATCTTTCCCAGTCCCCTTTACCACACGGGCAATCATTGAATGAACATTTTGCAGGCTCACTAGCACATACCCTTCTTCTGATCCGAAGATATAAAAAGGAAAGGGACATCAAGAATATGGAGCTACATAAATATCAGAACTTCAGCAACCAGGCACTCGAATAGAATGAACTAATTGTAGCGTAGCACATTCAGAACACAAACCTCAGGGAATGCTTGTGCAAGAGATATCTTTGTTACTTTCATCAGACTAGGCTGATTAAACCCTGGAGTATCAGCAAGATATCCTCCTCCGGATAAAGAAAATAACGAAACATGATGAGTGGTATGTTTTCCCCTGCCACGTTTTGCCAACACTTCATCAACGAGCTGGGATTCAAACCATTTGCTGCCTTCAATCTGAAAAGATGGTTTACGAACAAAAAGGATTTCATAATGCACATAATGCAAGATGATGGGACTAAAAAAGAGTGTAAGGACAAACCCACAAGTTCAAACAGTGATCTGCTTCTGTAGCAGAAGGAATACACTGAAATACACTGATTGCTTCTCAAAGCATTGATCAAACTGGATTTTCCAACACCACTTGGACCCACAATGACAGTTGTTTGCTTTCTCAAGATGACTTCTAGAGAATCCAGCCCATGTTTGGATTTTACACATCAAAAGAGTGGTTTGTAGCCCCATTCACAAAGCCTTTCTTCCCATGCTGCAGAACCAATACCAAGGACCTCACATTAAAATAGAGACAAGAAGATGTAGCACATTAAGCAGTAGAAGAAAGTTGAGATCTCATGGTTAGCTTTAATGTTTGATCAAATTCATGATGTTATAGGTGGTTGCCCTGATTACAGGGGTCACAAAAGAAAATCAAACAGGCCAAGATCGATGTTTGATTCACTTGAAATGCAATTTAATTGAAACATTTCTAGTGATCGGATCAACTTGGATTCTTCATATCAAGATTGGAACCCCACCAAGAAGGCCAACACCCATATCCAAATTGGCTTGAAGAGAATTTTAATTGAAACATAGTCACCTTAGTCAACTTCTCATCCAAATCATACACCTCCAATAGACACATGGGGCCAGAAAAGTAGCCAAATCTCACATGACTGAGTACATCCTAAGTCAATATATGCAATGAGGCAATGGTCACCCACTGCCATTCTCCTTTTTAGTTCCTTCTAGTAGTGGTGGAGTGTATGTCTATGCATATGGTAATCATTAATGATCAAATAGACACTGACAGATACGGAAACCAACACAATATGAAAGAAGTTTGAAAAAAAAGACAAGAGAATAACAGAGCAAGAAAGACAATGGAATCCATTAAACCTCTTGGTCAACAAGCTCCACCTTGTTCAGAGCAAGCGTGAGAGGAATCCCGATTGACTCAGCCTCAACCAAGAACCTAGTGAAAATGCCTGATGTTCTCTAAAGATGGCAAGAACAATCAAGACATCACTTCTATAGTTCTATAATACTACTCTCTCTCTCTCTCTCTCTCTCTCTCTCTCTAATGAATACTATTCTCTTCTCTTCCGTAATTTTTTCCCCAAAGAAATTTATTGGAACATATCTCATGGTTTATTATCTCCATTTGCTGTACTGGAATTTCAGTGGAGTACTAAGGGCCAGATTTTATGGTCGCTGGGCTGATATTGGAAGAATGGAGGGGAGGCAGAGAGGACTAGGATGCTCTAGTATCAGTGTGGATATTGAGTTCTGCAAGTGTATATCAAGAAACGACGAAGCCAGTGGTAAAATTACACTTGCAATGAAGATTATGATCATGGCTATCATCCTCCAGGCTGACACTGGAAGCGAGACAATAATGTTAAGGATGCCCTGATAAAGTGAAAGAAAAAAATGAACAGGGATTTAAGATGGAATCATGGCTATCATCTCTTTGGGATCAAGATCACACCTCCGGTCAAGAGTTAAGATGGAATCACCATAACCTTCCTTGCTTCAAATTCAGCTATATGAATACAGAGCCAACTCAACAGTTACACTTCTCCCACCACCCATGTACAAGCAAAAGCCGACTCTGGAAACTCAATTCTCATAGCCAACTTGACATCTAATTACTCACATGGAACTTTGTTTCTCAGACTATAGATGTCATTACTTGAGAAAGGCTTCCATGATTTTTTACTCCAGGAATCAACTTATTCTCAATGGGAAAACCAGAATCAATTCATCAAGTAACCACAATGCTCCCATGTGGCATTTTCAACTGGAGCTCCTAGCCACTGAATTAGTAACGCTGTATCCACTTGAATGCATCAATTGAAGCACCTATCTAGGATTGACTCTGGAACTGGATGAACGGATCCATGATCAGAAAGCAGGGGCAGTGTTGTCTAATCTTCCGAAGATAGGAAGACTGGATATGCCCCATGCACAAAGTTGAGCATCATCGCAACTAAATTGCTTTTTGAAGCAAACTCTTGCAACATAGATTTTGTGAGGATTCAATACTTGAGAAAATCCAGGATGTTAAATTTAAATAACCTAACAGAGAACTGAAACATAAACAGTTGCCCATCCAGCCCTTTCCATGGCCTTATGGGACTCCAAAAAATCAAACTCTATTTACAATTCAGACTCATATAACCCAATTCACTTACTAGCTAAGGCTACCAAATTTCCCACATCCTTCAAAACCCTAAACTCACCCATCGTTATGATTGAGAGAGAGAATTTTAATCTCCACATGCTCCATTTTGAAAATCTGTGTTCCCAGAACTGAAAGGACATGTTTTAGAAACGTTTGTTCCCTCTAACTTGATTTTATTTCCTCGCTCACCATCTCGGAATTTCACTCCACTAGCAAGGCTACTCATCCATTCCCTACAAAAGCAGCTACCAACAAGCAAAATATCTTTTTCACATGTAGAAGCTCCACCCATCATTAACAGAAAATGAACATTGGCCAATGTTATTCTCTTTCTACTTCCATTGCTCATTGTCTGTTCCCCACGCCCCTTTGGTTCCTCCAGATTCTGAACTCAAGAGCATTGGCTCCAAAGAAAGTAATACAGTTCACACACACACACACAGACACACACACACACACACACACACACACACAGCAATTACATGGTAAGTGTATTTCATAAGAAATGTTAATGTGCTTCTTCTAGCTCTCTATGTATAGATTCCATGTTCTGCAGTGAAAGAGGAATTAACTGGTTTGTTTTCATTTTCATATTTTCTAGGATACCCTGAAACCCAAACTATAGTTTGTCATTAACTGCATCTGGAGTGTTGTGTGTGATCAGCGTATTCCTGCAAAACTTAAAGGAAAATTCTATAAGACAATCATTCGACCGGCTATAATATATGGTACAGAATGTTAGGCATTAAGAAACATCATATAGAGAAACTTAGTGTAGTTCAGATGAGGATGTTAAGATGGATAAGTGGCAAAACTAAGAAGGATAAGGTAAGGAATGATCGTATTAGACTTGATTTGGGAGTAGCAGCGATATATGATAAACTATGAGAAAGTCGTTTGAGATGATATGGTTATGTTCAACGGAAGCCGTTAGATGCTCTTATATGGAGGAGTGATTTGATTGAGATTGAAGGATCTAAAAGAGATAGGGGCAGACCTAAGATGACTCTAAGGGAGGTGGTGAAGAAAGACATGTATAGCTTAGGCCTTGCTTCAAGTATGATTTTGAACAGAGCTGATTGGCAGACAAGAATCCACGTACCCAACTTCATTTAGTTGGGATAAGACTTTATTGTTGTTGTATTGGATTTTTGGCAGGGAAAGCACTAGAAACCTACAAAGACAACAATGGGGAGAAAACATAAGCATTCGGTGAAGAAAATTTTCCCCTCGTTACTCTCCTTCATGTATAAGTATAACATCAAAGTGTTCAATACTTCAATGGCAAAGCCACGAAAAAAAAAAAAAAAAAAAAAAAAAAAAAAAAAAAAAAAAAAAGAAGACTAAACATCAATATAAGAACTAACAAAACAAGGTTCCATGCTAAAGAAAATAAAGGATGGAATCTCTAGCAAATGTCAATATTTCCTGCGAAGACCTACTTCTGGTGCTGTTTGGTGAGCTTTTTCTTTGAAGTCACAGGCTGCAGCTTTGGATGGCGCTCAGCTTCGATAGGATCCAACCATTTGAGAGGATGGCGATTGAAGAAAGGCCAGTTGGGGACAGTGATCAACGTAATCAGAACAACACCAGCAGCATATATGACTAGCATCATCTGGAACGAATCCATGGTACAGCCAGTACTAAAAGCCCCAACTGCGAAGGCAACGAGCATAATTAGCATCAGCTACTCTGAAAGCTTCTGCCCTTGCCAACTCATCTACAAAAGAATATATAAATTACATAAATTCTAATTTGAATTAAATCCAAAGAAACCCTAAGGACCAAACAAACCAGGTTACAGGTAAATTTCGATGAAAATTAGTAACTTCGAGGCTGGGAAAAAGTAAGTGTGTGTGTGCGCGTGTTTGTTCTTCTGAGTTGGTTCAGAGGCAGCTAGGGAGATGTTCTGGTGGAAAAAACAAAAAAAAAAAAAACATTGTTATTGGCTAACAAAATTCCCCAATGCCAAGAAGATTTCATCCTCCCTCTTTTTCTGTTAGATTCAGTAAGACAAATGAATCTGACATAATCCATCGAATGGAAGAATGAACGTTATTGGCTGAAAGAACAAATCAACAAAAAATTGGTGTAAGAGGCATGTTGGCAATTGAAAAAGGAAGAATTGAACTGAGTAAGAGATAGAAAGAGGAAGATAACCGATGCTAGAGAACCATGCAAATCCACATTGCAAAGTTACATTCCTGCTCTTCCTCCTAATCTAAGGCAACTAGGTGAAAGGAACAGAGAGAGGAGGCAGTGAGGAGACATGATTGTCGGATCAAACCTCAATAGCGGCCGGAAACGGTCGTCGACGGAGAAGAGCACCTCCGAATGATGACAGAGCGCCCCCGTGGTTTCAACGTGTCTGACCTTTCTAGCAAATAATCTTCCGACATGCCTTGTTGGCATGATTTGTGTTAAAGGTTTCCAAAAAACCATTTTACCCTTCTTGGCCCGTTACGATTTCAGTTTGAGGCAGATCCCTGGCTCAGATCCCGATCTGTTTGTCAATTAGTGGGAGCACTGTGGTTCTCATGCGTTCATCACGTATAGAAATCGTCTCGCAGTCCTGCCGTCTGCCAAGGGCCAGATTTCAGTCGACCCACCCCTCAATATATTGACAGGCGATTGATCCCCAAACCTTTGGATCAGTCGCAGAACCGTCCTGCCATAGGAGACGATCTCCTTCCGTTCATCAAAAGTTCTCTCTGTTTCTGTGTGTGAGTGTGTGCTCTCTTTTTTCTGGTTGTTAGTGTCTTCCGGTTATTATTCTGCAAAATCATTGTTTCGGTAGAACTTGGAACTGATTGAATGAAGTAAAAAAATAGTTTCTATATGTTAATCCTTGTTCTAAAATTAATTCTAGCACTGATCCAATTCCTTACTACTTGTATATGAGAATTGAAACCTCAGATAGAAAGGTATGTCAGTTGATATGTAATAAGATGTAGTGAAGCATAGACTCTGTTTAGTTATGGCGTCTAGGTGATGCTAGTTGTTTTAGCTTCCTAAAACTAGTCCTACACTTGATAATAGTTAGCCATTCATGGTCACCTGTTTTATTATGTAGCTTAAATTTTGTGGACAGATAAAACCTTGAATCTCAAGTTCTTTGTTCACATTTCAATTTTCAACTCTAATGGAGGTTGCCAAATGACAAAATAGAGCTTCATTTTTTTTCAGTAAATAAGAGAGTGCATATACTGGTTAGAGTATGGTACATGTGCATAGGGATGCATGCAACATGCCAATATATGGGTTATATGATAGAATTTGAGTATAAAATTTGACATGAGGGCCTACTTAGACTATCCCCTATTTGTCAACGGTTCAAAATTGCCACATCCTCATGCCACTTGGTAGAATTAGAAGTCGCGTACTTGGAGAGAAGTTTAATTATATGCCCACTTAATTATGCATGTATTTTCACAGATATATGTGGGGAAAACTAATGTCACATAATATAGCTAAACTCCAAATCAAAGGCTTCTTAAAAAGTTTAAATCTTTTATAAGTTTGGAACTTGTAGGATGGTGAGGTGATAAATACTACAAATCGTGAGGAGGCTAAGCCATACATGTATGTATTAAATTGGGAAACATAAGAAAAAGAAATAAAAACAAGTAGGGGAACCTCCCACATGATATGTTTCAGTCCAAATGGAATTGGCCTAGTAAGAAATAAATCTTAGTAAATATAGAATTGCGTGAGAATAATGTGAACGTGGCAATATATAGATTACGAAAAATACATGGGTGGGTAGATTTACAAGCGAGGGTATTTAGTTGAATTTGAAACATGGCCAATTTAGACATCTCCCTTTCTCTTCAACAGTAGGAATTGCCACATCAACTTGCCTAGTGGTAGCATTACATGGGGCTACCAATTTGGTTGGGCCATGGAGTGGCATTTTACCCTAGTAATAACCATTTTTAAAGCACTTTTAACCTACTCTGTGTAATTTAAAGTGTTTAATCTATCAAGTATCCAGTGGATAATAGTGAACCCTATTCCAATTTAATCAAAAGGTTATATATTTTTGTTTTGAACTATTAAGGTAGAAAACTAGTTAATTTCTTTCTTGTGGTATTCATGCAAGTTCTGGTCTAAATTACATGCCTGTACTGGGCACGTTGCATCTGTGAGCTTCACATCCATCTTCTGGTATATGTGCAGGTCCTGATATCTTACATTCCCAGCATGTGCTGGCTAGGTTTTCACCTGTGGGTGGAAGACTCACACATGAATCCTCTCCTCATCGGATGGAAGATTAATTTATGTTTTTCCATAAAACGATATGTTTTCCTTATCAGACTCATTGAAGTTTTGGAAACACGTTCATTGATAATCTCTCTGTGTTATGCATTCGTGCTTTTCATATCTGACACTATTATTTATTTAGCGACGGTTATTTAATCGCCGTTAAAATACCGCCTCTAAAATTGGCACTTTAGCGATACTTTGCGACGGTTCATTTAACCGTCATAAATGATATAGAGACGGTTTTTATTAACGCCGCAAATTTTTTGTATTATCAGTTCGAGAGAACAGAGCTGGCGTTTGTCATTGGTGTTTATTTGGCTGCAGCCCCCAACTTAAGTCCTTAACCAACAGCTTAGCCATGCAGTGTAAAGGCAGGGATAGGGGTCTGGACTGAAATGCTGCTGGCCGCTGATTCCCTTTCTGTTCCTGATTGATCTTTGCTATCACAGAAACTAAATTTTCCTGTGTTTTTTCTGTTTCCATGAAACCCTGCATCTTACTTTAGAAGCTTCTAAAGTAGTTTATTACATGCAAGGAAATAGATTTTATTGGATGATTGCTTGGCCATTTTCTCTTTTTACTCAATTCCTGTTTGTGTCGACATAAAATTTTCCGTTCAAATGATATTTCTTTTCATGTAAAATTTCCTTATTTTCAACTTTTTTTCCTATTACAGGAAAATTTTCGTTTTTTTCACATTTTACGTGGAAACAAACACCTTAAAGAGAAAATGAAGACAGGAATAAGAAACAAGAATATAAAAGGTGTTGATAGGACCGCATAATCATTCACGAGTGCTTCATGCACCTTTGCCTTGGTGGGTTTCTGAAAATCCTAAAAAAATAAAAACCACCTGGGATGTTTTGCAAGCTGAGGGATTGATAAGTTCCAAGTGGAGATGTCATCAAATGAAATGGATTCTGGGTGATCGTGTAATCTTTGAGGTCAATTCATGCCTTATCAGATTGCAAGTGTTTTTATGTTTTTGTAGTCAAGTTGATAGGACTTAGCTTTTCCTATTTGGAGTTCAAATCTCTGATTCAGCCAAGCATATAAAAGTCATTAGCTACGTTGGAATGACAAAAACAATTCTCCACCCAAAATAAAGTAAGAAGCCAACCGTGCTCTGTAAATGGGAAATTGTGTATGGATGTCCCATCTTTGTGATCGTTCAGGTTTGTTTTATTTTATTTTATATATTTATTTATCAATATTATGACTGTGAAAGCTGTTCTGTTGAAGAGAATGTGGAGGCCAATGAATTAAAATAAGAACCAACTTCACCTAAACCAAAACATAATTTGATTTAATCCCCCCTCCCCCAAGTCTAGTTAAATCAGATGAGGTTTATATTAAGATTAAGATGAGGTTTGTATCAAGATTAAGATGGTTTGAGGACCTAGCACGGATCGGTTGCAGCCTCTAATCTTGTTTCGCCACCAACCCCCATGTATGACAGATTATAAGTGTTAAGTTTCTATCTCAGAAGTTTGAACTTGTAAATAGAAGGACTTTCACATATATAAGGTATCCAAAGTTCTAATCTCTAAGCAATGTGAGACTATTCCCAACACTCCCCTCACGTATTGCTCTTCTTCTGGGTGGTAATACACGTAACATGTGGTCCCTCTTTTGGGTGACTGTACAGAGTGAACTTGGAGCTCTAACATCATGTTAAGTTTTCATCTCAAAAATTCGAACTTGTAAGTGAGGAGACTTTCACATATATAAGACATCTAAAGTTCTAGTTTCTAAACAATATAGAACTATTCCCAACACTAAGGTTAACAAACACGATTCAGGTATCGGATTCTATGTTTTTTTTTAACCTTGATTAAGGAAAAGCTAACATTAAGGGGTTTGGTTGTACAATAACCCCAAACTAGCTCTCAAGAGCCAAGACCATGGATTTCAAAAGGCAATAATATACAATGGAAAACCTTAGTCTAAACCATCAATACTGATTGCTTTTTATATATAATATCATTTACTTATTAAACATGGTTTCTTGGGAAGTCCTAGAAAAGAGAAGAACAGAGCTTAGAAGTCATTGGATGATTCAATAAAAAAATTGAACATCCATATTCCCTTCTTATCTATGTACAGCCATGATAAAAGGCAAATCCACCCCACTAAATCAGTGGAGAGGTAAGCTTTTATGTTTCGTTCACGCCCTTTAAGAAGAGGAAGAGAAGGAAAGAATGAAAGCTTATCCAATCCAAAAGTATCCACTTACCTCAAAAAAGAAAAAAAAAATCCAATAAGCTTCCACTTTCTAGGTCTAGGGCCTGTCTATGGTCTGCTAATGACGGTGATTAAATTAACTAATCACTGAGAGAAATGGAGAGAGAGAAAGAAAAAGAGAGAGAAAGAGTAGACATTTTATTAACTTTAATAAAAATAAAAAGTGTTGTTCTCATTCTAAGTAGGTCCAATAGCGTGAGTACCTCATTAGACAGTCGTGAACGTGATATCCCACCTGGGGAGAGGGAACTATTTTATTATTGGGTAGGGGATTGCCACGCGGAGAACCTGGGATGAAATCCAAGGCACGTTCACTCTATTGGTTGCTGGAAGGGGTGATGGTGGCACCACACGATTAGACCACATGTTAGAGAAGAGAGAGAATATAAATGAAGCAGGAATCATTTTTCTCTTATGATATATTATACATGTCTCTCCCAAAACCCGTTGTTGTTAGATTCTCTTATTTGAAACATATCAAACTTGCAAGAATTCAAAACTGCCAGTCTACACTGATCATCCTCTTATATCAGAGTTCAGAGACCAGACCAGGGTCACCGGGGATCCAAATCGTTTCATCCCTGAGATTCGGGAGGCATGGCGGCGACCCCACTGGATGGTCGCTAAGGGTGTCAAAACTGGGCCCGGCCCGGTAGCACGGACCGAGCCAGCCCGATATAACCCGAACCCAGTCCGGACCGAGCCTTAATGGACAGGTTTTGGTCTGAGCTTGTAAAGCCCGGCACCGTTTCAGCCCAAACCGAAACCAAACCGGACCGGTCCGTTAAGAAACTCAAATTAGCCCAAACCGATAAAACCCAACCCGAACACCGGTAAAGTCCGTTCGGGTCCAATTTCTTAATTTTAATGGTTTTAAATTTTAATAGATTGTGTTACACTATTAGAGTTCACTTCATGATGTAGAAGATTTTGTGAATCTATAGTTGAAAAGATTATGTTAATTGTTATAGTTTATTAAATTACATACATATGGAATGAATAATACTAATTTTA
The DNA here is from genome assembly GCA_028583415.1 of Protea cynaroides. Lineage (NCBI taxonomy): Eukaryota > Viridiplantae > Streptophyta > Magnoliopsida > Proteales > Proteaceae > Protea > Protea cynaroides. The sequence continues at coordinate 3,369,541 of CM053273.1, read as the reverse complement.
TAGATAGAAATAATAAAATAGGTTATATAGTTTACATATAAAAGGGGCCCGATAAGCCCGATAAGCCCGATAAGCCCGATAAACCCGATTTGGACCGAACCAACCCGAAATCACCTCAATAAACCTAGCCCGATATCAAACCGACACCGGACCAGCCCGTTAGTTATTGTGTCCAGCGCAACCCACCTCAGCCCGAACTCTTAATGGACATGTTTTGGGCTGGACTTATAAAACCCGACACCGGTTCAGCCCGGACCGAAACCTGCCCAAACCGGCCCGTTGACACCCTTAATGGTCGCCATGTGGAGGTCGGATGAATCCGATCCCTCTGTTCGAGCCGACAAGTCGAGCCGACAAGAGAGTGTCGGCTCGAACGGAGGGGTTGGATTCATCCAACCTCCACATGGCTACCATCCAGTGGGATCGCCGCCACGCCTCCCGAATCTTAAGAATGAGACGATTTGAATCCGGTCACCGGAGAATGGCTTAAGCTTGAATAAGAATTGATGACGATGGTGATGATGTAATACAGCTTCCCCTGTTTTTCAATGGAAGAGAGAAAGAGGGGGCAGGAAGCTAGGAAAGTAATCCCTCAAACCCACTAAGGGTCCGTTTGGATTAAGTGGGAGTGGACATCAAAACTGAAAATATACATTTTTAATCTCTCTCTCTCTCTCATAAACATCATTTTCCCCTGATGCCTTTAAAAAATTAAAAAAGAAGAGACAAAAGAAGAGAGCTTTGCCAATTGTCATCATCATTTAAGGGCTTTACTTTAATTAAGGATTGAGAAGGATTAATTAATTAAAAAAATTGGAGAAACCAACTCTCTCAAGCTCAGTATGACTTCAAAAAAGGAAAAGATACGAATAACGAACAGACACTACTGTAAGATACTTATTTTCTCTCTCTCTCTTTCAGAATTCTGAGTTCTCTCTCAACTCAAGGTCTCACCTTTTCGCAAATCGACGATGTTGTCTCTCATGATTTCAACGTATTTTAATCTGAACAAGCAGATTTTTTTAAACATAAATCCGCAGAGAATGGGAAGCCAACCCTTCTACCAACACTCTGACCTCTGCACCTTCATGGCTGCTCCTCTCTCTCTTTCTCCTCCTCTTTCTTGCCGTAATCTACGGTTCCTTCCACCCACAGAAAACCCTACCCCTAAATAAATTGACGACGACCCCTTTCGATTTCGTTGCTTCCTCTATAACGGTCGGCTTTGGCTTGTCTGGTACGTTTCCATTCCCCCTGCAACCCTCTTTCACCTTTCCATACCTACTTTGTGGCTTTTTTTCGTCTTCGTTTTTTGACTTGTCAACGATTAAAGAAGATTCCTTTTTTTTTTTTCTGGGTTTTTCTTCTTCCTCAATTGATGATTAGATTTCGGATGAATTGTGTTCTTGTTGATGGATTTCGTGGGTTTTGGTTGTAAATAGATAACTTTCGTGTGTTAGAACTTATCGGGATTTTGGCTCGATGTCGAACGAGGATGGAGGAGACGATTTCCGTAGTCGTGGTGGGGGTACTTCTAATGACACCTGGGTTGGATTTCCTTCCAACCAAGGTGGAGATGATGGTTCGTCCGATGTAGAAGAACCTCAGGATGCAGATTATTCTTACGTTTCTTCGCTCAATGATGAGTTAGCTCTTCTTATCTTGGCGAGGATTCCACGATCAGATCATAGCAAGTTTTGCTCTGTAAACAAGCGATATCTGGCTCTGTTTAAGAGTGACGAGCTCTATAATATCAGGAGAGCTTATGGGATTAAGGAAGCTTCGGTTTTCATGTTGGCTTGTGGAGAACCACATTGGTGGGCGTTCAACCGGCAATTCACTGCTTGCAGGAAGCTTCCTGTTTTGCCATCGGACGCGTGCTTTGCCTCCGGCGACAAAGAGTCTTTCTGTGCAGGAACCCACCTGCTTGTTTCTGGAAAGGAGTTCGAAGGTATGACTATTTGGAGGTACGAATTGGTGAAGAACAGATGGTTTAAGGGTCCTTCCATGATCAATCCAAGGTGCTTGTTTGCGTCTGCCAGCTGCGGTGACGTGGCTTGTGTCGCAGGTGGAATTGCAATGGGAACCAGGGGAATGGAGATCTTAAATACTGCTGAGAAATATAATCCTGAGGCAAAAAAATGGATCTCTCTTCCTCGGATGAATGAACGAAGAAAGCTCTGTTCAGGCTGTTTCATGGATGACAAGTTCTATGTGATTGGTGGGCAAAATGAAAGAGGTGATCTCACTTGTGGGGAAGTCTATGATGCTGAGAAGAACACTTGGAAACTGATTCCAAACATGTTGGAGAATTCTCCAGTTTTAACTCCTTCAACTTCCAGGTCTCCACCACTGATTGCAAGTGTGAACAACGAGCTTTATTCTTTGGAACCTTCATCGAACCAACTGAAGTTGTATTTGAAGGACACCAATTCATGGAGGTATTTGGGTGAATCTCCAGTGAGAGCTGATCAGACTAGAGGATGGGGTATAGCTTTCAAATCTCTGGGTGATAGGCTTCTTGTAATTGGTGGTACTAGCCCACATGGAACCAATGGGATGACCATATGTACTAGTTGCCCTGATCCCAATGATCCTGGGAATTTGAAGTGGAGGGTTCTTAGCTGTGGAGGTAACAGAATTAGTCACTTCATTTTAAATTGCTCTGTGATGGTAGCTTGAAGTTTTAACTTTCTGGGTCTTTCAGGAATAAAGCTAGGTTGGTAAGCTCTACAAGATCACTTGGTTGTGTTAGTCTTTTACTTATGTTTCTTTCTACCTTGTGTGATGTGTTCTTCCGCAGTCAGTACATATGGGCTGCCATTTGGTTAATTTAAGATGTAACTCTGGATTTATTCTTATGTATGAAGGTATGATTTCTCATAGAAGGAGCTCTGCAGTCAGTTCATAATATGGTTGAGATGCAACCAACAATAATTTACTACTTAAAAAGAAAATTTTTATAGCATAACATGATTGTGTAAATTACTTAAAATTTTTTTTATCATATTTAATAATGATACTTATTAGATGTAAATTTTATTTAATTTTAAAATTCAAAAGATTTGGACGCAAAAAAATATTAAGTTAAAAATCAAATATAGAATGATTTGGATTTAGTTAATGATAACATGTATTGTAATGATTACAAAATTTCCTTATTAAGTTCAAAATTTTCACTTCTCTTCCTTTAGATTTCTCTTACAACCTTTACTCGAACCTCTGGGTTAGTTTTCTGGTTTGGGTCTGTGTAAGATGTATTATCCACAAAACAACTTTATGATTGCTACTTACTTATTTATGTCATTCAAATATCTATTCAAAATAATATGTTACAATTCTTGACTATGATATAATAATAAATTATTTTTTAAAATTTGGGAAAAATCGTTTTCACTCCTTAATTAAAAAAAAATTTTAAAATATAGAGCAAGAGACAATCAAAATAAGACGACATGTTTTAAATATACCTCTAGAAATGTCAGTCTCTATAAAAATCTGCATGTAAGATCCTTACATAGGATTTCTGCTTATGATATTAATCAAGATGCCACTTATTCCAATGTAATCGTGATTTCTGATGGGTGGACAGCTGAACAGCATATCTTGAGTGTTCCATGGCTGCTTTATCTGAATCAAGTGAAACAATATAAAATTGATAAATGAAAAGGAGAAAAAATTCCTTCCAAAATTTAAATCCATGTAATTTTCAAGCATCTTCAAGACACTTATGGAATTATCCCACCCAACACCAGTCTCCCTTGCAATAACCCCACTCAACCATAAAACTCGAGTTGGGGGTGAACTATAATTCATCCCTCCCTTCTACTTTTCTACTGTCTCTGCCTGTCGCCTGGCAATGAGGATTGTGATCATTCATAGTATATCGGCATATATCCCGATGCAATCTCAAGAGTCAAGATCTCACTGCTAAACGGCAATCACTACAGAGGATCCAGATCACCCCATACTTCCTTACAAATAAACGAGATCTAATATATAAAAAACATTGAAACAAACAGAAAATCACATGATAGATTACTAAAGTGGATCCATTGATACATGAACCCATAGCCATCTTTATAATTTCAATTTCAGTCTCAAATATGCATATTGGCTTAAAGTGGAGCCCCAACTCTTAGAAAATTAGCATTGCTTGTTGCATTTTGATAGTTTTATAAGAAGGAAAATTTTCAAAATTCCCAATAACAAACCCCTATAATTTCTCAAACTCTCCTCATGACAAGCCTCTTTTCCACAGACCCAACCCGGAACCCCTGTTTGACCCCATCAAACAGATAATAGGGATCGAAATACAGAAGAATAAATATTGCGGAAAGAATCATGAGAAAGAGGCCCTACCAAGACAAACCACCGAAGAGGTCACAATCCCTCAATTGACAGCAATTCGGGTTTTGTTAATCTAACCGGCAAAGGAACTTAATCTATAGAAGTACGGCTTGCCGCAAGTCACAATACACAGTATTAAAGTTTGGCACATTCAAAGTGGATACTCCAAGTAGCCAACGACGTTCTGTATCAATTAGGACGTTTTCTGCAAGTCTCAAAAAAGTTACAAAGGAATAGAATTGGAGAAAACCAGCTAGAAATTCATCTCAGTAGGCAGTAAGTTTGCCATTTTTACTTGTCACTATTTTATTGGTTGCTTAACCCAACTTAAAGTGAAATCAACCAACCAGATAGGTTGTAACAACCCAGCAGTATAAACATGAGACAATGAGCATCAATCCAGAATTCATCCCTTACATGTTCCAATACAAGTTCGATGTATACTACTCAATATTGAACACAAAACTTTCTCCAATGCCGGCAAAATGTCTACGAACTTCTCCATATGGGTTTACGTAAGCTATAACTAATTTAAAAAAAAAATCATTAATCATAAACCAACAGTAAGAAACAGGTCCGGAGCCTCCTGGCAGATCTAAACAACAGGACAGCAGATGTCAAGAGACAGCGCCTCTTTTAATAGAGGAAGAGACTTTGAACCGCAGAAGAAAAAACTTGTTACTCATCTCAACTACCCATTCAAGAAGATGCACCACTTCGTAGAGCGTGAGCCTTCTTAGGTTTCCTGGCTGCAAGCTGAGTCTCAGGCTGTAGATACAGCAATGGATCAGAAGATGGACACACACACACACACACACACACACACATATTCATAAGCTTGTGTATTACCTCCTTTTTCACTGGCTCCTCTTTCTCAGACAAGATCAGTTCAATGTGACATGGAGATGACATATAAGCTGCCAAAAGGTGTGTAAAACAATGAGGACCATTAAGCCAAGAAGTAAATTATTCATATTGGCAAATCAACAAACTTACGGTTAATCCTCCCATGCGCACGGTATGTGCGTCTCCTCTGCTTCTGCGCTTGGTTCACTTGGACATGGGATACATAAAGAGAATCCACATCCAAACCTTTGACCTGCATTATAAATTGACATCAGCACAGAGAGTACATACAAAGTGAAGCTAGAAAGTGAAGACAACAAAATAATAAAATAAGACTTACGTCAGCATTACTCTCAGCATTCTTGAGCAAATCAAGAATGAACTTCGCTGATTTTACAGGCCAGCGTCCTTGGCCATTTGAATGACGGTTCTTGGCCTGAGCCGTTCGACCAACACCACGACAAAATCTCCGGAATGGAATGGCTTGCTTATGAACCAGAACATCCTCTAAATATCTCTTTGCCTTGGCCAAAGGCAACTTTCTAATGGAATACGCTGTTTCCCTTGTATTCTGCAAATAATTGCAAAATTCAATAACAAGATGAATCTATTCAAAACCTCAAAATTAGCATGGCAGAGAAGTTAGCTAAATGCTATAAATCAACAGTTTACTCTTTAAAACTTGCAAATGTGAAACTGAATTGAAACTTTAACAAATCCCATGCAGAATAGTTACTTAGCTAGAAATTTCTTTATTTGAGAACTGATGCCAATGCTTAATTTCTTTGGTTATGTACTTTTTTGAGATGTTACATCATCAAATGAGCCATTAATCTCAGGTAAAGCCTATAGGTGTTATCCAATAACGATGGCACAGCAATTTTCTCAAGCTTATAAGAACCTGCCTTACAGAATGTAGGTCCCTGCTTTCTAACCTCAGGATATGGACCACAGGAAGCACCGGGGCTCTAGATACTCAACTAACTACTATGCATTCGTACAACATAACTGAAGTGGCAGAATGGTTATTTAACATCATTTACTGAACCTTCTGTGACAAACAGTAACAGAGGTTCACCCAATAACGATGTAAATGATTTCCCTAAAATTTATGAGAGGCCTGCTAATAGAGGCAAAGAGTCCCTGCTTTTTCCATCAGGTTCAACAACCAACATAAAACACAATTATTAAGAATCCGCGTCTCACAATAGAGAAGTCAATAGAAGAATTTTCAATAAAGAATATTTCTTAAAATAACGTTTACTAGTTTACTAAGCGTTAAATGACTTACAACGTTTATTAAGCGTTAAATGACTTACAACATTTATTAAGCGTTAAATGACTTACGGGCATAATAAATCACCCAATTGCATTAATAAGTCAACTAATTCATTGAACAGGCTAACTAAAGTCATCCTTCACAATAAGGGATGAACCAGGAATTGAATTGATCTAATCTAAAGCTATACTTCATGTCCCTTTTTCCCAATAATTGCTATTACCAACCCCTATATTCTGTTAATCAGGAACTGGGATACACCTCAACCAGCTCACTAAGCCACATCCGACTTGTTCAGTGTCAGCCACATAAATCAGTTCTGCCTTTCCATTTATATTGAGGCAACTTCTAATGTTAACCGGGCATATGAACCTCTTACATACAGGACCAGAAGGCATCCAATCGCATCAGTCTGGTAATTGGTTAAACCCAAAGGTTAAACTCTTTGATTATGTTACTAGCACTACAGAAAGGAGGAGTTCAACAGGCGCGGTGGACATTAAACATGTCGAGATAAAGTATTTTAACGAAATACTAGCTTCTCAGAGACAACGTAGATAGAGAGTGATTCCCTGCCAGTCCATATGCAATGCCAAAAGGCTCCTCGAATAAAGATCTATTTAGTCGAGGAGCCAACAATCGATTAGAAGCAGCAGCGCTAGATTCAAATAAAAAAAAACTGTAAAAGCATGCTAGCATGGAGACCCAGAGTACTTTTTCTTCCTACGAACATAATGCACTAACAAGACTCCGTGAAAAATAAAGAGTTAACTAACCTTAAAGTGGACCCTCAGATCCGAGCCCCTGGCCTTGCAGGCTGCAAAAAAAATGCGGATCATATGAAACCGATCAGAATACAAAAGAATTGAGCATGCACTTCAAACCACGTTGGTTGTGCATCCACTGACAATGAAAACTTAACGAACAGGGAAAGGGTTTAAAAATAAAATCTAAGTTCAGTTTCTAAGGAATGAAGTGACATATAAAAGAAGAACAAACACTAGATTTCCCTGACAGATGATAGTAACGAGATCTAGATCCTTTTTTTTTTTTTTTACCGAAAGTGATGTTGAAGGCAACACCAGCAAAAATGTAAGAAATTTTGGAAAACCAATGCGGAAGCCAGGGATTGCAAAAGAAAATGAACCGATGATATCAACGAATATCTGGTGTGTGATACTTACACTTCGTGGGATTTTCCGGCTCCCTTGAATACTTCACCTGAAGACGTATTAAGAAAAAATGGAAAGCTTACATCAGTATAAGAACAACCAAAGAATGATAACGATGATGAATAAACAAAGACCGTGTTTAGATACCATGGTTGATGCCGCTGCACTGCGCTGAGAATCAGTTTCTCCCTCCCTCTCTCTCTCTCTCTCTCTCTCTCGGGGGGCAAGCCGATACCAAATACGCTAGCCGCTAAGGTTAGTCTTTCAAAGCACGGGAAACCCTAACTCCAACTCGGGTTCTTGCTCCGAAGTTCTAAATTTCTGGTCCGAAGTTGGACCGGGACTTAAAAACTCACCAAATTATCCAGTGTTTAACTGGGCTGGGAATTTGTTAAAAAAAAAAAAAAAAAAAAAAAAAAAAACTGGGCTGAGATGAAACACATTCCCATTTACAATAGGCCTGGAGAAAAGTGGAACCATCTTTCCATTTGATAACGCTTCAGATTATAGATTCCATTGATTCTGATTCTCAGGGAGCCATTTTGGAATAGAATTTGTGTTTGGTAAACTTGATTAGATTCTAATTTTCAGGGAATGAATTGATTCATAAATTAACTTTAGAATCCAAATTTTTGAAGTACAAAACATATGCTTTTATGTTTTGAAACAATTTTTTTAATTTGATTCGTATCAAATATGGATCAGTTTTTTTTATAATAAAAAATTAAAAATGAAACCGCTAATGGTCGAATTGTCGCAACCATATAACCTGGATGGTTGATATGTGTCAAGAAGTACAAATTTTAGAACAAGGTATCAATCTTCAGATTGATTGATCCAATCTTGGGAGTCAATATGCAACACGAGAATCGATACCGAATCTGATTGGTCTCAAATGATGCCGATTCTTAGAACTTAAGTTGGTAGCCTTTAACACCCCTCACCCTACTTAGCACTGACTTCTTGTTATGTGTGGCTGAAAAAAAGGCCTTCGAAAATTTACGAGCAAATAGCCATTCTCATTCTTAAACAACAAATTTTGAAAATTTATGAACGAGTAGCCATTGTCATTCTTAAACAACAAATTTCAAATGAATCCGAATTTGCTAAAAA